>KZ107854.1:238696-499319 GCA_002116315.1 Epicoccum nigrum
CCCGAGAGGAGAAAACAAGCAGTAGGATGATATCGGGGCGCGGGGGGGGGGGGGATGGGGGTCCTCGGTAGACTAGAATGGGGAAGGCGATGCTGGGGTGGCTGGGCGGGGAGTAGGGGTTGCTGTGGTTGTTCGGGTTGTGCTGGGGTGGGGACCTGACTTTGCTTGCTTGCTTGCCCGGGGCGGTGATGGGACGGGCGGGGTGAGTGGGTATTGTGACGAGGTGTTCTGTTGGGTTGTGTCTGGCGATTATGTTTATACTGGCACATGAAGCCGTGGAACGTATCCATACCGCTCCCCAGCGAACCCGCACCCCTTTCCAAATAAAAACGAAAGGAAAGAATCACAAGAAGGAAGCCAGGGGTATCTCTCTAGGCCTTTACTAACCCAACCGCGCCCAGACTGAACATGATGAGAGAGCAACTCCCCCCCCCCCTCCCCGCTAAGTGGAGACGCCCCGCGCCCTCACGCCCTCACGCCCTCAACGTCCACTCTTCTGCCGGCTTTTGCTCCCCGCTCTCGCGAGGTTCTTCGTTGAGGTGCACTTCGCGGAACACGACGACGCCTGCTGGGTTGTCGTTGCGCGTGCTCGAGGGCGAGTCTGCGGCCCAGGCGCGCGCGGTGAAGCCTTCACCTGCGGGCTCTGCGGCCGCCTTCTCGCTCTCGGGTGCGGGAGTTGCAGCGCGCTGCTTGAAGAGAGGGAGGAGGGGCCCTGGACCGCTGCCGCGGGTGAAGAGGCGCCTGAGCAGCGAGGGCTGGCGCGAGGGGGCGCCTTGCTCCGGCAGGACGGGGGTGGTGCTGGAGACGGAACGGAGGTGGACGTCATCCATGTTCTCGAGCGTCACCGAGTCGCAGCGGGGGCTCTCGTTAAGTGCAGTGCTGCTGAAGGAGCTGAAGCTGCTGCGCTTGGACAGGTAGCTTTTCGCCTTGCTGACGCACGACTCGGTCCAGACGCGGGCTGCGATGAAGGAGCTCGGCGTGCTGCTGCTGCTCTCGCGCATGATGTACAGGCTGGGGAAGATTTTGCCCAGGCCGAAGAAAAGCAGCATCTTCTTGTATGTGTTGTGGGCGTCTGTGCCGGTGCCAAAGAGGAGGAAGGTCACGAAGCCCATGGCGATCTGGCCCCATTTGTCGAGGTGTACCATGCCGTTTGATTGGAATTTGAGGATGACCTCGTACCTGTGGTCTTTGATCGAGTTCCACCAGGCTTCGTCGATCTTGTAGGTCGTCATGGTTACACAGAAGTAGTAGAATGGGTAGATGGAGTATGGGACTACGACGAGGAGGAACACCATACACATCATGAAGAGCCGGAGGAAGCGGGATCGGGTGGTGTTGCTGCTTGTTACGAGGCGAGAGAATTCGCGACGGTATCGGTAGAGGCGGACGAGAAGGAGGACTGGGACTTTGTTAGAGGGTGCTGTAGATTGTGACTATTGGCGTACTTACCAGCATAGTACACCACCATGCACGATGTTATCGGGATCCACATGGTGTTGAGGACGAGGCTCTTCCAAGTCGGGTCGTATGCGGAGTTGCAGCCCTCAATACCCCAGATGTGGTAACGGACAGATTGGATCGGAATGTAAAAGAGAACCAGGACCAGGGGATATCCCCAGCACCATGCGAGCTCGAGAAGATTGCGCCTCATCTTGCTGCCCCTGCTAATGGCAACAGTGATATTGCGAGTGTCCATGACTTGGGCCAGCCTTCGGAGAATCATGGCTACACACGCGCCCAAACTGACTTCGGCTGCCACCTGGAGACGAGCGATGATATCGCACCATACAGCGCCATCCCACCACTCATCGATTTTGTCGTGACCCCATATGATTGCGTTGATACCGAGAGGGAAGTTGCACAGGATCATCCAGACAACAAGCGAGCTGGCTGCAACGTTCCGCTGAGAGATGTGCCATACGAGCGGTGCAATACAGAGGAGCCAGGAGAGCCACGCAAGTATCGCGAAGACGATGGCCGTAGAGTAGATTTCTCCAGTGTACATGTTTCCTGGCCTGTCAGTTTCCGGAGAGAAGTGAGGACTGAACCAGCTGGACATACTGGCTGTCTACCGGAGTTCCGGATCCGGGCAAGGTGTTAATAGTCTCACTACAGCTAGCTTGACCGAGGTTGAAAAGGCTTTGTTTGATATGAAGTTAATCTGGGTACGGAAAGAATCCACGGGACTGGAGCTGACGGAGCTGACGGAGAGAAAAGAGAACTTGTTGTTGACGTGCTGTTACCTTCAATATCCATACTACTTCTTCGCAATTGAGCCCGACCTTTGAATAGCTGTCTCACTCGTCAATACATCTCAATAGCAGCTTCCGCCTGGCCTTCGCGGGTATAGGAGGTGAAGGCATGTCTGTCACATCATGGATAAGAGTGCCCGCCCACAACCTCCGCAGCATTCTATGGAGCATGTTCCAATGCAGTATGTGGTTACACCCGAGACCATGGTTGTTGCGTTCTGCAAACGAGGGTCAGACGTGAAGTTCCCGAGTTGTGCGTTTGCCCGAATAGGTTCTGAATAGAAGCTGAATACCAGATGGCTTTTGCGCTCGCCAACATGGAACCAAAGTATCAAACGCAACTTCCACTGGTTCAGATCCAGGCCACAGGGATAGTTGACTAGATGAGACGGATTTGTGCTGGTTTGGGAAATAAGCTCTTCCGGCACGCTGCCCACTGCGGGCCACTCACTGCATGGCGCGGTAACGCATACCGTAGCTGTGCATGTGCCAGTGGTACTGCCTACCTGCCTGACTTAGTCAGCCCGCAGGTCGACTTCGCGAACAAAACGACAGGGAAAGGAAGATGAAGATGAAGTTGAAGATGTTCGGTTGATGGTCGTGGTATACAATTGCCCAGAACAGGCTAGCAGTGACGTAAACGAGGGAGGCGCCTTCCCATCCCGAGGTTCGCTGTTTACTGGTACGGCACGCGAGCTGTAAGAACTACGAAATGTGAGCATCACAGAAACTCCACGCGTCGCTGGCGGCCACGCCGACCACCTCCGACCTCTCCAGTGAATGCGACCTCCACGTACGCTGGAAGTAGATGTCAAGGCGCACTAGGCTCCAACAATTGGCCGTTGCGCGTCTACTACACGATGGACGGCGCGCCTGCAAACGACAAGGCTCCTGTTCCTGAGGCTCAGATTCCCTCCCAGCTCCGACAGAAGATGCTGAATCGCGCCGCCACCTTCGCTGAGGGTGGCCAGCCATCGCCAGCTCGGCCTCTTCGACGACGTAGCTCTCTGCTCTCTGACGTCTCCGACACGCGATACTCGACTCGATCATCTACCGACAACCTCCTCAAGAGTACAGATAGCTATGCTAAGACCACGACCTTGGAGGATGCGAACCAGTGGCTGTCCAGCCCGGTCATTTTTGCCATATTTCCTGCTGTTGGTGGATTGTTGTACCAGAATGGCGCTGCCGTCTTGACTGATTTGTTTACCTTGGGTCTGGCGTCGTGGTTTCTGCATTGGTGCTGTACATTTCCATGGTATGAGACTGCCATCTGTTCTTCGACGTAGGGCTGACAGACTGCACAGGACCTGGTACTACTCAGCACAGCAACGGCGCTACATCGATCCTGACGAGCCCCCGTTTGATGACATTATCCCCGAGGAGGAATGCGAGAATAGTGTTCACGGAACCGAGGACAACCCAGCTTCGGGGATGGAGAGCTTAAACGCGAAGGAGCGTTTTGGTGCAGCCTCAGGAAGTCTGGCACAGCTCGAAGCTAGCCAGGCTTTGAAGAGGCAAGAACGAATGGCGTTCGCAGCCTGCTTTCTTGGTCCGTTGATTGGAGCCTACCTCTTGCATACCATTCGTGGGCAGCTCAAGGTCACAGAGGGGCTGGTGTCCGATTACAACCTCACCATATTCGTCATGGTTGCGGAGCTCCGACCGATTGCGCGCCTTATGAAGATGCAGGAGGAGCGCATGTTCCATCTACAGCGTATCGTCAAGTTGGACCCTCGCGAATCGACGAACCCAGGCGATACGCAGGTAATCTCGCAGCGACTGTCGGAGCTGGAGGATAGACTGAGCCAGCCGAGCAACAATCATCTCGAAACCTCGCGAGTTGCCACAGAAGTGCGACAGGGCCTGCAGACACAACTTGATGCTATCACACGAGCCATCCGGCGATACGAGAAGCGATCAGCTGCGCAAACCATACAGATCGAGGCACGCTTTCAGGAAGTCGATCGGCGTCTGAAAGATGCATTGTCTTTGGCAGCAGCGGCAGCACGCACAGGACAACGTCCGGGCCTGCTATCTGTTGTCATCACCTGGTTCATCACTGTCGTTAATAACGCAATGCAGGCAGTATGGGACATTGCTCTGTTTCCTCTGCGAACCGCTTTGTCGGTAGCGATCGAGATAAAGTCGTATTTTGTCAAGGACGACGAAAGGCAATCAAGAAGACGAATCAAGGGGCAGTCAAACGGACATTCCTCTTATTCAACCTCCAGAATGCAGTCCAAAGGTATTCGTTGACCTCGGTTGCTACTTAGACTATAATACACCTATTATTTCCCTCCACATTTGAGCGTTCAGTCCGCATGCACATGTGTTGACCAATCATACCATCACCGAAGTTGTATCCGAATTTGTTAAACTATCTCTCTGAGGTTACATACGAGATTGTTGCTTATCTCAGGCCCACTCTAAGACACAGCTCAAACAGCTCCATGTGACGATCTTGGTCCGACAGCGGCATTATCGGCTTCTTCGCATCCAGTAATCCGGACCTAGAACCTCAAGTTACCGCTCATTGCTACCCCGCCCCCACTATAGCTACGGGCGTATACAAGGTAGCAATGTCGCGTGCTAGATACTCGAATATTGTTGGCTTCGGAGCCGCCAATCGAGTACTCACACGCCCTCACGATGTCCCTAAAGTCTGATCTTACCATTGATGCGACCAAGTTTGACCGCAAGCTTGCCGATAAAGAGACGGAAGAATTCAATGAGAAGCTGATTAAGATATGGGCGGACGGACCAAGGTGGTATGAGGTATGGCAATTGACAATTCAGACCCGAGCTGGGCTAAGCTGTCCAGGTTGGCGCAGATGAGTACCGAAAGCTTCGGTGGGAGGGCAAAACACCACTTCCCAAACCGGTCGTGCTCCCTGAAGGAATCAATGGCACAATACCTTCGCGCGAGGCCGGGCGAGAGATTCCTTACCGCGTGTTCAAGCCTGCCGGTGGTGTGAGCAAGGGAATCCATCTGCATATTCACGGTGGAGGATGGGTGTTGCAATCGGAGCACTAGTAAGTGTAGAACGGGAGCATGTGTAGACGCGCGTCTGATGTGTGCAGCCAAGACACGTATCTCAAGTACATGGCCGACCATTACGAATTGACTGTGTTCTCTGTTGGGTACAGGCTAGCGCCTGAACACCCCTGGCCTGCAGGTGGCGAAGACTGCTACGATGCAGCAGAATGGCTTGTCAAGAACGGACCGTCAGTCTTTGGTGGAGAGCTGATGTTCACGGGAGGAGAGGTATGCAGTTACAGTTGTCAGAGTGGATTTTGCTGACAATTCTCAGTCTGCCGGCGGGCATCTCGCCTGTCTCGTCGCCTTCCACCTCCTCGAAGCGGTCCCCTCGTTCGCGTTCCGCGGACTGCTGCTTCACTTTGGGTGTTTCGATCTATCTGGCTTCCTGCCTCACGTCGAGCACCACGAGAAGCACCTCGTCATAGACTACGACGTCATGGATGCATACATCAAGGCATTGCTCCCCAACACGACCATGGAGCAGCGCCGCCACCCCAGCATATCGCCTTTCTTCAAAGACATCAGAGGGCTGAAGCTACCACCGGCGCTCTTCACGTGCGGCAGCGAGGATCCACTGCTTGACGATACAGTGTTCATGGGGGCCAAGTGGCAGATGTGGGGGAACGAGGCGGTGGTGAAGATCTACAATGGTGCGCCGCATGGGTTTATTGGCAATCCTGTGGGTACGATTAAGAGTGTGGAAGAGGGATTGCAGGATAGTGTTGCGTTTGTGAAGGCGAAGATTGGGCAGTGACGCGGCAGACTATAAGCAATACAAACATGAACATGCTGTGACTGGTGCACACGTACACGACGTACAATGTTGGTGAGCAATACATCATACTACTTTCTACTTCGTATGTACATAGTATGTAGATAGTCCAGGCCTCGGCTGCGCTAGCGGCTCATATCTTCGACTAGCCGACTGCACGGACTGAGTCCCCAGTCCATGCATGTCATCGCTATCTGTGCGCCCTAACCCTAACGGCGGGCTCCAGGTTTTCTCCATACCACCATGTGCTGATAGTAACGACGTCAATTGTGCGGCAAAATGGCAGCAAATGGCAGCCCCGAGCGGCGACGCAGGAGCTTGCACCGGCGGGAGTCCCACATGAGCGAGTATGCGCCGAGCATGTCCTGTCCACGAGACAAGACATAGGAACCATGGCTGATCAAGACCCTGCAGCGCCCCAAGCTTCATGGAAGATGTCGAGATGGCGCAGGACGAGGTAGAGCTCCAGTCGATTTATGCGCATGCGCATGCACACCCCCGGTCTGGCACAACTGACGCCAGAATCCAGATCTTTGCCGGCCCCGGAATGAGCGAGAGCGTGCCCACGAGCGTATCGGCCTTCTCGCATCGCCGTCGCGAGCGCGCCGACAGCAGCGCCAGCCTGACCAGCTTCGCCTACTACGATGAGGACCAGGACAGCGACCAGGACCAGGACCAGGACCTCGACGCGGGCGCCGTGGCCGTCGTGGACGACGACGACGACATCGAGTACGACGGCTACACGGCCGAGGAGATGGAAGACATGGACCGCGACCTGGAGGCCGGTCGGAGCATCTCGCCGTCCCCTTCGCGGCGCTCGTCGGGCGGCAGCAAGAGCCATCGCAGCGTCAAGCGTCCGCTGTTGAGGCGCCACTCGAGCGCCAGCAGCGCTGGCTCCGGCAGCTGGAAGGGCCGCCGCTCCAACCAGAAGATTTACATCATGACCGAGGACCTGACCATCGTCGTCGCCGGCTTCCGCAACTCCACCGTCGGCTTCATCGTCTACACTGTGCTTTGCGTTGGCACCTTGGGTCTCGCCTGGTTGTTGTTCCGGTGGCTGCCGCGCTGGCAGGTCGCTCTGATCGGCAAGAACGCCCCCCTGAAGGATGCTGACTGGGTCGTCATCGAGAATCAGTGGGGCGAATTTGCCGTGCAGGAAGTGGTCAAGCAAACCTACGGCCGCTCGCTCACCACCGTGTTTGGCGAGTCTGAGAAGAAGCGTAGAGGCGACTGGGACGAGGACGAGGATCCATTAATCAGCGAACTGCTTTGCTTGGACTACCGCTACATCCGCTTCGTCTACCATCCGATCAAGGACAAGTTTGTCCTCGCAAACACCTGGAAGGACCCCTCCTGGACCCAAGTCAATACCTTGCGTGAAGGTCTTGACAACGAAGAGCGTGACTACCGCGAGCTTGTCTTTGGTAAGAACGAGATCGACATTGCTGAGAAGTCGCTCGGTCAGTTGCTTGTCGACGAAGTCTTCCATCCCTTCTATGTGTTCCAGATTGCCAGTTTGTTCCTGTGGTCTGTAGACGAGTATTATTACTACGCCGCTGCCATCTTCCTGATCTCGGTCATCAGTATCACAACCACCCTTATCGAAACCAAGGCTACCATGAAGAGGCTGCGTGAGGTTTCCAAGTTTGAATGCGAGGTCCGTGTCCTGCGCAGCGGCTTCTGGACCAACATCGACTCCAGCGAGCTGGTACCTGGAGACGTCTATGAGGTTACAGACCCCGCGCTTACACAGTTTCCCTGTGACAGTCTGCTGCTCTCTGGCGACTGCATTGTCAACGAGAGCATGTTGACTGGAGAGTCGATTCCCGTCTCGAAGATCCCTGTGACCAATCAATCGCTGGACCTCCTCGATCTCAGTGCTTCTGCTGTCCATCCCGAAGTCGCACGACACATGCTGTTTTCCGGTACCAAGATCATCCGCGCGCGTCGACCCCATGAGGACCATGTCGACGATGAAGCTGCGGCTCTTGCTATGGTTGTTCGCACTGGCTTTAACACAACCAAGGGTGCGCTGGTCCGCTCCATGTTGTTTCCCAAGCCGTCCGGCTTCAAGTTCTACCGTGACTCGTTCCGGTATATCTCTGTCATGGCTTTCATCGCAATGATTGGCTTTGTTGCATCCTTCATCAATTTTGTACATCTGGGCCTTGCATGGCATCTGATTGTCGTCCGCGCCTTGGACCTGATCACTATCGTTGTTCCACCCGCTCTGCCCGCAACTCTTACTATCGGCACGTCTTTCGCCCTGTCTCGACTCAAGCAGAAGCAAATCTTCTGCATCAGCCCACAGCGTGTCAACGTCGGTGGCAAGCTCGACGTGGTGTGCTTCGACAAGACGGGAACGCTTACTGAAGAGGGTC
The DNA here is from genome assembly GCA_002116315.1 of Epicoccum nigrum. Taxonomy (NCBI): domain Eukaryota; kingdom Fungi; phylum Ascomycota; class Dothideomycetes; order Pleosporales; family Didymellaceae; genus Epicoccum; species Epicoccum nigrum. The sequence continues at coordinate 247,145 of KZ107854.1, forward strand.
TTGATGTTCTTGGTGTGCGTGTAGTCGAACGACCACGCAACAGGTTCAGTGAGATTCTGGCTGACCCTTATGACATCCTGCCCGCATCGCACCATGACCGCGACCCGACTGTCGAGTATACCGCACACAAGACCATCCTGTACACTATGGCCACATGCCACTCGCTCCGCAAGATAGACGATGAACTTGTCGGCGACCCTCTGGATGTGAAGATGTTCGACTTCACCGGCTGGAACTACGAAGAGGGTGAGGGCTCAGGCAATAACGACGACGATCCCGAGCAAAAGCTTTCTCCTTCCGTTGCTCGGCCTCCTGCTGGACGCGAGTATGATCTCGACGACGCTGACGACGACAACCGCAAGCCGGTCGAGCTCGGCGTGCTGAGGCAATTTGAGTTCGTATCGCAACTTCGCAGAGCCAGCGTCATCGTTCGCCGCTTCGGCTCCAAGAGCGGCGACATCTATGTCAAGGGTGCACCCGAAGTCATGAAAGACATCTGCCGCCCAGACAGCTTCCCGACCGACTATGAAGAGCTGCTGGCATTCTACACGCATCGCGGCTTCCGCGTTATCGCGTGCGCCACCAAGTCCATCCCCAAGCTCAACTGGCTCAAAGTGCAAAAGATGAAGCGCGAAGACGCCGAAAGCGGCCTCGAGTTCATCGGCTTCATCGTCTTCGAAAATAAGCTCAAGGACAGCACGGCGCCCGTCATCGAAGAGCTGGCTCGCGCCAACATCCGCAAGGTCATGTGCACGGGCGACAACATCCTGACCGCCATCAGCGTCGCGCGCGAGTGCGGCCTCATCAACAAGACCGCCCACTGCTTCGTCCCGCACTTCGCAGAGGGCGACTCCCGCAATCCGCTTTCAAAACTGACGTGGGAGTCCGTCGACGACCCGGTGTTCAAGCTCGACGAGAACACGCTCAAACCGCTGCCTCCCCCGCCGGAAGCAGACGTCTCGCTCCCCTACGACGTGTCTAACTTGCGCAACTACTCCCTCGCTGTGTCCGGCGATGTGTTCCGCTGGATCATTGACTTCGCGTCCGAGTCCCTGATGAAAGAAATGCTGGTCGCAGGGCAGGTCTTCGCGCGCATGTCGCCCGACGAGAAACACGAGCTCGTCGAAAAACTGCAGTCCATCGACTACTGCGTCGGCTTCTGCGGCGACGGCGCAAACGACTGCGGCGCCCTGAAAGCCGCCGACGTCGGAATATCTCTATCCGAAGCAGAAGCCTCTGTCGCTGCGCCATTCACGTCGCGGCAATTCGACATTAGCTGCGTTCCCCAGGTCATCAAAGAAGGCCGCGCCGCGCTGGTCACCTCCTTCAGCTGCTTCAAATACATGTCCTTGTACAGCGCGATCCAATTTTGCTCCGTCTCCTTCCTCTACGCCTCCGCCAGCAACCTCGGCGACTTCCAATTCCTCTTCATCGACCTGGCGCTCATCCTACCCATCGCCATCTTCATGGGCTGGAGCGCCGCATACCCCACCCTGTCCCGAAAACGCCCCACCGCCAACCTCGTCAGCCGCAAGGTGCTCACCCCGCTCCTCGGCCAAATGGCGCTCTGCATCCTCACGCAGTTCCTCGCCTGGCACTTGGTCCAACAGCAGCCGTGGTACCAGCCCCCGGTCCTCGACCCAGACCACTCCAACAGCCTCAACTCGCAGAACACGGCGCTGTTCCTGGTCAGCTGCTTCCAGTACACGCTCTCCGCGGTGGTGCTCTCCATCGGGCGGCCGTACCGCGAGCCCATGAGCCGCAACCTGCCCTTCATCAGCACCATCTTCGTCGCCCTCGCGCTCAGCACGTACATGCTGTTCGACCCGGCGGACTGGGTGATGCGCGCCATGGAGCTCACGGACATGGACAACGGGTTCAAGATGCTGCTGCTGGGGCTGGGGCTGGGCAACTTCGCCGTCGCGTACTTCGCCGAGAACCTGCTCCTGCCCGGGCTCGCCAAGTGGATCGGCGTGCTCAAGGTTAAGCTCGGCGGCGCGCGGTGGGCCAAGAGGAGGAAGGAGTATAAAATCATTCAGGCGGGTATGATGATGTGAGGAGGGTCGATGTGCATGATTGCAGTTCGTATATAGCCGGGGATGATGGAGTGGGGGGATGTGTTGTGAGATAGATGCCATATGTAGTCTGGATATGGTATAGTAAATACACCGCATATGCCTCAATCTAAAGACTGAAATTCTTCTAACAAATCTCACTACGTGTATCTCCCCGTTGAGCAATAGACTGGACGCAGATACATATGCGCTTATCTATCCCATGTGTATACTTAGGATGATAAAAGCGGGCGGGGCGGGGGACGAGCGCAAGGGACCTACAGTGCACAGGTTCAAAAGGTACACAGGTACTTTTACAGAAGAAGAAGTCACTTAAGCCCGCCCCCCCCCCCCCCCTTCCTTTTCCTCTTCTTCATTTCGAAAAAGCCAACCCACTTGCTCCAGATTGCAATACCCACATAGGCACCCTAATACCCAGCAGAACAACACAAGCGTCCAGCCCACTCGCCTCGCGGCCCTGACATGGAAAGGTAAAGACCGCAGGCCCGAGTTGCAAATCTTACTACTTCTTTTCTCATCTCGCTTCCCGCTCTTCTCTTCTCTTCTCTTCTCTTCTCTTCTCTTCTCTTCTCTTCTCTTCCTTTCCTTCCACCACCCTCCCAGACCGACCATGAGACCAAACCGCCCACCGTCCAGCAGCAGACCACCACCGCACCTCGGCCGTCTCTCGCCAACGCGCCAGCGCGACGAAGCGGATCCCCAAACGCCGCACGGGGGAAAACGCTCCCTCCCCGCGTTCTTCCCAGCCAAGCGGGGGACCCCAAAGAAGCCCACCCGCCGTAACGGCACCAGCCGCGTTTACTTCAAGGCGCGCCCCCGTGCCAGGCGACAAGGAACCAAGCAGCGGTCGAGCCGCTCGGGCTCGCCTTGAACGTCGTCATGCGTACCGACGCGAGCAGAACATGGCTAAAAAAAAGAAGAAGCCAGATACAACGCTGGCCTGCCCTTTGCGACCCCGCCAGCCCGGATTGGCCCTGCGCCCTGTGCCGCGTCAGGAGTCTTGCGTTCTGCGTTGGCTGATCCCGAGCCGATTTGATTCCAGGGGGTTACTTGCTGCGTGCCCAAGTTGCTCTCCCCGAGCAGCACGGTGCGCGACAAATGGTTGACTTGAGGTTTTGGGGTTTCTTAGTGGTAGTGGCAGTATCGCTTGTGTGAGTCGAGAATGCCGTTGAGATGGCTTACGCGGCTTTACTGGCTTGCGTTCGGGCTTTTTTGCTGCTTAGTTGGCTGTTGCCAGACCGGGCGTTTGAGCGATACAATACACAATCACGTGTGCTGCTGCCCTTTACGCACCAGGTCGAGTGCGAGCGACGTATCAAAAAAGGTGGTGTCTCGCGTGCAGCGGTGGTCAAAGATTTACGTCTGGATTGCTCCTTATTCTCTATCACGAAACTCAATGCTGAAGACGACAGACTTGATCCCAGACCCCGGATCACAGCAGGTAGCGGAAGTACAGGTTCTCCTTGTCCGTCATGTCTGCCAGACCGTTCTCTCCGTGGATCTCGGCACCGGCCTCTTCGAATTTGTCGTCCATGGAGTGGTCGATAAAGTCCCGCGCGAGTCCGGCGGCCTCTCGCTGGTTGCCCTTCTGCTTTTGCATCCAAGTGAGGAGGAAGACTTGGATGATGACTACGCCCCACAAGATGCACCAGATTACGAGGATTCCTTTCAGGGCATTCCTCTGGGTTTTGTTAGTCTGTGCCCAAGCATGTAGCCAAGGGCTTTCGTAAGTGACTTACGTATTGGGGTGCAAACTTGGAGTCGAAGATGTAAGGCGTAATGATGTTGCCGATCGAGTTACCGGCGTTGAACGACGTGTAGTAGACGGCCTTCTTGGTCTGTCCGGCGCAATTGGCTCCCATCCAACTGAACACGTTAGCTGACATCTTTCAGGGGTTTACCGTGGGTATATCTCACGAGATCAATAGGGGGTTGATTGCATAAACAAAGGCAATCAAATAGTACCCAGCAAGCAGACCGCCTTTGTTCGCCTTCGTCTTGGGCAGAGCGGCCATCAATGCAACACCAACAATGACAATCATGACAAGACCAAGCAGAAATGGTGACTTGAGCTTGAAGCGATAGGCGAGCCAGGAGGCTCCCAAGATGGAGATAAACTGGAGGGCGCCGAACGGCATGTTGAGCAGTACGGCCTCATCAGCAGTGAACCCAGCCAGGTTCTGTAAAATGATAGAACCAAAGACGGAGGAAACCGAGGCACCTGCATTGACAGCAATGACCATGACTTGAGGCTGTTAGTTGTCGTTCCCCACGGAGGTTGTGCTCTTGACACTTACTCATATACAGCCAATATTTTGGCTCAGACCAAGCCTCCCACACGTGCTTCCAGTTGAACTTGTGCGACACGATACCCTGCTGGTTAGCCTTCAGACGGTCGACAGCCTTCAAGCGATCTTCAGGCGAGAGGTATCTGGCCTCTCCAGGGCTGTCGTGTGCCCACCAGTACGTGGTCAGCCCAATGACAATGGTCAGGAGGCCAAAAAAGAGGTACACGACTTGGTAACGGTGAAGTGTAGTCGAGTGGACACGTCCGAAGCCATAAACAATAGGAGCGCTGATCAGTGTGCTGAGGCCATAGCAGCTGTACCAGCACGCGACACGGAAAGGCTGCTCTGAACGCCTGTAAAAGGCAATGGTGATGATCGAGAACAGAGGGATGACGGCCGCCTCGAAAGCGCCCAAAAAGAAGCGAGATACAAGAAGACCGACGTAGCTTCTCGATGCACCGAGACCTCCTGCAACTGAGATCCCCCAGCAGGTGATGATGATGGGCAAGACCTGGCGGTATCGTGCCTTGACAAGAATCCAGGCAGCCAGAGGCTGTACGCCAAGCTGTGCATAGTAGCCGATGTTGCCAATGTTGGAGTAGTCATTCCCCTTGAGCTTCGCATCCGTCTTGAGTCCGTACACAGCTGTCAAACCGATGATGCCCTTGTCAGCCGACTGAAGGAAGTAGACCATGCAGAGAAGGGAAAGCATCCAGATGTCCGTCTTTCGCAGGATGCGCTTGTTGTCGGCCTCGCTGCACAAGTGAGCATCGCTTAGCTCCGGGTCCCTGCCTTTCTCGAACGCAACAGCAAGGCCGTCGGCATTGCTGGCGGAATTGTTGGACGAGCGCTCGACATGCGCGACGTTTGCCTTCTCCTCTATCGAAGCCATGGTGTTGAACAGCTATGAAGGGAGAGGTGGAGCGAAGGCGGAACTTATCTGGGGAAGAGAGATATGGGGTAAGCTGTCTGGGGTACGGCTAATAAGTGTGATTTGACCCGGTCCGTTCGGCCAGATCACGCTCCCTGCGTTATCTTAAGCGTACAGGCCACCTCCCTACCTGGGTGTTGCTCACATTGTACTGTATCATGTCCAACGGAACGAACGTCTAATTCGTGGAAGAATACCAGCTTATTGGTGACACCTCGACCGCGGAGCACGCGGCTCAGCAACTCGTGTTGGTTTCTGCACCACTTACAAGCACGCCCAGACGCCTTAGCGACTCTTTTCCCATCCAAGCGGTCGAAGCTAAGCCTGTGGCGGTCTTGGGCTAAGCTTGATTCAAGCCGAAGTGCTGATGCCATGTCGAAGCTTGCCCATGCGTTCTTGATGGGGGCGCTGAGTTCCGTGCAGCGAGACGTCCAGACACACAATCTTGCAATTCGTGGGTTTGGATCTTCCGGCACCGCCGGGATGGACGGAGTGTAGGAGGTTAGGTGCGGGACGGACGAAAACATGGGGGAGTGGGTCAACGGGCCAGTGGGGAAATTCGTGGGGAAGGATTGCCTTCCTCCATTCCTTCATCTTTTCAGTCCTGCTCCTGAGCGATGCGCATGTTGGAAAATAACGCTCAATATTACTGTTCCATATTCACTGCTACTTGTGCTGTTCTACTCAGTGAGCTTTGCTTGACTCGCACACCTCGGGTTGCCTTGCTTTACCCTAGTAGGCCTTATGGTAAAGCGATAGTTTTATCGCAATATTACGAATCATCGAAGCTTCGCCCCTATATTCAGAGCGCGGGCTCACTGGAGATTGCGCGCCCCGTCTGGGCTTGTCAACAAATTACAGCGTAATGCAGAGAGGGTCAACGATGTCGCGATGACATTTACGTTGACTTATTTTTGAGAATCTAGGAAGCACCACAGCAAAAGGTGATGAGACGACACATAATGCATTATCTACTCAAAGCGCCCATCATCTATGCATATTAGACCTGTGCCTTGGAGCAATCCATTCCCGCTCGCATCGAGTTGCAGCATCCTTTCGCTTACACCCCCGGATAACAAACGCCAGCTGAGACACCACGGAAAACATTGTCGTAGTATACACTTGTATGCAGCCCCGATCCAATAAGCGAAGGCACAAATGTAAAGTGTAGTATGGATAGAAAAGAAAGAGTCGGCGGTGGTGTTACATGTAGTTCGCGTGCTTTAGACTTCGCCATCGGCAACAGCAAGGCGCTGCTTCGCCGTCTTTGCTTTCTTGCTGAGACCCTTCTTTTTCTTGGCCGCGGGCGCTTCCGGGATAGGTGTTGCTGCGCCGCTGGGCTTCTCGCTCTGATCAAAGTTTCCTTCGCCTATGTAATGGTTAGCAATCTGTCGTATGACGTACGGAATTGGCGTAAGCTCACCTTCGTGGTACATGTCGTCCAGGTTGGCCTCGACCCGCTTCTTCGACTTGCGCTTTTTGCCCGGTGGAGCGTTTTTCTCTTGCTCTGCAAGCTCTGCCTCTTTCTTCTCGATCTCTGCCGCTTGCTCATCATCCACGAGCCACATTGCCATGTCTTTGGTGCGGTTCTCCCTGGATCGAGTGTTGAAGTCGACTGCACCACCAGCACCGCCAGAGATAACGACACGCTGCACTTCCTCCTTCTGCAAAGCGCGCTTGCGAATGCGTTCCTCGATAGTACCACGGGTGATGAGACGGTAGACAGTAACCTGCCTGGTCTGACCAAGACGATGAGCACGATCCATGGCCTGCGAATCAATGGTGGGGTTCCAATCGGAGTCGTAGAAGATGACAGTATCGGCCGAGGTTAAATTGATACCAAGACCACCAGCACGCGTAGACAGCAAAAAGACGAAGATTGACCGGTCGCTCTGGAAGTCTGCGACAGTATCTCGACGGTCTTCGAGCTTTGTGGAACCATCGAGGCGAACAAACTTGTAATTACGGTAGGTTAGGTACTCTTCCATCAGGTCGATCATGCGTGTCATCTGGAAGTAGAGCAGAACACGATGGTCGTTGGCCTTGAGCTGCTTCAGCAAAGCGTCCAATTGAGCAAGTTTGCCAGAATCTGTGACAAAGCGTGACATTGACGGCGCTTCGATGTGCGTGAATCTGGACCTCTCGTTGGTAGGAGGTGGCAGCCTGTTGCGAACAGTCAAGGCTGTGCTTTCTGCCTTCGATTCTAACAAAGCTTGCTCGGTCGTGCTCGAGATACCGTACAGTGCAGATCGTATCGTAGGATTGAAGAACGTGTTTTGCTTCTCTGCGATGATAGCTTGGCTTGCACAGTATAACTCAACCGGAGGCGCGGCGGCAGCGGGCTTGGCACAGCGTTCGACGATATTGAGTCCTGTCTGTTCGAAGGCAGGTTGAGCTACGTTCAAGAGGTTGTGCATGTAGCCCTCTGTCGTAACATCGGCTAATGGCTTCCTGTCCAGTCGGTCCACGATGTTCAACATGGAATGCTTCGGTGTCCAGTCATTGTTATCCTCATCGTAGAAAATGTTGAATCGAGAAACCTTATTTGGCTTGTCCCCGAGCGCGAGAGCTCGCTGGAACATGTCACTCTTGGCAATCTTAGAAGCCTCGCTCGCTGACACATCTGTGAAACGAAGCCACGAATGCGTGCCGGCCTGTCGAGCTGATTTCTCTAGATGTTTTGGTGTCCAGATATTCAGCCTGTTGTGCAGCAAATGATGGACAGAACCAACCCTGGGATTTTCGGCACCAGGGATGTCGAGCCTGCCGCCGTCGCGGCATACTAGTCTTGGCAAGGGGTACTCGATCATGTTGCGCGTCGAGTATGCAACTCGAACATTCTGTCCCTCGCGCAAGAACGACCCTGTCTCAGCGAAACTGGCAAAAGAAAACGGCGACCAAGTGTCGGCGCGCTCGAACAGATCAGGGTGGTTGCAGACCTTCCTGAACTGCATGACAAGATTCATCAAAGTTGCGCTGTCTTGTTCGTCTCCAACAGCCTTCTCGATGAGATCCATAATGCTGATTTTGTTCCGTAGATTGGTGTAGTATGCGCGTTGCCTGTATGTGAGGTCGCAAAAGACGTCAAGCTCGATCTTGTCACCCAGCTCTTTCTGCACGTGTTTCTTGACACGCCTCAACATGAAGGGCTTCAAGATCATGTGTAATCGCCTCAGCTGATCCTCGTTGAGCTTCGTGTTACTCTGTGCGTGGCTTTCGATGTCCTTGGAGAACCAGTCGCTGAACTCGTCGTGAGAGTCGAACAGAGTTGGCATGATAAAGTGCAGCAAGGCCCACAATTCCTGCATGTTGTTCTGAATCGGAGTTCCCGTCAGCAACAGCCTATTTCGCGAATGGAATGCAAGTAAGCTCTTCCATCGAGAACTCTGAGAAGACTTGATAGCCTGAGCTTCGTCGAGAATCATATACTGCCAACGCATCTTCTGGAAGTATTGTGCGTCCTGCACAACCAGCTGATAGGAAGTGACAACGACATGGAAAGGCGAGTTTCGATCATAGGTGACGTGCTTGCGATCCCAGAACTTACGCAAGACCTTTCGATCCTTTGCTGTACCCCAGTATGGCAACACATTGAGGTCCGGAACGAACCTGGTGATTTCTTGTTGCCAGTTGTGCAGCGTCGATGCTGGGGCAATGACAAGGAAAGGCCCCCAGATATTATAACGTTCCGCAAGATATGCCATAACAGAGATGGACTGGACTGTTTTTCCGAGACCCATTTCGTCGGCCAAAATTCCGTTGATACCTTGCTCGTATAGGTTGACCAGCCAATTTAGACCCTTGAGTTGGTATTCCTTAAGTGTGCAGTTGAGCAGGGCGGGTTGAGGGATCCAGTCTTCCTTGTTCTGCAGTCCAGAGGGGTTCTGGAAGTTAAGCTCGCCGTCATCTTCGCCCTCAGCACCTTTGTTAAAGGCTCGTGCTTTGTCTTGCGCTTCTTGTATGGCGTGCTGGGCATTGGCCATAGCAGCAGCGTTAAGCGCTCCTTCATCCTCGTTGTCGAAGTCGAGGTCTTCGAAGTTGGTGACTTTCGCCGCACCTGCTTCAGTGAACTTGGAAACGTCCATTTCCTGTCCATGGGTTTCCGCGGGCGCACTTGCAGCAGTCTCTGCGTCGTCTGTCGACCTTTCAATCTCTGATGTTCTGGCCTTCTTGCCAATAAAATGCGAGTACAGCTCTGTCTGCGAGATGAGGAAATTGAGCTTGCGCTTCTGTCGATTTGCTTCACGATCGGCCTCGGCCTTCTTTGCGTTTTCAAGCTCCTGTCGTTCAGCGTTCTTACGAGACTCTCGCTCGTCGCGCTCGTTTCTCTTCCAGAACGCCAACATCTCTCGCATTCCACGCTTCGCTCTCGCCTGCATGTCCTTGGTGTTTTTGTTGGTGCGCATTTGCCATCTACGAGCTTCCTTGGACGCCAGCTGTGCGGTTTTGCGGAGGTTGGACTGCTTAGTTGAATAGGAGGTCTCCTTGATGCGCACCACCTTGGGAACGTCCTTGCGGGCAATATCCTTGACGATCTGGCTGTAGATGTTCCGGTATGCTTGAGAATCGTATGATGTAAGAACAACAGGCCCAATATCTTCTGTCTCACTTCGACTCCGTAACATGCCCAGACGGGCTTCTTCGCGGGGTGCGATGGATGGGAGGTCGTCGCCACGGTCGATAGCAGCCTGTCCAGCGGCCGCAGCATCCTTCTCTGCCTGCTTCTGCTCCTTGCTCTTCTTGAGACGACCTGTGCCTCGAGCGCCTTTGCGTTTCCCACCGCCGAGGTCGTCAGATGCTTGGAAGGAGCTCATAGTACCGCCCTCCATGTTCGGCCCGTTAGGAGTTACGTCGCGAATGTCCTTGACTGGTGCGTTGCCCTGCAAGAGCTGCGAGGTGTTCTTTGCCTTACGCTCAGCTTTCTGGGCAGCGAGGAGATGCCTCTCCTTTTCTTCCTCGTTGTCAGCCTGGCCAGCTTTGGCCAATGCTTCAGCACGCTTTGCCTCCTCGTTCTGGATGGTCTTCTCGCGCCGCCTCTTCCGCTGCATATCCTTCTTGCGCTCCTTCTCCTCAGCAATCTCCTGGCTTTGCACTTGCTGCCACGCCTCGCCCTCGTGCTCAGCGTTGTAGGACTGCTTGGCGTAGTCACGATGCGCAGCCATGGTGTCGGCGAATTTCCGGAGATGAGCATCTCGACGGCGTTTGCGCTTACTGTCCTCTGCTGCTGCAACATCCAGTGCACGCTTCTTGCTACCCTGGACATACAGGTCTCGCTCGCGCAGTGCACCGCCGGCATCAAGCTCGTTCATCTGAGTCGTCTCGATATGTGTCAGAGCAGCTTGGACGTCGGCTTCGTCTGGCAGGGGCAGCTCGCGAGCAGCATACTGCTGTGGTAAGGGCGCGCTGCCAACCGGTGGCATGGCCTCGTATGCCCTGTAGCCGTTGGCATGGGGCAGGTCGGCGGGTGCTGGAGAAGGCACAGCCTCTTGCTTGACAAATGTGGGTGGCTTCAAGGGGAAGGACTGTGACTGAGCCGGTTTCGAGGGCTCGTTGTCTGCCCCAGAGGACATTATGCTAGAGAGAGACATGGGGTCGGCGCGTTGTGGCGGCGGCGCCTGTCGGTGGTCAGAGACGTGACGGAACGCGAGGTCATGGCGCGCTGCACTTACCTCATCCTTCACAGAGGGTCTCCGCGCGTAGGGTTGTGGTGGAGGCGGCTGGACAGACCCCCGGTTCAAGGAGTGGTAGCCGGTGGGCGAGACGGGCGAGCGCGACACGGTGTCCATGCTGCCTGAGTAGGGACCCTGCGATGGCCGGCGCTGCAGAGGCGAGCGGTGTGCGTACTGGACGACGGGCGAGTGGTGAGGGCGCTCGTACGGGCTGTGTGCCTGGCGCGCGTCGGGGTAGGCGTGTGAGTCTCGAGTCTGCTGGCAGTGGTTGTTAGCTCATGATTGCTGCATGTCGCAACGCGGTGCAGACGACGGCTGATGGCGATGGTGCCGTGACGGGCCGGCTGGGATGTACACAGTATGTGCTGCAGTACGCACCTGTGGAGGATAGCGACTCGGGTGGGGCGCCGCGTCTCGTCCTACAGATGCAGGCCCATTGTCCTGCGTCGGGTCGTAGTACGTGTTGCGGTCGCGCGAGTACAGGGCGGTGGAGATGGGCGGCAGCTCGGTGGCGTGGGGATTGGGATTGGGATTGGGAATTGGGGGATGGTGTGGGTGTGGGTGTTGCTGGGCGTGCGGCAAGGGGCCGTTGGGGGACTGGTGAGTTTGTGGTGGTTGTGGTGCGCTGCTCCCGGTAGGTGCTTGCGTCGGCGAGCCCTGGTGGTAAGCTGTCTCCCCTTGGTGCGCTGCCATCATTCTTTCACGCGAGTAGCCGTCCATGGTCGCGCAACCTCACCAGCACAGCAAAGCAAAGCAAGCAAACCCTCGGCGCTGTGGGCGCTGCTCAATCATCGGCCGCGTACAGCGAACGCTTCGGCTGTGTAGGGCGCGCGGCGGGCCTGGCGTTGATGCGTGACGGCTATCTGCTGGTGGGAACGCGCTGGGCGGTTATGGCGACAGCGCTGGGGACGGGACAGCGACGGCAAGGTGGACAGCACGGGGGACCGCGGAGGGCAGACGAGGGCTGGTGTGGAGGCTCTTGGATCACACGGAACCGCAGTCAGTCAGCTTAGCGTGCGCTTCCTCGTTAACAAAGCCTGAACCCGAGCCATCCCATCTTGCGCTGCGCTGCAATTGCGTGAAGATACACGCGCCGCAGCAGCACGGCCAATCGATACACTGCACATGGGCCCAGCAGTGCAGCACGCTGCAGCCTGTGTTCACATTTATCTGCATCATGTAGTGGCGGCCCCAATGGCCTCTCTGCACTGTGCCTGGGATGCATGGAGAGCTGCTTGCCTGCTTGGTGCCCCAAGGCCCTTCCATGTGCTTCATAGTCGTTCGGGGTTTCCTGCGAGCATCGCCTAGCGTGACTGCCCATGTCCCAAGCCAACGCGCGCAGTCATCACCAATTCATCCAGCAAGCGCAGCCAGTCCGGCGCATTCATCTGCGCTCATCTGTCTCGTCTATCTCCGGCTCCGAGACGAGAGTCCAGCTGGGCAGCCCCAGAACGGGGGTCAACGAGCATTGGGACATGCACGCTCATTGGATGACACGACTATGGGAGGCGCGACGACCCGCAACTGGAGCAGGTGCACTAGTGCTGCAGGGGTCCACTTAAAAAATAAGCTTGGCATCAAAGTTCTCGAACTCTGCCAAAAGTTGCGTCCTTGATCAGCGTCGCAACAACAGCAACAGCAACATCAAACAGATATCGCCATGGCCTCCGTCTACAAGCAGATCTCGGGCAATGACCGTGCCGAGGAGAAGCCTACGGGCGAGAAGAGGAACAAGCAGCGTGTGCTCATTCTGGTTAGTTGTTTGCGCCGCGAATGATGGCTGCAGAGCTAATCTTCCACAGAGTTCGCGAGGTGTCACATTCCGCCATCGCCACCTGCTGCAGGACTTGTACTCGCTGATGTGAGTAGAGACTGGAGGATTGTTGCATGTTCGTTTCTAATGCTGTGCAGGCCCCATAGCCGCAAAGAGGCAAAGTTCGACTCCAAGACTAAGTTGTACCAACTGAACGAGATGGCAGGTAAGATTCAACAACATCCTAACTGTGTCGTCCATGTTGCAGTCTGCGCTTGACCCACGTGATTATTCATCCTTGATAAAAGCTGACATCACATAGAACTCTACAACTGTAACAACATCCTCTTCTTCGAGGCCAGGAAAGGCAAGGATCTGTACTGCTGGATGAGCAAGCCGCCAAACGGACCCACCGTCAAGATGCATCTCCAGAACTTGCACACCATGGAGGAACTTAACTTCATTGGCAACTGCCTCAAGGGCTCCAGGCCGATTCTGTCCTTTGATGCTGGATTTGAGAAGCAGGCCCATCTCCGTGTCATCAAGGAGCTCTTCACTCAGATCTTCGGCGTTCCCAAGAACTCTCGCAAGACCAAGCCGTTTGTGGATCACGTGATGGGATTCACAGTCGCTGATGGCAAAATCTGGGTCCGCGTGTACCAGATCAACGAGTCCGAGACGAGCAAGAAGAAGCCTGTTGACGGAGATTCAGTGGACGTTGACGAGTTGATCAATAAGAAGAAGGGCAAGAGCGGCGATTTTGACGTCAGCCTAGTAGAGATCGGTCCCCGTTTCGTCCTTACACCCATTGTCATCCAGGAGTCGAGTTTCGGAGGTCCCATCATCTACGAAAACAAGGAGTTCGTCTCGCCCAACCAAGTTCGTTCGGACTTGCTCAAGGCAAAGGCTGGCCGATTCAACACCCGCACAGATGCACAGAGGGATTCGAGGAACAGGCGCGCAGAGCTCGGCCTTACGTCTCACGGCGGTGTCAAGAAGGCCAAGGACCCTCTCAGCGACCAGGTCCTCTTCGCATAGTGTTTCGGTCACGGTCTGGCAAAAGCATGGCGTTTACGGGTTTGCTCATCTTTTTCTGGCGCAGGATGTACGTTCACCAGGCTGGGTGGGTGCGCATGAATGTTGCTGTACACCAATATACCCAAAAGACATTTCATGCATGTGCTGCCCCCCGCTGGGCGACCATGCTCATCTCCAATGCTTTCGCGTAGTCCTCACTCACCCCCGTGACCTGCACATGCCTCACACTGCGCAGGGCTCTGAAGGGCTCTAACACCGTCTGCGTCTGCGCATAGTGACTTTCGTCTTGCACCCTGTGCACCCTCCCACTAGGAAATCGGTGTCTGCTGACGTCTCCGTCGATCAAATGTACCTCGATGCTCCCCAACTCTGGCACCGCCACCAGCAGATGCACGAGCTCTCGCACTTTTCCACGTATCCCAGCCGGCAGCCCTCTCCCGCCAACGTTGTACTTGATCATTCCCGTATAGTCATCTACGCTCTCCACATTGACCACGTACCTCTTCACACGCATCAAATTTCGCTGGCTGAAATGCTCCAGCCAGTCAATCTGTCTACTGGGCATCAGCCCGTTCTCTGTGCGCCAGCGGCACCGAAAGGCAATCTTGTCGAACGTCACATCCACGACGAAAGTGTTCTCGCCATAAATCATGTCCGCTGCTTCCTCATGCGTCTGCTTGTTCACGGCCAGGAGCGCAGTGCAGCCCCGCCGCCAGACAATGTCGTTGCCGGTCTCGCGCTCGCTCTTGGGGGACGTCTTCTGCATCTTCCATGTGCCGTTGCTGGACGCAGCCTGCCGCACAAAGGTGAGGTTGTACTCGGCACGCGGGGTCTCACCAGAACTGTGCTGGAAGCGAGGCGTGACAGTGCGAGTGTGGGGAAGGACGGCTGCGTAGATCTGTCGGCGGAGCTCGAGAGGGAGACGGAGGAGCGGCGAGGGTTCGTTGGAGGAAACGCCCGGATACAGCATCGTTATTACGTGTTTGTAGGTTGTTATCAAGGATGAGGTATGCTCGTGTCATTGTGATGCTGGCGCGCCATGCATGTGCTAGGAGTTGACGCCATGTGCGGAGGAGCTCATGCGCGGCCGATTGGCCGACTATAATCTGGGGTTATCTAAACACTACACATCATGACTCCTCTCCTCTTCAACCACCAACATGATGCTCATCGCGACTGGCAGCCTGTCGAGGCTTGCCTTGGCATCCGAAGTATTTCCCAATTGTGGCACATTTCCTATCTATAGCCCCAAAGGAGGCGTCTTCATCTCTTGAACCTATCGAGCTTCCCCGGATTGAGGCCAACAACAGCTTCCATCTGACCACGCCACATCAGTCTTCAAGCACAGCCAAAAGAAGAATTGTACTCGGCGCACCGAAGCTGAATCGTACCCAGCTTCTATATCGCCGGAGCTCAAGTGTACTATACTACCTCACAGCGTCCATATACTTCCCCGGTCACCATGCTGTTCGAGGACTTGGCTACCGAACTGGTAGTCCAGATACTGCTTTCTTGTAACTCCATCAACGATGTCCTCGCCCTATCGATGACATGTCGCCGCTTCCGCAACATCTCGCTCTCGTCCCAACGGCTCAACATTCTCGAGCACGCAGCAGAGGCTCAATACGGCCCCCTGCTCGACCTCACCCAGCTGCTCACTCACAACTCCAGCCAGCCCGCTCACATCATCCGCGACGCCCCCTTCTCCCTCGCCCTACTCAAGCAGATGGTACACGCTGGCCGCGTCGCTGAGAAATGGTGCGACATCTACCCCTTTAAGAAGTGGAAGCACGACTACGAGGCCCGACGCCTGCTCACCAGCACCGAACGCCGCCGCCTCCGCCGCGCCATATACCGCACCTGGCTGTACTCGCGCGCCTTCCACAACGCCTCGCACCCGCGCGAATCGCGCGTCACACGGCCCGTGATCCAGAAACGCGCCGCACTGCTGCACAACTGGCCAACGTGCGCGCTCGCCGAGATGGCCGACTTCAGCGCCATCATGCGCGACCTGGTGCAGAACACCATCTGCCCCAGCAACGGCACCATCGCGCGCAAGTTCAAGAAACGCCATCCTTCCTCCGACCAGTCCCTGCTCTTCAACATCCACCTCAACTACCCGCCTCCCGCCCCCTCGCCCGCCGCCTACAACCCCTTCACCAACCAGACCCCCGCCACAAACCTCTGGTCCCACCTCAACTCCTCCCCCAGCTACACCGCGCGCTACGCCGCGCCTGCGCACAAGTTGCGCTTGCACCCTGCTCACGACGTCGGCGCCGAGGGCTGGGGGGACGATATCAGCCACTACTACGTGATCGAGGACTACATGAAGCTGGATCCAGAGCAGGTGCTGTGGCTGAAGGAGCACGCCCCGCTGAAGGGCATGGTCGAGGGCTATGTGCGGCTGCTGGGGAGCTGGTTCGAGAACAATGGCGCGACGCTGGGGCAGACGGTGGATTGGGTGCTGGACGAGAGGGGGGAGAGCGGGGTCGAGTTTGCCGAGGGGATCGCGGAGGGGAGGTTGGGCGTCGCGGTTGGGAATGGAGGGGCGGAGGGGTGAGGGGAGGGGTGCGCTGAATGAGTTGGGGGGATTGGAGATGGGCGTAGGGAGAGGGCTTTGTTCAGAAGATGCACACATATAGTTTACAGCTAGCTGGCTATATAGACCGGCTCTCGACACTCCTCACACTCGACACTTTTCATCCACCCTCTCACAGCACAGCACAGCCCCGCCCTGGGTCCTGACCATCTCCACGCTTCCCCAACGCTCAGCGGCTGTGGCGCGCGCTGTCCGGCTTACTCCTCAATTGCACGCGTGCCTACTTCTCCCGCGCCGGGGGCAGCACCATCTTGCGGTGCGCATGGTATCTGCGCACCGCCGTCTCCTTCAGGCTGGTGTCCGTTTTGCGGATCACCGTTTGCTGCATCTTCCTGATTTTTAGCCCTCGTCGTGTGCGCTGTTTGCCGTGTTCGACTACGCTCGCACCTGCTTCTGCTTCGCTGTTCACGGAACCGTGCTGGTTGCCGCGTGCGTCTGCCTTGTTCCTGCGCATCTTGAACAGGTCCTTCGGCACTACTGTGTGTTCCACCTTCCTGATGGTCGGCGGGGGCTGTGGCGCTTGCGGCGACCCAGAAGGTGCAGGCGCAGATGCGGTGGAGGGATGGGCGGGGCTTTGGGACTGGGCGAGCAGCACGGCGCGCTGGCGCTGGGCGAGGGTGAGGCCTTTTGCTGGAGCGTCGCTGCTGCTGCTTGTCTGTCCGCGCGGCGGAGAGGGGACAGGAGTAGAGCTTGTCTTGATGTCCTGCTCGGAGGATGAAGAGCGGGCTACTACGTTGGTGTTGAAGAGAGGAGAGGCGTAGTTAAAGTAGAGGTATCGAAGCCCATAGCCGACCTGGCAGTCGAGCCAGCGCCGGGAGTACTTTCGGATGCGTGGGTTTTGGTGTGGATGTTTAGTAGGGGTCGTCGGAGGCTTGGGTAGCTCCTCGGTAGCGGTTGGTCGAGGCTCGGGTCGCTCATCGGTAGCGGTTGACTCGGGCTCGGAGAGCTGTTGGGATTGTATCCTGGCCATGAGCGGAGAGCCTTGGGTGTACAAGTACGACAGAGGGCATCCGCGCACCGCCAGTGCCTCCCTTGCCTTCATCGGCGGTGCTACCTTTTGCTGCAGCGGCATCCTGACCGAACGAACAAGAGCTTTAACAGCCATACCGCCTGTTGGTCCCTCGATCCAAACATCCCATACACTCCCCGTGTCCGTCCGTCGTTTCTCCTTTACACATATGCGCATCTCCTCGTCGCAATAAAGCGGGGCCACATTGCGATACTCGATGGACTCCACTTTTTGGTTGCTGTCTTCAGGCTTCAGGGTCTGGAAATGCTTCTTCACCGACTGAAGCATCAGCGTCAGTGTGAGCGGTCCATGTACAAGCAGGTTGCGGTGGCCCTCAATGTTTCGGGCGTAAGTGGGATCGAGGTGCAAGAGGTGGGCGTTGTATGTGATGGCAGAGTATCGGAAAAGCAGAGTTCGGGTCGGCGTAAGAGAGTGTGTGAAGTCTGGTTTGTCAGGAGCTGAGGCATGTTAGTAGGCGCACACGCGTAGTCCCAATGGTCATACCCTTGAGATATCTGGGAACCAGCAGCTCGCCAGCGTGGATGGACGTGAGTTCAGCCGCAGTTTTCGCCTTAAGAAACACCAGGTTGCGCTCCTCCTTTACCCATGCATTACTCCAATCATCGGAGGTGTTCTCTTCCGGAGCGGTCTTTGTTTCCATCTTGTCTTCCGTTCTAACTTTGATAGCATCTCTGGATTTGCCATGAGGCTTGTAGGACCGCTCAACGGTCACGATGATCTTGGCCTCATCATCACCTCCGAGTAACCTGACATCCTTTATGCGCTCGACGCACGAGGCCAACTGCATCAAGTGGAACGGCGTCTCAGACTCGAGGTCCAGTTGTGGATTCACCCTGACAGCTCCTCCAGCCCACATGCGCCGCGGCCAGAGCTTGCCTGGACTATGCAGAGGATCGGTTCCATCGGTGAAAAGTTGTGATGTCCCCACTCGGATGTTGAAGCGCGTCAAGAGGTTGCTCAAGTGAACCCGTTGGCGCCTTATGGGGGCCAAGGAACCGTAGTTGAAACTTGGCTCAAAGCCCTCTAATGCTGCTCGAAGCCCCGAAGAGTGAGTCACGTCCAGGACCTCGTGGTGGTGATGTGGTTTTCGCGCCAGCAATATGCCGCGCTTTTCTCGAAACCACTCAGGCTCCTCCGTCGTATACGAGGCATAGCAGCGCGCACCTCGCCATCGCCGTAGGGTGCGGTGCGCCGATATGCCTGCTATGCGCTGCGGACACCGCGCGTGTAGTGACATTGAATGGAACGATGCATCGACCATCAATTCCGAGCTTCCTGCAGTCGCTTGGCGCTAAGCCTATCATGACGCATGTGCGGAAGTGCTGCATCTCCGCATGTGCACCAACAAGTCTTGCTGAGCTTTCGAGCCACATTGCTCCATCAAGACTCGATCTGTATTGCTGTTCTTCACACAACATGGCGGTGAGCTGGTGTGTCTTGGCATACTGCTGTCAGTGATAGCCAACTTGCGCATCGTTCGTGGGCAACGAAGAACAGTGTACAACACTCCCGCGAACTATCTTCATTCATTAATGCTACTCACATAATCTGAATCACACGTGGTAGCAGGTATAGGACGGTCTGTTCTGTACATCGACACCCTTCAATATAGCAAGCTACCGCACTACCATAATTGTTATCGTCAATGTTGCACGAGTACGGGGAGGTGAACTTCTCAGTATTCACACATAAATCACTTACATAACAAAGCTACTTGCTGGCCTTTATTCTATTCTCAACACTACCTACATGGCGAGCGTTATGGAACTCCTCGACTGTCCGCTCTGCGACTTCGCGGTTCTGCCGGCTGATGACTACCTCCTTCAACTGCATTTCGAGCAGGTGCATACCGAAGACAGCCCTTTCGTTGTGAAGGACGACCCTGAGCCGCTTCCTCCATTTGCATCCTCCTCCAACTGCAAGCACGCACAAGATGCGACTTCCTCGGACAACGAAGAAAAGACAGTCGCGTGTCCTGAGTCCGACTGCGGTGAGCTGGTCTTGCTTGACGACTTCAACGACCACCTTGATCTTCACGCCGCAGAAACATTATCATTCGACGACACAGCCCGGAAGTATCACTCGCATCATTCATCCACCAGCATGCAGAAGTCGGCCGCTACACATCATTCCCATAAGCGTTCTAGCAAAGCCGTTAGCTCAGATTACCGATACGATACAGAGTCCTTGGACGGCTCCAAGATAAGCAGTAACAACGGCAGGACGAAGAAGAGGCATCGTCGCGAAAGGAGAGGCACGAGCAGCAGCGAGAAGAGCACATTGTCCAGGAGCATCCTGACTTTCAATCCTTTCAAGCACGACAAATTAGTCAAACCACCCAACAAGAGTGCGCGCCTGGGTGTAGGTTCCACTGACTCTCCTTCAAATCCAAAGCTGACGACTCTAGAAATCAGAACTCGGTCCTTATGCTTGGGAAGAACGCATGCCGAAATGGCTTCATGATCAGCTTGAGGCTGGAGCCAAGATCACTGTTGTCAATCGCATTGGCCGTGACGGCCGCCTTATCAAGCAGGAACAAGTGCAGAATGAAACGCCAGGCGTCCTTCCCATTCTCGCCCAGCTTTCCGCCTTGGATCGCACCGTCAAAGAGGCATACTACTGCCACCCTTCCACACTTCATGTCGGCAAGACCCCTAAGGAGGGCAGTTTTTGCGGATACAGAAACATCCAGATGCTCATATCCTATATTCAAGGCGCCAAAGCGCAGGGCCACGAAGAGTTTCCTGGCCGACTACCTGGGATTCTGACCATACAGGAGCTTATCGAGACAGCGTGGGACAGAGGCATCAACCATATCGGCCGAACACAAACAGGCGGTATCAAAGGTACCAGGAAGTACATTGGTACTCCAGAGGTGCGTTTATTGACTCGCTCGGGCGAAAACACTAACTCACACTCGTTAAGGCACAGGCACTATTTCTCAGTACCGAGATCAACTGCGCCGTTGAGATGTTCAGCGACCAAGATACCTCCAAGGGCAGGATTCAGGCTCATGATTCGCTCCTCCTCGCTGTAGAACGCTACTTCACTCAGGCGGCCGTCAGCGATGGCTCGAGCGTGCACAAGACCCTCCTCCCACCGATCTATCTCCAGCGACCCGGCCATTCCATCACTATCGTTGGCTTTGAACGTCGCAGCGACAATTATTGTAATCTCGTGGTGCTCGACCCCGTCTACGTGACAAGTCCAGCCATGCATAAGTTGATAGGTCGGAAGAACATCAAAAGTGCACGACCTGAGGTCCTACATGCCTACCGAAGAGGGCCTTCACATCTGAGAAAATTTGCTGCTTTCGAGATCCTCATGTCAGTTCCTTCTTGTCCGGCTCGGGTTGTTATGCTAATTACAACAGGCTCACTGCAACGCCTCCTCTTTTCCCCGTTTGGGATGTATGAATGATCTATCTATGCTCCCCATCTCACGTCTCTCACCAACAATTATATAATATACGACCGAAGTATGCATCGCCGTTTGCTAAGCTTGCTTGATTTAGGTACTACGCCAGTTCCCCGATTGCAGCTACCTGTACGCCTTCTTCCGTGCCCGCACACTTGGTTACGACGTCTATCCAGAAGACTACTTTCTCCGTAACTTTCCCTGGCACCAATATGGAGGTCTCTGGATAGTCAATGAAGCGCGTTTTGCCCGAGCCGAGCCGATGGGCCCACTCACTGCTCAGGCTCTACGACGCATTACTGGTGTGGGAGCATCGCCCCCAGACAGCGCCAGTGGCAGTCCGACGAGCTTCTTCACCAACAAGCCGTTCGATCATCAACCTGTAACACCTGAAGATCCACAACATAGTTTCTGCGCTTCATGTGCCACGTTCCCGACGTTTGATAATCCTAGGGATAGAATCCCCGCCGCGATTGAGTGTGGAAACAAGCAGCCCAATGTCAATGCAGGAAATTCGAACACCGCATCTGAAACCGCCCGACCTAACTTGACTCTTTTGACGGACGTGGGTCGAAGGTATCCGGGCTTTCCAACTCCACTCTCCCCAACGTTGAGCGCTAAAGAGGCGTACCCAACGCCGACTTCCAACTCTGCAGGCAGATCTGCCACGCCCCACCTTCAGAGTCCGGCGAGGCCTCTTGCCAGCCCTATGGGTCTTGATGGTTCTAGTACATGGACTCCGTTGACCAACCGTGCGTCTTACGGCCACGATCATTTCTCTGAGCAAATGAGCAACATCGACAGCGTCGTCGCTCGTAGCAACACCAGGTCTTCAACTCGGATGGCTTCTACATCACCATCTGTTCGTTCTCTTAGTCCACGAAACCCCACAAGCGGGCAGCAAGCCTTGTCGCCTCGTGTGAGTATGTTGCGGCACACGGCTACGCAGCAGACTCTTTACAGCTCATCTGATTCAGAAGTGATGTCACCCCCTTGGCCAAAGTACTCACTCAATGCTCGCAACGCGCGTCGGGACAGTGTTCTCAGTCTTACTTCGACGTCATACTCGCAGTCCGTTGGTTCTGCTTCGCCACCTCCAGACCGGCAACAAGTTGCACTACCACCTCTTCCCTCCATCCAGATCGCCAACGGCACAGAGTTTGAAACCGAGTCTCCTATCTCGCCGACCGGCACCATGCTCGCATACACCTCCAACCGCGCTGTGGATTCTGGACTTTTGGCGACTCCAGCTCTTAGTGAGCCGCAGGTCGCCGAGTATCGCTTTTGGGTGCCTTGTGGGCGTCGTGTGTGTGGTTTTGGGTGCGGAGGGGTGCATGAAGGTGAGAACACAGCAGCGAAAAGGCTGTTCAGGGAAGCAGAGAGCATTGCGGAGCAGCAGGTGGCCAGCGAAGGGTATGAGGAGGATAACGAGCCGGATCAATTGTCTCCTGTCGTCTCTCAAGAAGAAGTGAGGCGCGACTATCCAAGCGTGAGCTTCACTAAGCCGGTCGACGAGTGGAAGAGGTTTTTGATGAACAAGGAGAGGGATGTGAGTGTTGCGAAGGTTTGAGGCGTGCTCGCGATTCAGCCTCGGCAGGTGATGCGGAAAGGGCCTACTTTGACACGAGTACGACTTTATGACACTGACAAGGGTTGATTGCGAAGGAAACGGGTGACGTGGTTTTGGGCTTTGGATTCGAATTAGACACACATTCACTGATCTGATTTTACACGAGAAAGGCAAGTTCAAGCCAGAAAGGGTATCGCATTTTTGTGACGCCTGACAATGCACCTCATCACACACATCGCTATGTTACAAACTACTAAGACAAAAACTAATCGCTGTCATCGTCACTGCCATAGCCTGCCAGCAGCGGACCCGACGGCGCTGGCCGTTTGTTCGACGCAGTGGCTGTGTACCCCTTCAACGCTGCGAGCGTCGAACCGGACAGAATCCCATTCCCTCCCGCCTGTGTGTTCTGCTGCGGCACAAGCGCGCCATAGTCATCGCCGTCTTGCCCCCCGGCCTCGATCATGTTGCGCTCCTCCATGCCGCCAGATTCCAGCTGCTTCGCCTGCTCCCAATCAGCTTTCTCCTTTGCATACCACACGTCGTCGGGGGCGTCGTAGCCCTGCAGGCCAAAGCTGCCCTCGAGCTTGCGGCGCTTCTTCTGGTCCGGGTCGCGGCCCTCGAGCTCGGCGACGTAGGCGGCGGGCAGGGCCTTGCGGATGGCTTCGGCGGCCTGCTCCTCTATCCTGTGGGCCTCGCGCTTTGCGGCTTGCGGGTTGGGGTCGACGGTGGCCCAGCGGACGTTGAGGATCTCGTCGTGGTCGAGGCTCTGGTGGGCCATGGCCTCCTTTGCGAACTGGCTGTTCGCCTCGTTCATGTAGGTGACGAAGGCGACGCCGCGCGCGGTGAGGACGCGGGTGCGCTCGACCTGCCCCCACTCCTGGAAGTGGCGGGCGACAATCTCCTCGATGTCGTCGGTGGCGTGGATGCGCCCGATGTACAGGGTGCGGTTCTGGCGCTGGAAGGACCCCACGCCGCCCATGTCGTCGCGGTAGTCGCTGTGCTTGTCGCGCCCGAAGCAGTCGATGTTGCTGGGGAACATGTCGGTCACGGTCGGCAGCCGGTGCAGGTACTCGCAGTCGACGCCCTTGGGGCAGATCCCCCGCGCGAAGAACAGGCAGAAGTATGCGCCGGGCGTCTTGTCGGCTTTGGTGTACCCGCTGTCCCTGGCCACGTTGCAGCGCCCCTGCGCCTTGGTCTTGGACAGGTACTTGTCCTCGCGGTCGCCGCCGGACCATTTGTTGTACCAGATGTTGAAGATTGTGCCCGTGGGCGGGGGCGCATCGGTCTTGAACGTCGCGGGGTCGACTTGGGGCCGCGCGGGCCGGCGTTTGCGGCGGATGATCTTTTTCACTTTCTTGCCCTCGGCGTTGGTTGTGATGATGGTTTGCTCTGTCGTCATGGGCGCGAGGTCAGTGGAGGCGGGTGTGGGTGTGGGTGTGGAGGTAGTCAGGGCTGTTTCGGTTTCTGCGGCAGCCGGCGCCGTTTGCGCGGGTGGCGATTGTACTTCGGCCATGGTGTGTGGTGGTGGTGGTGGTGGTGGTGGTGCTGAGGTGTGAACTTGCACTGGACGACTTCGAGATGCAGTTGCGCGCCGCTCACTTTCCTAGTTTCCTAGCGCGAGTCCATGTTGAACTTGCAGGCATCTAGTCTTTCACGTGACTGAGCCAGTTCACCTCGCCTCAATCCACCAGCTCAGAACAACGTCTTTGTCGTCAGCCTTGACCTCTCTAAGAGACCTGCTTCCGGTATCGATATATCTCACAATGACCTATGGCGCAGTTCAAGGCTTATGTCCAAGCACCCTATGAGACCGTAAACCGTAACACCGATCCAATGTCTTACAGTAATCATTTATCACAATGCTCGATATCTTCACCGGAGAGTCTAAAAACAGATATACTTGCCATGCAGGGCACGAGGAATGCAGTCTGCTGTACCTTCTGCTTGGACGTGCAGTGCCAAGCTCTAAGCCATCTTACAATGTGGGGACTGCTCTTACTCTCTCGCGAATGAGAGGTAGACGAGTCTCCACGCCAGCCACGAAGGATTCACGATGCGACCGTCATACAGATTCAAATACGTGAGGCTGCACCTTAGTATGGAGCCTTATCCCTCTGTCTTTGGTCCTGTGTCTTGCGCTGGACAATGTCGCTGGCACCTAACAATTTCGAATACAGCCCGGTCAACAGTGATCATGTTCACGAGGACGCCAGAGATTATCTTGACCCCAGCCCTTTGGATCACAGTAATACAAGAAACTCGATAGACACAGGCTACAGTCACCCCGACAACGGGAATTCATTCAACAGCAACTCAACGAATACACACGTAGACCAAATTCCGGTGCCTCCAAGCGGTCACAAACCGGTTGGCTACAAAGGACCTCCTGTTGCAGGATGGCCTGACGCACCTCGGAAGCTCGGCGGGTTCTCGATACCACATTTTATCGGAGACGTCGTACTCATCTTGCTTCCGATTGCCTTTTTAGGTTTGTTGTTCTGCCTCTCAATAGTGAGATATCCTTGCTGATAATTCTGAAGTGCTAGCGATTTGCGCCTGGACACTCAACGGAAAAGAGCTGTCCAAAACAGGGTCCATAGTCGAAAGTGCTATGAACCTTGGCCCTACCGTCTACCCTCTCGCTTTCGCTGCTATCGGGAGTCGGTGCCTTCGAAATATTGCTGTTCATCTCGCAGAGCGTGGAACAAACATTCTGGTATGTGTATCTGTTTCTGGTGCATCAGGTTTCTAACTCGCGGACAGACACTGGAGAAGCTTTTAGGCAGTCAAAGCCTTGTCTCTGCGATTGGAACTGCATGGAGTCTTCGCTCTGCAAACCTTTTAACAATCACGCTTCTCACCCTTTGGGTGCTATCACCCATAGGCGGACAGAGCTCACTCCGATTGCTACACCATACGAACTCAACATCACCCGCGAACGGGACGGTCTATTATTCCAGTCCTGAGGCTCCCATCGATTTGGAAGAGGCAACATGGCGTGGTCTTATACCCACTATTCTCACAGCAAGCCTCACGACCTCTGTCGAGGTAAAGAATAGACCGGTTGATCCATGGAATCATCCAAAAGTACCAAGGCTCGATCTTATAGAACAGCAAGCATTGCAAGACCCTCTCTCAGAAGGTAGCTGGATCGATGTAGATCCAGCTCTAAATCACACGTACTCATCCTGGGCTGGGATAAACATTCAGAATCTACGTCCAATAGAACACGCTTCCTTTGAGGTTAGATACAACTACATGTATCTCGAACTCCGGAACATTTCCATTGGTACCTCTACAAACATACTCGATCGCCTACTGACGTCCAACCTGGCCATATCCCCGACATTAAATCGAACATCATCTGAAGGACCAGCGGGGACGAGCGACGAGAGCGCCCGTGAGGCACTAGCGGACGTCAGTGCTGCCAATCTATTCGGCAATGGAGTCGACGAACAAAGCTTCCTTTTCCGAGCTGTGTACAAAGCCAACAGTACCGTAGAGACGTACAACATGACCTCCGCATATTTTCAACCAACGCAGCAGCCAATAGACTTTCTATATGGTACCAGCTACCTCCCAAGTACCGGAGAGGGCGAAAGTTCCTACAGACTGCATACTTTTACGCCACATGTCATCACTGTCCGCGCGCAAATCGAATGTCAAGCCGATGAGTGTTACGTAAGCCGGCTTCGTTACATGCCACCAGAGCCTCATCTCGTCGAGGACCCTTGTCTGGTCGGCCAAACTCATTTTCTGTATTGCATGACAAACGCCACCAATACAGTGTCCTTATATTTGCGTTACTTCTCTACCTCATTAGCTACTTATTTCGCAGGACCAAGCGTTTTCGGTCTATGGCTTGACGGCGTCGACAGCGCCTATACAACGCCCAGGTTCGCCAACCCAGATTTAATCTCTATCCAGGAGAAGACTAACCGGTTGATTACCCTTCTCAATACGTATTGGCAGAGTTGCGCCTGGGGTTACCAGATCACAAGATCTGTACCCTTTGAGGTGCCCGAGAATCCCTGGGCCAACGAAACAGATTCACGCGAGCCCGGTCGCTGGATGAACCAAACAGAATCTACCTTCTCGCGCTCTATCCCAGTTTACCAAGCCGACATCGGCTGGATTGCTGGCTTACTGATCATCAGCATCGTACTGCTGCTTCTTGGTCTGGCCAACATCGTCATCTCTTCCTTGACCATCGCCCCCGACTTATTCTACCATGCATCATCCCTTGCGCGCGAGAACCCTTACACAAACACTCCGAGCGGAGGTACTGCGCTTGACGGCGCACAGCGCAGTCGTCTGTTGAGGAATCTGAAAGTCCAAATTGCCGATGTGAGCTCAGAACATCAGGTCGGTTATATAGTAGTGAAGAGTGTAAGCGACGAGGAGAACTTTCAGACAGGGCGTTTGAAGAAGGGACGGCTATACTGGTGAAGTTGTATGGAGGTTTTTAAGATGCAGTGTGCTGTGCAGAACGATTGGCATAACACACTCCAATCAGGGACAGTGCGTATCAGCGCTTGGGTACAATTCACGGCTGTTTTAAAGCAATGGGTTATCACCCAGCCTGAAGCTTATCTTCAGCAAATCTTCCGCGACAATATTCTCCTTCTTCTCCATCAACTCGTCAACATCCCATGTCGCACTGACCAGTCTCCCGTTCAACCACATCCTTTTCTCCTTGCTCAACCACACGCAAAACGCACCACATAATCCAACGTCATCGGTCAGATCTTTACTTGTTAGCACCATACTCAAAGCTGTAGAAGAGGTAAACCTACATGGCATCATACTCTCCGGCGCTGTCTGCGCCGCCATCTCCGTCAGCACTGCCCCAGGATGCACCGCAACGGCCAGCACGCCCTCATGGGCGTACTGCTCCGCCGCGTACTCGACCAGCCTTGCCTGCGCAAGTTTCGACACGCAGTACGCTGTGTTGGCGATGTGGCCGCTTGTGATCAGAGACGCAAGGGAGTTCACAACGATGAACGTCTTTGCGCCGTTGCTATCACGTAGTAAAGGGAGGAAATGGTGTGCCACGAGATAAGTCCCGTTCACGTTAACATCAAAAACATCTTTGAAGTCCTGCGGGCCCCCCTCGTCCAATTTAAGTACCACGGGGCCCGAGTACCCAGAGTTCAGCACGAGGACGTCGAGCCTGTCACACCTGCTTTTCACCTCTTGAGCCAGCTGGGCTACACTTTCCGAGGAGGTGATGTCGACGTTTAGACATGTGATTGGTGCTTCTGGACTCAGCTGCTGTGATTTTGTTGCTACGGAGGAGAGCTCTGTAGCTGAGGAAGCGCGCGCCGCGAGGAAGAGGTTCGCGGCGCCTGCGCGCGCGTAGGCGTGTGCGATGCCTGCTCCTATCCCGCGCGAAGCGCCTATGACGAGGACGTTGAGGGGAGTGGTGAATTTGTTCGTGGACGGGTCGAGGGCAGGGGTGGGGTGTGTGTGAAGTATTTTCGTCCACTTGTCGGCAAGGACGACGTCTTTTGTTCGAGGCGGCATTGTGGGGTTGGAGGTTTATTGGTTGCTGGTCTTGGAGCATAATGTCCGTTGGTGTACTTGTAGTTGGAGCGCCTTTGATGCTAGGATACCCGGATTGCCGAAAGAGGAAGGTTCTTAGGATGGTGCGAAATGAGTCACTTCGAGTAGGGTGTACAACCCATGCTGTTGGTAACCATGACCATGTTTCCAGAAGCTGATAGCGCTTGCCGATGTCGCCAAAAACTTGAGTCTATGAATACAGAATATTTGATTCAAGCTGTGATTGATGTCCTATGAGACCATGTCGTGCGACATTAACACTACCCATGACCATGCATCCGACTCTAAAGTCCAAACAAATCTACCCAAACTCCAACGCTATGCTATTATCCCATCCCCCAAACCCTTTTCCAAATCTCCACCATCTCCACCTACTTAGCAGCAAACCGACTCTTAGCCCTCAACCTCTCCCCGAAGAAGTACAGCACATACACCCCCGCACTGCACCCAATGGTCAACCCAGCCAATAGCGTGACACCCTTGTCGACCCCCAGGTTGTGAAACATGGGATAGCTGAAATGAATACTGCCCGCCGCCAGCGCAGAGCGCGTGAAGTCGTTTCCGGCGAATAAACTGGCAGCGTACTGCGGGTACGACAGCGGGAGATACAGGAAGATACACTGGATGATCAGGAAGATGCCGATCGTGGTGATGACGATGCCGATACACGATACGATCCAGTGGATATCACTGCGTGCGGTCCAGCCAAACACGAACAGGCCCACAGGGACAAAGAACGTCACCGCCAGCGCGGGAACAAGGCGACGCTCAGGCGCGCCCATGCCGTGCTTGAGAATCTCCGGGTTGACGAGCTTATAGATGTACGTCCAGTAGAACGCCAGGCTGAGGAAGACACCGATGGTCACGGAAAGGAAGGTGAGCCCCATCTCGCCGAGGTTGAAGCCGTACACATCAATGTAGACGAGCGGGAAGGCCTCGAAGAAGGAGTAGAAGATGCCGTAGATGATGGCTGTGTAGACGGCGGTGAAGGCGATGCTGGGGTCCAGCAGCATGAGCTGGAAGGGCCGCCAGAGTGCCTCGGAGGCGATGGCGGAGGCAGTGAGGTTGGCCTGGTCGATCTCGCTCTGCGATTTGAGGTTGTCATTGCCGGTGAGAGCGCGCAGGCGCTGGGCGCGGCGGAGGAGGATGGTAGCGGACGAGGTCTCCGGGAGGAAGAAGAAGAGGGCGAGAAAGATGGGGCCGTTGAGCCAGAGCATCTCCCACAGAGACCAGCGCCAGTTCATCGCTGTCACGCTGAACCCAGAGATGATGGGGCCGATGGCTGGCCCGCAGGTTGCAGCGAGCGCCCACAGGGAGAGCACGTAGGGGAGTTGGAGGAGCGAGTAGATGTCCTGGAGTGTTGCGCCGCCGGTAGCGAGACAGGGAGAGCCGAAGAAGCCCTGGAGAAAGCGGAGCGCGACAAGCGTGTTGAAGTCGTCTGCCAGTGCGGTGGGTATGCACAGAATGACGAAAATCGCGTACGAGATTATGTATGGAGGATTGCGTCCGATGATGGGGATCTCGCTCAGCGGCGAGAAAAGCAGCGGGCCAACACCATACGCAAGCACGTACATCGACAGGCCCATGGAGGCTGCGCCGATCTGCACCCCGAATTGTTCCATCACGCCCGGAATGCTGGGCGAGTAGATGGCCGAGCCCATGTACACGCCCATGGTGTACAGGAGGAGCTGGATGAGGATGAGGAGTTTCTTGCCGAACAGCCAGTTCTGCGGGTTCTCGGGGTCGTCGGTCGTGTACCAGTCGACGAGGATGGTGCCATCTTGTCGCGTCTCGGGGGCGATGGGTCGGCTGGGGCCAGGTTCGAGGGCGGCCAGGCTGAACTGTTGCTCGAGATCGGCACGGGAGATAGACTTGGAAAGCGCTGTTCTTGTGCCGACACGGGAGATCTGCGTGCGTGCTGTGTAGTTTGTGCGGACAGTCTGGAGCTTTTCAAGGTCGGAGAGTTCTTCATCTTCGCCTTCGCTACGTGTATCGACTTTCTCCAGCTCTTCTACGATGCTAGGGTGGTAATTTTCCTCTACAGCTGGCTCTTCCGGATCATTGGTGGAGCTTGAAGTTGTATCGCTGTCCAGCTCTTTTGCTTCCATGTGGGCGTGTGAGGTGTATGCTGCTGGCAGCTGGAAGTCTGCCCGTTCTTCTGGATACTGGAAGACACGGTTGTTGGTGAGGTAGCGGACTATTTGCCCGAAAGGCGCGTCTCGAATGAGCGCCGACATCTTGTGCGGTGGATAGATAGTTTGCGAGGTCTCTTTTTTTTGTTGAATTGATTCAAGGTGCGGATAACGAGATGGACACTTATTCGATGAGACTGGGTGTTGATACTTGTGAAGCTGGTAATGCACAACAACACCAGGAACCTCTAACATACTTATTCTATTTCAAACTACATCTTCACAAGACACTGGATTAACCTTTGCAGTCAACACAACTAATCATCTCATCTGTTAGCAAGCATCTCACAAAGCAACACCGGATTTACAAGCGCAAAGCCCTACACCAGGGCTGAAGCGAGCGGAGATCATTGCCTTGGCACTGAAAACTCCGTTGAGCAGACCCTGAGGTAGAGATGCCAAGTGTTGAGCACGCAACGTGGAGGTGGAAGCGGACAGAACTCGTGGCGGGAGTTGCTTCGTAAGCTCCGTTCACGTAGCCAATCAGCACTGCAACTCTGATAATTACTAACTCTTCATTTGCCAGGATTGGTTAGTGCACGTCTCGATGAAGAAAGGTCGGTGGGATGCTTTTAAATCCACGGTGGAAG
Source organism: Epicoccum nigrum (assembly GCA_002116315.1). Taxonomy (NCBI): domain Eukaryota; kingdom Fungi; phylum Ascomycota; class Dothideomycetes; order Pleosporales; family Didymellaceae; genus Epicoccum; species Epicoccum nigrum. Next base: position 277,865 of record KZ107854.1, read on the forward strand.
TCCGTCTGGTACGTCATCCTGCTGCTTATTCAGAACGTTCGATGCGGAGCTCTCTTTCGTCCGTACAGTGTAGACAGTACGTATATTCGTAGCAAGGCCAGAGTCAATAGATAATCACGGATTGAAAATGCCATCGCATATTCGCGCAGCAGTCGCATACTATGTAATCACATGATTTTAACGCCTGCAGTAATGAGTGTATCCATGCGCAGTCGGATTTGAGCGGAGCTAGCGCAACGGCGACATGGCGTTTGTGCGGTGCAGGTATTGTAGGGATTGTGTGTTGTGCGTTGAATCCCGCTGATCAGCCACACATCGATCCACTGTCTGCCTTCCTAGATAGGTACGCTGCCTATTTGTCAGTATGGCGTTCCCTTCTTCTCCATACTTTCCACGAATTTTATTGCATACTGTGTAGTCTTGAAGTGGATAACAAGAATTATCGATTCTCAGCTATGGGAATCCCGGTACCAGTAAACAAGCAGTAGTACCAGAACGGGACTGGGCAAAAGTCACTCACTGAAGGTAGGCACGATGAAGTCCAACTTCCTTGCTCAAAATTTTAGTTCACCACGACACTTCCGTCTACACATCTTAATCCAACGACTTTTCATTTCACTCTCGTCCCGAAAGCACTACCAGATGCGAATGATTCCTTCAACGAAATATATGATCGCAAGGGAGATCGGCGCTGGTGAAAGTGGATGGTCGATCAGCCGGAAATAGATATGCTTCTGAACCCAAATAACACATGCTTCCTCGTGAGTGAGCTAGATGATTGCTGCATACGATCAATTAGGGTGCAATTGATTGTATACACAGATGCAGTTATCCTCACGTCACGGTACGGCACGGTACGAACCGTCTCCCTCTCTCAACCCGACAATTATGGCTTGACCTTGCATCTGGCTTGCTGTACAACGTCGACAAACACCGGAAGCCTCGCTTCGTCTCACAGTCGAGCGCAACTCTTCCGCAGACTCATTCCAGCCACTCATACCGCACTCTCGAATCTTTTTCGGCCTCCCCTCTCACAACCAATCACGGCACTTGGTAACATCTACCCGTCTACAGACATGGAAAAACAACTTCCCGTTCATAAGCCCCTGCAGCTGCACGACACTCTATGGCTGTACTGGGTCTTACAGCTGCACAGTGCGCCACAGCTGCACGATGCCAGCAACTTCACACCGCCTCTCCAGAATCCCGATGCTAAGTACAGTGTGGCTTTCCCCCCGCCTCCCCGCTGTCCCCATCATCCCCTACCACATTCTCGCTTCGGTTAAGCACACCCTGGAGCCTTGACCCCAGCCCTGCATCTGCGACACAGAGCTAGCTTCCCGTGTTGCGTCGCTGCGGCAGGATCGTCTCGTCTCGCCTAGGTTTCTGACTTGTCACATCACAGTTACCTATGATCCCGCGTGAATAGGAATAATTGCCCGGACGGTAAGGTATAGTACTGTTGTACCCTGGTAGAGAGCTGCGTGAGGCGTTGCTTAGTGGAGTTGAGGCCAGGGTTGCCGCAACTGCGAAGGTAAAACAGTTATTGAGATTTCAATGAAGCTTTTGGAAGTTGTACAATGAAGTCTGTACGGTATGGCGATAAATGTCTCATGTGGTGTATGAGCACTTCGCGCTGTGGTTGTTGACTCTTGTTCGTAGATCGCGATTGCGGGTAGAACGTCCTGAACTGTATGTCATTTCGCTGTCTCTGTACTGCTTTTCTGGGCTGTATGCAGCGGTGCGACTTCTCGATTGCGAACGATAGTGCTGGAGAAGATTATGTTTACATTGGAATTATAAGAAACCTATTGTACATATGCACAGTCGTCATACCCTTCACGCAGAACCCTGGGCATCACAGCTTCCTTCAGTCACCCAATCCAGCGCACTTTCGCACTGGTCATAATATCTTTTCTTCCACATCATCTCAGCTCAGCTCACCTCCCGTCTCATTTCTTCCGCCCAACAGCACTCTCGCCCGCCACCCCCGGCGTCCCCCTATCTTCAAACTCGTTTTCATAAGCTCGCCACACGGCCATGTCGGACTGCAGCTTCTTGTGCGAGCGCACGGCTTGGTGGTACCGCACCATGCGGGCGTCGGCTTCGATCATGCCGCCGAAGATCATGGCGGACATCTGGATGTAGCTGGATCCAGTAATTAGATAAACGCTGATGAAGAACGGAGAGAGGAGCGATGCAGCGAGAGAGGTTGTAAGAGGGTAATGACTAAGTGCAGAGATGCGGGCTGAAGATTAAGAGGATACAAACGTACGTTTTGAACTGCACCGTCAAGCTGCGGTATAGAGGCGAGAAGGCGTATGCAACGCCGCCTGCGACTGCGAAGAAGGCGCCCCACTGTCAAACTCGTCAGTCATGGTCGAAGAGCGGGCTGGTGAAAACAGTTTGAGACGGTAGAGAAAGAGACAACCGCTGGGTAAACATCTCTCTATATTCTTTGCAACATGTTACTCCGAACGGGATTTCGAGTAATGCGTATCGCCGGCAGAACATAACGATGCAACGAGTATACGAAAGACGGAGCAACATGAGTAGAACTGAAGTACAGCAAGTCCCCACCGCGCGCTCAACACAGCACAGTACTGCCCAGCACATCCCAGAAATAAGGAAGATTTCCAGGCGACGAAACAAGAAGTCTCAAGCCAAAGCAAACCGCAAAAGACAAAGCTTAATAATGCTCCCACATCTAAAGCCCGAAGTTCGGAACCAAAAGAAAACCGAAGTGCAAACAAAGATGAGCACATACCTTCACAGCGCCCCCCGCAGCACCTCTGGCTGCCTCCCACGCCGCCTCATTTGTTTCCGCATCCTTGGTCAAACTGCCGTGTTCGCGCACCATCGTTTCTCAGTCCCAATCCCAGTTCCCAATCAGGTTGATCGTCGACTCTTCTCTCCCCTCTTTGGAAACAGCTTTTACTGTCTTCCTAGACAGCCGATATAAAGTTCTGGCCCGATTGATTGGTCTGGGCGATATGATCGATGTGGTGTTGTATCGAACTTTCGACGCGGATGAGGTGATGTCAACGGTTGATCGCTAGCTCGACAAATCGGACAGGGATGTGGGGGACGGCGCAAGGCGGCAAGTTCGGCATTATCATCGGCATACTTCTTCGATTGCTATTTCTTTCTTACACAAAATCTCTATTCGGTGGGCGTTGCTCTATACAATTCAGGTCATTACAAGGCGCTCGTATGTTACATAGAACTTCCATGACCGGGCGGGTTGCTGGAGCTCTCCCATTGAATTCCGTGATATATAAATATGCAGCAACGCCATCCATGCATCTCGAGCCAAATGCTTCCAAGGTCATTCAAAACTTGCACAGCCAACCAATGCAACAAACCCATTGCCAGCCCTTCTTTTGCAATAGATATTAAGAGTGAATTACGCCTCAGGCGCCCACTGCCCGCCCATTAGACTCGCTAGTGCGGATCGCAGAGGACTCGTCTCCCTGAGCGCGACATTATAGACCGTGCCAGCGACCTCAGGCGCACCCTCATCGTGTGAACATGTAGAGATCAACGGCGTCTAGCCGCCCTTCTTCTGTGCAAACTCGATGTGTTGAGCCTTGGGCTCTTCGGCAGGGACTTCCTTCACGTCCACCATCTGCGTATCTCGACTCTGCGTCTGCGAATCTACATCCATTGGATCGCTCCGCAGACCAGCCATTGTGTCCATACCACCATTTATCTCAACCATCTCGCGCACGCCCGGGTCACCGTCGGGCTCGGTATTGGGTGTCAAAGTTGCAGAACTTTGGCCTGAGCTTTCTTTCCTGTTTGCATCATAATACTGTTGAGCACTGATGTTAGCCCAATCGTGGTTGTATCCTGGTGGATCTGTGGATTTGCTCCAGTTGCCCTTCGGCTCATCTCCATAATCCATCCATTCACCTGCGCTCAAGTCATGATTTTTTTGCAACTCTTCAAGGAAGCATAACTTGTCTTTCTTAACGAAGTCTTCGAGAGGCTTGGACAGGGGCAGATGTGTCTCTGAAAAGGCGGTTTCGTTGGCATAGACCAACAACACAGATGCTGCCTCGGACGTAGCTCGCTCCAGGACCTGTTGCTGGTCGACCTTGTCGCGGATGATGTTTGCTGTACCTGATTCGTTGTCGTACTGAACACGCCACCACTGCTTCGCTCCTGGGGTATTCGAAGCCGTGTCTGGGTGGAGAAGATATAATACGTCACGACGAGTAGCTACGCCGCATAGTTGGTAAGGATGATGCATTGCATCTTGATCAGACTGTCCTTCGGGGTATTCAGGCGCAGTGAGATCAATAAGTGCTTCGTTACCATCATTGATGACGGGCTTGAAGCGATTGGTGATCGAGTTGAGAGTCTCCTGCACCTTATTTTGTTGTTCCTCAAGGGCTGTCATTGTTAGCCGATATTCCATACTAATGATTTTCTGCGACTAACTGGCTAGTTTGATTTTGATGCTCTCATAGAGAGCCTGTAGGTGAGAAAGCGTAACGGCATTTCTGGAATCCACTTCGGCAGCATCCCCCTGAGGCTGAAAAGCTTTCATGCTTGTCTGAAGCAGCTTCAGCGAGTCGATCTTCTTCGAGTTGCGCTTCGCTGGGGTATGATACTTCAGTCTGTCGGTCTGATCTTTAATCTTTTCCAACTGGGTGTTGTGGCCTGCCATCGCATCGAAAATCGACTGGATAATGTGTTTGTTTTCTTCAAGGTATCGGTCTGCGTACAGTGTCGCGGGGATACGGCAACCCAATTCGTTGCTGTCTTGTTTCGCACCTTCCAGTCGAAATATCAAAACGTTACTGACGTCCACAATATGGGCAGTACCGTCTGGACCGGGAAAGAAGGTGTCGTCAAGAACGTCGTAAATATCGGTCTCCCTTCCATCGCGCTTTGTAACTGTACTATCGAGGAAAAAGCTTTCAACTCTTTGCTGGGCATTCACAACTGAACGCAGCACACCGTCGATCTGAAATTTCGGATCCTGTTTCGCATAAGCTGTGCTCCACAAGACCAGGAACTTCAGCATGTCGTCGTCTGGGTCTGATAGGGCAGGCGCTTCGAGCTCTTTCCAGGCATCCATGTCCAGCATCGACTCTATTGTTGTGTAGGCCCTGTCGGTGTTGTCGAGGAAAGCCATAAGGCGCTGCGTTTCGTGGATGATGTCCAGCCCACGAGCTTCATCCCAGCCCACTGTGGTGTCTGTGATGCGCGTCTGGCCTGCAGGATTGCCTTTCCACCATTCATCGCCAACCCAATAGTTGCCTTGCGATACGGCAGGCGATAGGAGGGCATTCCGGTATTGCGGGATCGAGTGTAGGATGGTAAGCATAGCTGGGAAATAGTTGAAGCGTGGCGAAGGCTTCAGGAAGGCGGGCTGACCCTCTTCTCGCTGCCTCTGGCTGGGTATTGGATCGGCAATGAACTCGGAGGCAGTGGTGACTGGGACCATGGCCCAGTTAGCCGTGTCGTAGTGGTTTTGGGTAGCAGGTCCGAAGACAGGCTTCGAGTTGCCTGTAACGCCAGACTCCTGCCCATTCTCGATACCTAGTAGTGTGTCAGCCCTTTCTGCGCTCTCCCACCATTTATTTCACTCTCGAGCGACTGACTCTGCATGGGATCGTCTCCAGCGTGTGTAGACAGCGCCGAGCCAGGCCGGGTGCCTATCCGTGAGTTGGGCCGGGTTGGAGCTGTGCTGTTGGCGCCACTGCGGGAGTTTTCGAAGCCTAAGGGGTAGTCAATATTGAAGGCTACGACAGAGCTCGTCAGCTGAGGTCTCGCCATGGCATGTACCTGAGTAAGGCGCCAACATACTGGGTACATTGCTGTTGGTGTCGTTGGCGTATCTGCTGGCGCCAAATGCGCTCTCATCCCAGGTCGGCGTCGAGCCATCAATGAGCTTGAGGACCGTCGCCCGGTCGGAGTTGAAGAATTTATCTGCCGCTTGCTCCAAATTGCCGTTGAACACCTACACGCGTTAATCTTGCGCATTCGCTACCGCATTCATTACGGCGGATCGAGTGAGCGGGCTGACCTTGAGCAGCTTCTGGGCTTCCTCATAACCCAGCCCATAGTTCGTAATCTCCAGAAGCATCGTCGCATTGTCGTCGGCCATAGCGACGGCGCTGTCAGGCTGAGTGGTGAGGATGTTGCGGTGGTGCCCTTGAGCTCTTTGGAGGCGGGGCGCAAACCAGCCCAGCAAACGGTGCGTCCTAATTGAAGGTGCCGGTGCCGGTGCCGGAGGAAGTCGATAATTAGGAGGAGCGCGAGATGTGACTGCTGTCAACTCTCGGGCGACATGGCAGGAAGGTGCGAAGGAGCTATGGAGCTGCCATGACGACGTGGGTTGCAGGGATCTGGGCTCCAATGTCCAACGTTCCTCCCCTCCTTCGCCGCAGGCCCGCAGCCGTTTCCGTGCCACCTCCTACAAAGCATCACCTGACTACCTTTTCGTTTGCGAAAACATCGTCTGCAGGAACTTACAAACATCATGGGTGATTTCACGGTTGCCAAGCAAGCGTAGCCATCTGGTCTTTGAGTTTGCCTACAGCGCCTTACCAGCCCGAGCAGACATTCGGCAACATGCAAGAATAGCAGAGGGTCAGCTTCTCAACAAACTACTTCAAATCTGATCAGCAAGCTCTAGACAGCTTCAAACATCTCTAATATAGGTATGCAGTTAATCAGCTGCGGTTTCTCTTTGTCGCTTCCTCAACGGAGTCCTTCAAGAGTGCTCAGTGTCTTACACTGCTATATAATTCTATTTCCGAAAGAGAAACGGGAACCAGTCTTTTCAAAGTAATATATCAGTTAAACCACAATATCCTACAAATGTTGAGATCGGCATACGTGTGGCAGAATGAACGAATGTAGTCTTTTCATATTGTATCGCTCCTTTGCTGATCTGATTCGAGGTTGCTGGCAGCCGACCAGAGTACACCGCTTCCGAAATTGCATGTTGCATTCAGGTCCAAGCGATACCTACACCGCATACATATGTAAGCCTTCTGCATTGATAAACACCACCCAAAGTAAGAAGTCGTCCGTATCCACGGAAGAGTAAGTCCGATCCCATAGTGCCCTGCCATCGACCTTGTGCCATCAGGCCCATAGTCTTCACACCCATTTCTCTCTCCACATTTTCTCGTCGATAACCTTGTGATGCAAAGCCGCTTCATGCACCGTTGCAGCGTCATCCGCTCCAGCACGCATCCTCGGCGCCTCGTACACCACGACATCAACGCCCCCAGGAAGGTCTTTAAAATCCACACCCTGCAAGAAGCGGTCCAAAGACTCGCCTGAGAGCAGTCCATGCTGGCCACGCAGTACAACTTCCGTGACGTCGCATGACTCCGTGCGCACTGGGTACCAAATCATACGCAGAGCAACTATACAATCTCGTACATCCGTGCTGCCAATGAAATAACCAACAGCTCCAGCAGCTCCCTCCAGCTATCCATGGCTTTCTTCTGGAACACTCCAAATGCGTCACTACCCCGGGCCGCCGAGAGAAAGTTCGCGAAAGCCTTCATAACTCGCCGGAGGTAGTTGTATGAGTTCATAGTTTTGAAGTCGATGATAATGCGCGAGGTCGAGTGAGACTTCTTGATCATAGGAGCAGCTTCAGCACAGATCGTCTTGCAGACTATGGGTATGGGTACTGTGAGGCTGGGGTTCGCGGTGCGGATGCGCATGGTGGCATCTTTACCGGGCTGATGGATAAAGTACAGATCCAGATCCAGCGATGACCGCATGCTGAGGCACTTGTATATCATGAGTCACACTTCTTTCGGCAGATCCAGGAAGCGAGATGGCTGTTGGCCCGGCAAGAATGCAGACTGGTCCATAGTGTAGGTTCTGGGTTGGTGTGTTCAAGGTGGGTAGAGGGTGGGTGAGAGTGAAAGTGTGCAGCCTCGATTGATTACAATCATATGGCAGGTTCTCTGTGTTGTTCACTTCTGCTCGTCGGAAGATTCTGTCTTGAGATCGATCATGTGTCTGTCTGGGTTGGATTAGACATACGAAACAACGCAGAAGAGTCATGGTGCACGGCACGACGATGACTTCCCCTACGAGCTGTCAGTCCAGGATCTCCAATGCGCGAGCAGTGATGTCCAAGGTGGAATTGATGGCCCGTAAATCGAAAGTGCAATCATACGACGGAGGATTGTGTGTAGGAATGCGTAGTTGATTCTAAACATGTCCGAGCCAAGCACAATTCGTACCAGATGCAATAGCCCGCTTTGCAACTACTAACAAAGTGTAATCAAATCACGTGAATAACTGATCAAGTCACCGACGGGACCCTAATCATAACACGTAGGGATATCTTCTTATACTCGCCCGAACCGCCACTACGCTCGCCAATGGAATTCATAGGTCGAATGTTCTCATTTGCATAATGCGCCCAAGTCACTGCAGCCGCATGCCGTATGGGATCAGTGCGCTGAACCACAGGAACCAGCTCCTTTGGATTAAAACAAACGATCGCTTCGGCCGATTTGTCCACCACCTCTTCATTGCCTGGTCATGCGGCCATCAGAAACAAGTTGTACACAAGAGACGCTTAAGAAGCGTGGGACTTGCCAGCCGAGTCAACCTTGGCGCGGAGATCGGCAGCAGTGGATCCAGATTCGGAGAAGTAGCGCGAGAAGACGGGCTGGAGGAAGGAACGGAAGACAATCTGGGCACCACTGCAAAATGTCAGTATCTGAACCATGACGATATGGCTGGGTATAATTACGAGGTCTGAGGAAGGGCCATCCACAGAATGAGGACGAACTTGAAGGTGTAGTAGAAGGGGAACCAGTAAACCGCGCTGACAGCGCTCTCGAACACTGTGAGGAAGGCGAAAACAACCCAGTATGTCAACCACTGTAGGTAAGTCAGCATGCTGTGCTCGGAAGTACGCGGGTACCCGCGTGTTGGATGGGCTGACTAACCTGGGTGTCATCAACCTTGCTGGCGCTGAACAGGGCGTTCAGCGAGTAGTAGCCGGGGATGACGAAGCCAGCAATGTTGACAAGAAACTCGCCAGCAATGTTAAAGAAGATGAGGAAGAAGTACAGGCCAGCGAGACCCAGGACGGCGTAGGCCTTGGGGACGGATGTCTGCTTCTCGAAGTTGTTGAGGGCGGGGTACTTGCTAAGCTGCAACACACAACCCGTTAGCCAACATTCTTCGGTCACCAGTGTACGAAGAAGCGCAATGTTGCGACAAGCATCTGAAGGTGGATGCGCTGAGTCGCTTGTGGTTCTCCTCAGGGTCTTATCTTACCTCCTTGTCGAGCTGCGAGAGGTGCGCCTGGGCTCTATCCTGGACAGACATGATGGATGCAGGTTTGGTGGGTGGTTAGGTGGATGTTGATATAACGAGTTTAGATCTCGTGGGAGTGGAATGGAGTGGGCTGGCGATGTGGCCTTTAGTTGGAAGGATGGTGGGGAAGGATTATTGTAGCATATCGCGAGCGCGTGCGTCATCTAACTACTTACGTCAGGCACCTGGCTGCATTCACAAGCTAAGCTAGACAGCTGCTGCTGCGCGAATCACCATATTGATATTGTTGATAGCGAACAAGGAGTGCCAGCGTGAAGAATTGCCTTGTTGACATTTATTGTTCTATGTTATTTTACTCTTACTAATTCTACAGTGATTTTTGAGTTTCCTAGGACCACTGTGATGATGCATTGCTTTCCAGATTGGCGGTATGCTAGCCCACACGTGACTCGATTGTTGCTGTAGGTCGAGACCCGTTCCCAGCTTCTCCAAAACAAACACCGGCAGCTCGTCGCGAATACAACGCTCGACACTGAGGTTCGCCCTCCCCAAAGACGCTGGTCTGGTCCCGGATATCTTTCTCCTAATATATCTTACCTTTCGTCCCGTCTCGCTCCAGACCAAAGAGTGTTGCTGCCGTCGCCCACGTTGAAGATTGCATCAACACATTCAGCCTTTGAACTGGACTCGAGGCTTTCTTGCAGTAACAAAGACAAATACAGCAGCTCGCCACAGAGCCTCTTGAAGCTCCTTGTGCTTCAGTAAGCTTTCTTTGCCGCGCTCGCCGCTGCATTGGTCGCGTTGCCATTCGTTTGTTTTGGTGTAAACATTGCTCATCATCTGCGGCCCCGGCTCACCCTCGATGGCTACCGACATCCGCCGATCACGATCGAACACGTCCATGTCGACAAGAAGCAACCGACCGCTCTCGCGTGCCTCCACAACGAGTGTGCATTCGTTCGACCAACATGACCTCCAGCCGCAATTTTCCCAGTCGCAGCCGCCACGCCCGGCACACTTCTCGCAGCCGCAATATAACACACCCTTCACCGCCGAGCCATTGCAACCTGCGCTTCTACAGGCTGCGCAGCACGTCAGTTCCCAGGAAAACATGATGGGAACATCTATGGAGAGCCTACAGCAATTTCTTGGATATCCTGTCGACCCCAGTCAAAATCCACCACACCCCAATGGCATGTCCTCGCAACCCATGGATGCACACGTGTACCATCAGTCTATATCACAACCACCACCACAATCCCAACAGTATATGTCGCCGCTGGTAGACCTCGAAGACAAGAAGAAGAAGGCGTCGTCGTCGGGAAGCGCGACAAATGACAAGGAGCTCCGACAGATGCTACAGCAGAACGAGGGACGCAAATTGAAAGACGTGGCTGCGGAAGTAATCCAGACTGATAGGACGTCAAAGGCAGAGAAGTCGAAGCAGCTATTTGCCATGCTCTGGTCAGTACTTGCCCTCCGTCACATGACAGCACTAACGTCCTGCAGGCTGAAGTCCGTTTGTCGTGTCGCGAAGTCATCTGTGCCACGCAACCGCGTATATTCGAAGTATGCAGAGCGCTGCGGTACCGATCGTGTTATTCCCTTGAACCCAGCTTCCTTTGGCAAGCTCGTTCGCGTCATCTTTCCAGGTATCCAAACACGACGCCTCGGTGTCCGCGGCGAATCCAAGTACCACTACGTCGATCTCGCCCTCATCAACGATAGTGAAGACGGAGAAGACAACCGCCGGCCCAGTATCGGCCCCACCACACACCACGCTTTAAAGAGACAGCCGTCGTCTGGCCCAAAGCTTGACTTCAATGCGATACCCAGGCTGCCTGCTGACAGCGCTCAATTTCCGCCACCTGATACGGGCATCGAATCTACTACTTCTCAATTCGCCCCTGCTGGATCCAAGGGTCTTATATTCACCGACATCTACTCGCCCCAGTACCGACCGAGCAACGTTCGCACCAAAACCTCATACGAGTATGAGTTAAAGTTCCCGACTGCCGAAGTCCTCACAGCCTCAGATGTGCTCGAAATCGAGCTTCCAGACATTACGCCGTATCTTCCTGCCCGCACCGACCCCGATTCGGCAGATAACTTGACAGCTATGTACCGATCGCATGTCACGTCCCTCGTAGACTCCGTCCGGTATTGCAAAGAGAAGCAGTTCTTCAGGCTATTTGGTACATTCCATGGTACATTGACGGTGCCTGTGCAGAAGCTGTTCGCTTCGCCAGAGCTTGCGCCATGGATCAAGGAGTGTGATTGGATGATGTACCAGAAGATGATCCGCAATGTCTCTCAACTTACTCTTCAGGTTGCTCCACCCATCGTTCTCAGGTTCCTCGACAATGTCGCCAAGACACTCCATGTGCACATTAGCAAGGTCTTCCAACCGTTACCTGTACACGTCCTTGAGGCCAAGCTCGAGCCGGCGACGAATTTTGCGCATCTCTTACGTCAGATGCTACGAGTGAACTCAACTGCGCACGCAGCTGCTGTCATGCTCACCGCTGAAAATCACCGCACTCAGATGTTTGCAGACTGGCTGTCGCATGTTAACATCAAGCGCATAATCGCGAACGAGTTGCCGGGTTCTTGCTGCCACGAAGACGTATACAGCATACTGATGACAGAAATCCGTCCTATGCTCGGCCCCCTCCCACAAGATATTCAGTTGCCTACCGGCACCATCTACCGCGCTCCGTTCCCTGACCCTCCCGCCGATTCCAACGAATCCGTCATCGACCGTATCGCAGCATTCTTGACGCGCCTGCCCTTCCGCTTCCCGAACGTGCATGCGCGCACTGTCCTGCACTGTATCAACGCAATTGGATCTGCTATAGTACGAGAAATCACCGTGGAAAATGGTGTTAGTTTCCAGGCTTGGTGGTTAACCAAGGTCTTTGTTGATGAGATGGCACAATGGCTTGCATCGCTCGGCGGATTCCTGGATCACAGTCCACCAAACTGGAACTCGCAATCACCTTGCTACTCGCCGGTGCTGGAAGGATCCGTGAATGTTGGTATGAATAATGGCGGGAGTGGGAGCAACAACGAGAGCAGGTACAGCAGTCTCGACGCTGACTTTGGCCCCGACCAATCCTTCATGTCAACCACTACAACGACAATGCAGGACAACGCAAACGGCAACAACGAAGGTATGCACTCATATTTCTTCACTTGTTCGGTTCGATAATTAACTAACACAAGATAATCAGTCCATGCTCGACGACCTGCTCAACAGCAGTACGATCCCATGAGCTTCAGCTTTGACTACGGCATCAATCACTCGCAGCAGGAGAGCCACCACGACGATAGCGGAATTGGTCTCCTCGACGACGGCCTCGAGACTAAGTTCTCAGCCCACATGCAGCAAGGTCTGAAGTCGCACTTCTCTCACCCATCGACTCCGCAGCTGCCCACGGGCGCGAGCTAGTCGCTTCATGCACCTAGGCTGTCTAGCCTCTGTTCGCCCACCTCCGAAACTCTTTCTTGATATACCATTGCCTGTTGCGCTTTTGCGCTACGACGTCTCCGATGTTATGATACCACCAAAATTTTGTTGGTCTTGTCTGGGAATGTCTTGATCATTTACCTAATGTTGTATTGGTGGCGCCCAGTCGCACGGCGTTTTCCTGCTTGTATTGCATTGTTTGGGCGCATTCGCCTCATCATGATCACCTTGTCATGTTTGAAGGCTTTTGTTTTTTTACTGGAACGTTTAGAGAGGACTGACTTTGTCCGCTTATTGCCCATACCTTCGAAACTGTCATGACAGCAGTACGCGATTGATTCCCGCGGTTTGAGCTTCTTCAATACTGGCAGAGACGGACGCCTTTGGAAAAGAGGGGAGTGGTCAAATACAGTATAATCGAGCCTCGATCGACTTTTATGATGTGCATTTGCAACAGTCAGACATTGAGTTCGATGGTGACGCCTCATTGTCGACAGACTTATCTTACCCTGATAAGTCAATAGATCTAGGCTCACATAGTGTTTTGTAGCCGTGGCGCCCCTCATACACATTGGCGACTGGTTATAATGAGTCTCGTGTGCTTCAGACTATCAAATTGCTTCTATTCAAATATGTTGCAGAGGTCAATAGAAGCCGAATGGTGAACAGTAAGACTGGCCCGGTAGGCTCGTCTATCATATCATAAGACACTCCACTACCTACTACGTTACGCAGACAGATTGTGTCATGTTGTCCCCCTGCTTTTACCGAGCCTCAGCTGAAATATTCATCCTCCTGATGTCTCAAGTTTCGTCTCAAGCACACGGTTGCTATAACCCCAGAACATAGCCGCTACTGTTGAAGGTCCCACTCACCATCCCACCTGTCCTTGGCGGCGGCTCCCATCAAACGTGGCGCACGCAGTACTTTCATTTCACTAGTGGTCCCATACACCAGACTCCGCATATCCATCGCATCATCGAGGTCTCTTGACACGTAGCTCAACGTGTCTTCCCAGCGCTTGAAAACATTCGGGTGCTCGCAGTACTGCAAGCCAGCCATACCGATTTTGATAGTGGCTTTGCGCTTTTTCTCCATCGTGCGCCAGTAGAATATCTCCATGAATTGCTCGAACATATGCAGGTTGCGGTCGAGGAGGGAGATCTCGATGGGTAGGGGGTGGCAGGAGCAAAGGTCTTGTTGCACTTGGTCGATGATATGCGTGAGTGCGGGGTACCGCGAGTGCTTTGTATCTTCGGGGGTGACGAGTGAGGCATCCAGCAGCCAGTCTTGAATATCTTCGTTGCTCTCGAGGTGCTTGCTTCTGTCTTGTGTGCTGTCAGGTCCGGTGATCCAGTTTAGCACGATGTCTAGGAACCCGTCCTGTTGGGAGAGTACATCGAGAAAGTCTGGACTACAAAGGATCTTGAGCGATTTCACGTAAGGTCTGTTTTTTCCCTTACTGATCGAGGGTAGAGCTTCCTCGTAAATTGTTCGGCATGTAGCGAGGATGGCAGTAGGCGGTGTCTGTACGACAATAACAACGGGCTGATTGGAATCTGCATCGCCATGCACAGCGTTGTTGTCTCTATGAAGAGGCTGCTTCTTCGCAAAGAACGACCAATCGCGTCTCGACAAGGTCAAGTGATCATTCGCGTAGGGTATTCGGTCGTAAATCATCAGTCTGAGTTCCTTGGGTAGGTCCAGAAACCGAAAGACGTCCATCGTCTGCATCACGTCGGAAACTTTGGGTGAGGGGTTTTTGGAGCCTGGATATGAACTGGAAAGAGGGGCTGCGCAGTACCTTATGCACGTCGTTGTTGTCAGGTGCACGTGATGATGATCGCTCGCGTGACAGCCGCTGATTAAGCATCCCAACCTCCTCTGTTCCTCCCGCGTCGCTTTTACGTTTGTTTGACGAGAAGTCTTACATGTGTCGACTGCAGTCCATCTGATGCGGACCTACGAAACTTTCTGTATCGTTCCTTTGGAACACCCGAAGGGAACTGACATACGCACCAGTCCTCAATATTCGAAAGTACGCAATTGTGATGCGGTTTGATACGAGAAGCTCTAGGGCTGCATAGGGACCTTCAATTTGACGACAATGTCGCTATCGAGGACACGACGCGGTCGTCACAATACTTGGCGGGCTCCGTCTTGCTGTTGTTGTTGGGACATCTTCCCCGCTTTTGACGCCGAGTGTGCAGTACAAAAGCATTCAACCCTATCCTTTGGCACTGGCGACAACGTCGACAGCGCAGCGCAGAATCTCAAAGTTTTGAATATTTGTGAGATCTACTCATGCCGTTCTAGACAGATGGAACTGCTCGTTCCCGCGTACTCTCCTCACAAGAATTTTCATCATCACTTTGGTATCATTCTCTATATGATGGGCTTGAATAGCAAGAGAAGGTTCAAAATCCAATCCAGGTGTGAGGAAAACAGTCTTTAGATACACACATGCAGGAAAATTTCAACCTCTTGAAAATTATACGATCACGGCTCCAAGATAAATCAACGGTATACTACCATCAGTGGGAACACAAATCAAATTCGGATGGCTGGGAACCTTATTCCTCAGCCGCCTTAGTCGAGCTTCAGCAAAACAATCGACATGTCCAGCGGTTTCCATTTTGAAAGATATCGAGAGCAAACACTGCCCCTTCGACTATTCAGATGATGCACCGCATATCCAAAACGTTCCCGTCGGCCTCAGGTAAGAGAAACCCATTCAAACAATTTCGAAGCGGAGTCTGCAACTAGCCCAATATACCGGAATGTCAATCCGATCGCCTTCTGTCGGCACTCAGTTGTAGTCGTACGACATACCTCTCCCGGTTGAGTCATCGGTCGGTCAACTGTGAGAATGCTTGCGAGAGTTGCACCGCATGTAGAATTTCATGTACCGGCAGTATGCACCCTGTACGAACGTTTTATGTCTGGATTTTAGTCGAGTACGATAGCCCTGTTGTTCGCGTCTTCGAGCCGGTCCTCATACAACTCCAATTGTTTCTACTTGAGTTGTTGTTGTGGTGGCAAGAACATCGACCTTCACGAGACTTGCGGGCTCTCTTGAAAGATATTCTTCATCAAGGCATGAACCGATCTACTGCATAGTAGCGCAATATTGTCGTCATTAAGCGTTCGTCTCGCATTCGACGTGTAAGGGTCGATATTTCGCGCGGTATTGGTGGGTTTTTGGGGAAGCTAATAGGCGAAGAGATTGCAAAGACGAGTCTCGCTCACCGACAAACTATAGAAACAATTAGCATTATAGTTTATATGCTAATGGGGAGATACAAGTAGCTAGACTGAAAACCTTCGAGGCAGAGAAATTGATTGCGAAAGAGATCGGTGGCTTTGCCAGAGATACCTTGCCATGCGAAACCCTTCAAGATCCAGGTCAATTAATAGCTGGCTTTGCTTCAGTTATGATTTTACTCTACAAACAGCTTCTCTCATAGATTTTGGTATCATAAGCAGAATGTTGTGAATTTGGATATTTTGGTACTGCGCGCTTTAGACATCCAATGTTGAGTGCTAGAGAGGCCACTGTGTACTTTTTGCAACATTATTGATACCATCGAGTCCGTCACTGAATCCAAGGTAAAGGTCCCGCATTAATCCAAATCCACGTGTTTCAGGTCAGTTGTACGATCTCCCAGCAAAACTTGACTTCGCGTGCCGGATGCTGAGCTACCCTGAAACTGACTTGTATCTCCTGACATCCTGTGAACAATACGTACGTACATAATAACTGTAGGAAAGGTTGAGAGAGGATAAGGCTGGAAATTCGCTCAGGACATGACTTGCCGATTTTTCGGCTTGTTCGAGCTTCGAGAAGCCTATGGCGACACCGTGCAACGCCTTGATTGCGTACTTGGATAAGCGTCACTCTACATCATAGTGCTACGGTGTCCCACATGCACCATGATACAACATGAAGCGGATCACATCGCTATTCCTGTCGTGCCTTCGCACCACTTTAGACAGCGCATGGCGCCCTGGCTCCCTTCCTTCCCATATTCCCAGCTCTTCGAAGCTACACCACGAGACCAAAACCTCGCCAACACACCGCAGCAGCACGAATTTACCAAAGCAGAGTCAGACGCAGCGCGCAGGTGACCCTCATCCTCCGTCGTATAGCACTCAAAACCGCACCCACCGCTGAAATGACGGAGATGAAGGGGCGTTGCGCTCAGACTCTGCTCTACGGTTTCCATATTTCGTCGCACAGTCTCGTGCTCGAAGCACATCCCACCCGTCGCGAGCCATATAGGGCGGCGTACGCCAACGCATGGAGACGCAGGTGGAAGACGAAGATCGCTAGGAACAGGAACTAGCGCCGTGTAACGGAGAGCTCGAGAGTTCAATCGGTATGTGCTGCTGTGTACGTCCGCCCCGCTCTTAGCGTCCAGATGCTGCAGGTTGACATGGATGTAGATGTTGCGAGCCCGAGACAGCGGACGGGGTGGGTGAACCTCTGCATAGCTTTCTGAAGATGGAGGTGGGGATTCCAGAGCGGCGGATGGTGGTGAGAGGGAGACTCTATACGAGACTTGTGAAACGCGGAGCTAATTTCCAATTAGTTGTTGATGTTGCAGACTGCGTGATTATCGAAAGGCGTTGCTGATGCTGGCAGTCCGCGGCAGAAAGGATGGCGAGTACCGATAAGATGTAGTGTGGTTGTACAGAAGATGCATCTTGCTTCAAATTCATCTATTGGCAATGTTAGCGGGATTGACACGGAGTGTGTACTACATCTATGACTCCATGATTGCAAATGTTTCGCCGGGCACGTTCGCGCATGTGGCTGTGGATATTGGTCATGTGTGTGAACACGAGTATCTGCATGCACGTATGCAAAGTGCTCGCTGAGATTAGGGAATATGCTGGGCATGAGAGTTGAGACAAAATACGTGTGAAACTTCAAGAGGCTGTCGCTATACTGAAGGTTGTCATCTGAGGCATCTGAATTAGTCTGTATAGTTGATGCATACTTCACATTGGCATCTTCGGCAAGGTATGGCTGCTTACGGTGAAGGCGGCTGTAACTGCGGAAGTGCTTTCTCTCATCAATCTTGGCGTCACAGCTGACGCTTGTCGGCGTTCTTACAGCGAGACCTGCTCGCCGTCCATTCTGAATCCTACGCGGGAGGACGCGGGTGAAGATATACCGCGGTTGGCGAATCTTAATTGTTTAGCGATTGCGACAGTAAGACGAAACCCCCACTTAAATCTTCATCTTTGTTAGACGTCATGCATCCAATTGGAAAAAAATCTCGCGGTGTGCGGTGTGCGATTTAAGCATCCATGTTAGCATCATGGGCGAGAATAACCGAGCGAATGCGCGCTTCAATCGCGCTCTACTGATTGAATTGAGTGCCCCTTTTCACACACCCTGGCCACCTCAAATAAAAAGGCCCAACAACGTGGTAGCTCGACCTCGCGTGCCTCGGAAGATTGACAGCCGACCGAGCGATCCGCCGGAGCTGTAGCTTAACAGGCCTATCTGCCATACTATTGGCAGCTCCTATCTTGTGTATACATATGTTGCAAGGTGCTAGGCGACATGCCCCATTACGCGGACAGGGAGCGAAATATAGTGTGCCAAATATTGTACCGTGGACAATGGCTACCATACAAGACGGCGAAGTTGGCAGACAAGTACAAGTCACCAGACACGTGCTTGTAGCGTAACGTTGCCGTTCTGTGGAGGCGGGAAAAGGAAAAGAATGGGCTGTTGCAAGCAACCTAGTTCTCCGGGGCCGCTACAGATGACAGCCGCTGAACCAAGATAGAATATTTGGCCTGTGCTGATAAGCTGGGAACCCATCCCTACCGACTCCCCACGCAAGTACATGCACGCATGACAGCGCCTTGCACTCGTATTCCGCCGCCAACTGAATAGGACGCTCTGCCTGGAAGCCTCATTTGGGCCTGGGGGTTATCTGTCCACTGCGGCACTGACGTTGAAATGTCACATCAAGGACAGATCTAGCTATTTGCAGCTGCGAAGAGACGGATCTGCGTTTAGCTTCTGCCGATCATACTTAGTGCTGAACCTTTTGAGTCGCAATCCTGTCCCTGGCCTTGCCTCCGTGGAAGTGAGGCTATTCGCCATGAATCCTTCGTTCGAACTTCTGTGGCGATCTATGCAGTTGCGGCCACCAATAGACCTCTCACATCGTTGCCAACTCATTGACATCATTCTGCACAGCTCACAGCCCTGTCAGCTGGGAGACCCCAGTGCTAG
The DNA here is from genome assembly GCA_002116315.1 of Epicoccum nigrum. Lineage (NCBI taxonomy): Eukaryota > Fungi > Ascomycota > Dothideomycetes > Pleosporales > Didymellaceae > Epicoccum > Epicoccum nigrum. The sequence continues at coordinate 296,875 of KZ107854.1, forward strand.
CGATGGACCAGACTGTCGGGTCACATTGTTTCAGCGTTTCATTGGTTGCCTGTCGCTGCTCAAACACATCGATGTGACGACCCGCATGTTCGGAAAGCTCAGACCGCAGGGCCATGCCGGCAAAGCGGGCTGGGACGGTATTCTGGGACGACCAATGGCCACGCTCCTTCCTGCTAAGGCACAGGAGGATTTCGGTTGGGCTCTCATCGCGGGTGGCATGATCGATACGAAGCTTACATCTGCATGCCGCTGTATTTGACATCAATTTCCCGTGTGGAAGCTTCATACCGGTTCAGTGGTTGTCGCAAGATGCTGGGACGGCAGACGGATGAAGTTCCGCGGTTCGGCCCTGTCGCCGCGCGAGGCTTCGACGTGGCTGGCCTATCTACATACGGTGTGCCGTTCTGCGAGATCGATTCAACCTGGCGGGGTCAGCAGACCTGCATGGCTTTCTGTATCCACGTTCCGTGTTGGGAGTCGAATGGTACAGGGAGGCAGATACGCGCAATTGTCTTGTCGGTTGTGCCACGCCCCGCTTTTCTGGATCTCTTACCATGCATACACAAGACAAGATGGACAGCAGAACTTAACAAAGCGAATGAGTGCGAATTTGAGTGAGTGGGTGGGGTATAGAGGCTTACGCACTCTGAACTGATTCGGCACAAGTTGCGGACGCTGGTACATGTGGTGGGGAGCAGCATTCTGTTAACAAGGCTATCCTGTTTATGTCTCATGTGACGCAGTAGTCCTTATTTTCAACTGTTGTGATTGGGTGGGTCGTTGTCAGTGAAGGCTGTTGTGGGTTCTGGACAACTGGTGTCGAACAGTGATAGGAGGATGATGATACATGTCGAGATTCGATGTGATGGAAAGGTCATTGGTTTGACAAATAAAATTATCTTTTGTATCGTTGTGTTCCATTCACGATAGATTAAGCATACATGGGTATCCGCGTTAAAGGTGAAGAGAAAGCGAACACGCACACATTTCGCGAAGCTTCTGAGTAAATTTCTCGGAAGGAAATAAAATGAAAGCAAATCCCACGCTATACCAAGTCAGCAACGTTCCATCCAAACTCCAAAGTCTATCCGCAGAAGCATTTGAATCCAATGCCTGTTGAAAGAGCATGCTAGAGCCATAAGGCCTTAGTCTTGTGCTGCTGTCAACCTTTTAAATCGTTAAATGAGCATGTGGCCATCAGGCTCAGTACATCTTTCTATCGGGAAAGACCATGTCATCGTAGCCGTTGCCATGAGCAGGGTAGCTGGGATGTATCGGGCCGCCATACTCGTAACTGGTATCCGAGCGAGGATGTGTACCACAAGTGATGTCCGACGATAGAGAGGAACCACGACTGCTCCTGTCGCTGCCGTGCTGGTGGTATACAGAAAAACCTCTGTCCATGGATGATATCTGTAGCGGGGCATATGTCGAGTGCATAGCACTGGAAGAGGACAACGCGGATATCCTCCTGTCCTTGCCACGGCCCTTAATGCCTTTGTTCGAATTCTTGTAAAGTGACGCGAAGTATTCCCAAAGCTCCTTGTCGTCTTGTGTGACATTGTCGCCTGGGTTGATGTTGGCGAATTTTTGCGTGAGGTATCTCAACGTTGCTGCGTGGAACTTGTTTTGATGCGACTACTAGTGTCAGTCTAAAATTTGTGAAGGACCATAAGCAAGTGACTCACTTTGAGATTGCCCAACTGAGTAAATTGCTTCCCGCAGTCATCGAGTTTGCATGTGAAGGGCTTGATTTGCTGGTGGACGATTTTGTGAGCACGTACGTTGCCGCGTTGTGCAAAGGTCTTGCCACAGACGTCGCAACTGTAGGGACGCTCGCCTGTGTGTCGTCGCTCATGTGTCTGTAAAAGTTAGAAGGTGTATTTAGAGCTTCGGTATCTGACCCACCTTGAGGTTACCGAGCTGAGAGAAACGTTGTCCGCAGGAAGGTGCTTTGCAGATCTAGGCTCATTAGTATCCATGGGAGCGATCTAAAGCAAGGTGGCTTACGAATGGTTTGGCACCAGTATGAGCGCGGACGTGAATTTCTAGATGTGTCTTCTGGTAGAAGCTCTTGTTGCAGCCAGGCATGTTGCACTGGTACCTCTTTCTTGGCTTTTGGTTGGTCTTGCTTCCCTCTTCCTATACATGAGTCAGTATGGTATTACGTGTGATCCAGGTTTGGAAAGAACGTACTTTGTCGCGTTGGGAAGGTTGTTGTGGTTCTGGCTGCCTTGCCTGGATTGCTCTCATCAGGGTATCAACATCAGTAGCAAAGTTGATGCTAGTACTATCCACTGGCTCAGAGCGAGGACGTTCAAGTTCCGAAGTGTAGTGAGATCTCTGGTACGACGGACTCGACTGCAAAGGCGAAGCTGTGGCCGATTTTGACGAGTACTGATTTGGAGAGTAGACTGAACGCGCGTCCTGGAGAGCAGGAATCTGCTGATGCAGGTTTGATCGAGTATACGACAAGTTCTGCGGCACTTCTGCTGCATAACTCATCGAGTAAGTCTGTTGCATATCGTAGGGATTAACTTGAACCGGATCGAAGGCGTAAGATCCGGGCTGGTAAGGAACCGATGAGGTAAGACCGCTGGCAGAGAATAATGGCAGGCTCATCTCTACACCTGATGTTTGGTGGTATCCTCTTGATGTAGGAGGGTTGGTTACTGAGCGTGGTGTTTCGTAGGGAGGCATCAAAGTGGAGAGGTTCATGTTTGACATGTTGTAAGCAGGCTGATTGCGTTGTTGCCAGAGATCGACGTGGTGGGACACAACCATAGTGGTCATGGTTTATAGATACGGCTATGGCACCAGGCCGCGACTGGGATATCGTGGGATAAGGTGGGATTTGTGCCCGCAAGAGACTCGAGTGGAGGCTTTATGAAGGGAGAAAAGCACCGACAACAACGGTCAGAGTCGGCAGCTGATTGATATGATCTCTTCTCAAGGAGGATAAGAAACGTTGAGTGGGCGTGATGGCGTGAATGAAGCTAGTTGGTAGGATATTGACAAAGCTCGTGATGGAACGGCGTATATGGTTGGGGGAGACCTTGGGGGTTTACATATGGACAATCAATTCGCTGGCTTCTCAGCGTGTTCCGCAAATGGGCAAGGATGACGAATGTTGTGGAGCAGAAGAAACATGGGCAACAGGGAGCAAGCTCGGAGATCGAGACCAATACTCGTGCAGCAGATTGAACAGGGTATGTCGCTCTCGCATGCAGCCAAGCACTGGTAGACGAAGGGTACATACAGATGTTGCTCGGCTGGTGGATTTTAGTGAGCATCGCCAGGGCCGAGCGTGGACAGGGGTGGACCTCCTGCAGAGCAGTGAATGGGGCGCCGGCGGACTGTGCGGCGGATCAGTAATGCAATCTGAGGGCGCCCACACATGTCCAGGGTCGGAACGGGACCAGGGTGCCACAGCATCTCCCTGAAAGCACGAACAGTGGCTGCTCTCAGGTGCTGAGAAAATGTGGGGGTTCCTTTGAGACAGGCGCTGGAGCCGCCCATTCATTGGTCAAGTTGGTGACATTCCTGGATACTCGACCACCGTGCCCATTGACACACTCATTTATGGGGTCTCCAAACACTGACAGGCAAGACACAATCAATCTGTGCAGTCATGGGAGCCATATGGGCGGGACGCGCGTGGTGAGATTCTGCTGCAAGCAAGTCGAGATGACATGGCTGCCAGATCCGCAGGCCCTGCCCTCTGCCATGAAGATCAGCTAGTGCGCGCGAAGGATCCTGGTGTGGATCCCGTGGTCTTGATTGGGCTGCGATTCTGCTGCGCATTGTCTTTCTCATTTCCATGACGAGACCCATGAGCATCCTGGCTCAGCGCATGGGTGCGGAAGCATATATTATTACGGTTGATTTACATAGGATGGTGGGCGGCGCGGTTAGCTGCCTCCTCCCGAGTCTCCATTGAACCGCACTGAGAACCCCGCCCATCATTCACCGATTGGGATGGACCAAATAGTCGCCGCTATGGTGGAGGCGAATGATGAGCCTCACTCAGGGTGACACCTTAGCTAATACTTGTGGTGAGGCGCCTGCCGCACTGACAGCCACACATTGGGAAGTCTTGAGGCGGTTAGATCTTCTGGGAATCCTGGACCGTCAGGCAAGAAGGCGTGACTAGTCTTTGAACAGATCAAGCTGGGAAGGGGGCGCCTTCAGCGCGCCGGGGGTCAGCGGTTCAGGTACCTCCCGTCGGCGAGACCGCGTTGGGGGCTGTACATGCACAGCAACGGTATCACTGCCATCATGACCGGCGAAAGGCGCACTTCAAAACACTGTCAATGAAGGCCAAAAAAGACAATCGGACATGCACGAGTGCAGCCCGCTGAAGCGGGAGTCTGCACGAAGAAAAGCTTGCTAATGGACATTAAGTGCCTGTTCCTGCCTCTGGCGCTAGCCAAGCGAACCCGCGCCTTCCCCGCCAACCCTGTCAGATGGTAGCTGCAACCAACACCAAACACTATGCTCTACTCTTGATCCATACCCTGAACGGCTTCATCCCGAACCTAATCGACAAATTCTACTTTGAGAAGAACATGCATATTATTGCGCGCTCGTCTCTGACCCTGGCAGTCTAGTTGAGCAATGAAACATGAAGTTCATTGCCGCTGCAGCCTAGGGTGCCAGTACGTGGAACTTTTTTATCACAGATTTGGCTGCATCGCGATCCTTCGGATCCCTTCCGCCTGTTCCCTTGGGTCATCGATGTGGTGCGTATCTGTAAACGGTCTCCCAGCGCTATGGCTGGCACCAGCCCCGATTTGATGGCTGCTCTGAGCGCGTCCGAATACACCGTTCAGTATGCGAAAGCCACATCTATAGTGCAAAATAATCTGCGTACCTGCATGGGGTACAATCTACTACGCTATTCGCGCGGTTCGCACAATGACTATCCGCGCAAAACGGGCGATTCCAAGCTCTGGCCGTACAGTGACTGGGTACCTTCAATTACCCAGCTACTCTTGGAATATATCGTATCATTACGCGGATAGCAACAAGCCTGAAAATCGGTCAGTTATGTACTTTGTTTTCAGCACGTGATTCTATGTTCGACTCGCCGATTCACTTCGAACCGCGCCAAAGTGTCAGTAATGCAATTTGTCACAGGGCTGGCACCGTAGAAACCCATTGTGCTGAGATTGGCATTCTCTTACGCTCGCAATTCATCCTTAGCCTCGTTTTCACGCATCGATATTGATCAACCCCGAGAGGAGAGACAGAAAGACGCGAACAGAATGACCCTACGAAACAGAAAATTTCGCCGTTGAGTCCCCCATTGCTCGTAGGATGTATAACAGCGGTAATGCTTGGCTGATGAAGAGTCACTATTCTGATCATATCTTCCCTCCGCCGGTCGATTGATTAATGCCTTATCAGTGTCGCGCTTACGGAATTAGCCAAATATCGAGCGAGATGCGCCAAAGGCAAACGCCTTCGTCTCACATGAAGATGCTCCTAACTGCTTATAGCCATTTCAAGACATACTCAATTCACAGAGCGTTGTGTCAACCAGGCCCAGGAACCGTAGTAGTCTGGAGCAACCGCGTTGAGATCCAGGGCTGGACTGCTGCAAAGATTTGCAATTCAGAGCTCCGGTGACATACTTAGCTCTACTTTCATCAACATTCCACTCCGCGACGTACTAAAGGATGATGACCAACATCCGGCCAGATAGCAACAATATGAACTTCTTACGCGGAGATTGGTTTCATCAGCAAGACTGAATCTTGTCTAGTACCCCTGATCTCCAACAATTACTACAACAAGATGTCTGGGTCTAAGGTGCTGTAAAGCATGTTAATTTGTTAACTCTGCTGGAATTTCTTCCAGCCAATGGCATTGCCTTTGCGTCTAGAAAGAGTTTACACTGTGGGGTGTTCGGCTGTCCCGCAGTCAACGATCCCTCTCATAAGTGCTTAACGGTCACTGTTGGATCTATCATCAATCTTTCCTGTTTGGGACTGTGGTAAGCGTACAGGAGAGGCTTCTTAGCCCGAGAAAATATCAATCGCGAGAAGACACGTCGCCAGCAAGATATCACAGGTGTAAGCACGTGATGGCCAAGCTACATGAGTCAACAATCCGATAAGCGAACGGCAAGCGCTTCACAGATCCGAAACCCGAAACTACACCAATGCACGTCGCTCTAAATGTCCATCGTCATTGCGAATGCGATATCGAGCTCTTACGCGGAGCAATGATGCCGACCTGACACACGCATGGGTACGTCGAAGCACTTCCTCGCCCAGGGTACGCACGTGTATAGTCTATCTTCTAGGGTGCACTTCTGTGAAACAGAAAAACGCACTCCACCTCGGAGAGACGCTTCTGAACTTGGTCTTGACTTTGTAGCGCGAACCAGGAACCTTGGATTTCACTTCGCCACATCTTCAGCCGCATTCGCGGAGACCACCAAACCTAAAGAGGCTGGATGTAACAGAACCGCTTCGTAACAGCCCCACCCTGACCGCGCCAATGCCACTTATCACGGAGGCTCTTTCCGGTGCTGCCTGTAGGCTAGTGTTGAGCCTCGTCATGAACTCCGCCGTCCATATTGTCCGATACCGAATCTGGCATCTGTGACTTGATCAATAGTCTCGTAGAATTTTGCACTCTCCAAGAATTGCGCCGAAAAGCGGGTATAGCGAAGATCAGATCCCCTGCCCCAATGACCAAGTCTCAGCGACCTCGGCGAAGGGGACCTACTCGACTACTGCAGTTCGCCCAAACAGTCTGATGTACATACGCAATGAATTGATACGAGCAGCCGGGTATTGGCTAGAATGCAGATTCTGCCGTCGACCAGATCTTGTGTCATCCCAATGATTCCTGTTGCGCGGGAGAATCGAGTTCCACGCGATTCGCATCGCACGGGTACGGATACTTGCGCAAGCGCTCTGATGTCAATTTACAGGCCTCCATTGTGGTGCCTCAATGTAAAACGCTGGCTGCTACTCAGCAAGAAACTTGCCCGATTTGCTAGATATGGTACGATGGACCTTACCATGCTATCATGTTACCCTAGTCAGTTCAATTCGAGAGATCAATTTGATATTCTCGGTCACAGGGCTCGGAGCACCTTCTTCTGGTTCAGACAGGACTAGGGACCATGTCAATATGCCGACGGAGTTAAGCTGTCCAATTCTCGGCATCCACACGTTCTATGACCGTTCAGACCCCGCACTCCACTCGAGCGGTGTAAGAAATGCAACTAGTCTGCAAATCAAGATGGCATTCCAAGTTAATAACCACCTATTACGTCTCCTTGCCCCAAAGCATCAAGATATTGCGCTCAAGCTACATGTTTCAGCAAACCGCCGAATGGTATGCCGATGTCGCAACCTTGGAGCATCGTAGTAATGATTGCCGAATTCGAGTGCTCTCATTGCCCGCAGAGAGCACATACCTTGATTGTTTAGCTCAGACGTTACATCCACCATCCTGACAAGCCGCGGTACCTGCGTTGCTCCAGCCCAGTGAAACAGCAGACGATTGCAATGAACCTTCCCTACTAACCACCACCGGACGTCACAAAACGCTCCGGCACGAACCGCCGCTCCATAGAAAATCCGTCAGTCGTGCCACGGTTCGACTGTTCGACTCCGGGAGTGCATCCACCGGCAAAACAACCACAACACGTAGCCTCAGAATCGCGAGGCGACCCAGCAGCGCAAGTCTACCCAGCGATCTGCGCAGCAACCCAGTCGTGCGCATCAACGCACTTCAATCGCACACCTACGATCCAGCGTCTCGACCTCGCCGACCAGACAGCTGCAGGTCGCCCAAAATGGACCTGCAAGTTACCAAATCAGCCCCTATGGACAGGGCTGCTCTGTCGTACTCGGCTGCCGCACAGACGCCGCTGCAAAGCGAGACGGGCCCCAGGCTAGCCGCTTTCCAATCACGCGAGCTGAACTGAGAGTGGCGTAGATGCAAATGCACGATGCTGCGCGATGCTGCGGCCGTAGACAGTCGTACCCTGGACCCATGGATTGCAGTTGCATGTGTGCAACGACGAGGCGACCTGTAATTTCTGCAGGCGCTGTGCAGGGGGATAGGAAAGGGATTAGGGAGGTGGAGTTAGAAGGGAGCAGAGTTCTAGTGTTTCGAGTGCCTTGGGGGGCAAAGATGCGGCTGCGTGCATCCGCTTAGCTGTGGCCGTGGGGAATAGAAGCTAGTACACTGGTCGAGAGCTCAAATTTGAGTATTGGGTCACTTATTCGGGAGATCATTTGGGTTTGGTATGGTGATGTTGGGTCTGCTCTGTTCCTTCGACTGCTTGTTTGTATCATGTTGAAGCTATTGAGCTACTGAGTGTCCACAGGACGAGATGAACGGACGGCGGGCTGATGTCGACAAAAACGAAAGTGACCATGACGCCGTTGTTGTCGGCAGTTAAAGTGGGTGCTGCTCGGAGAGAGCGAAGATATCGCATTCGGACTCGGTGGTCAAGTCTCATCCATCGTGAAGTTCGCAGCTCCTACCTACAAGCGTCCATCACGCATGAAGACGAGTCAGCAGCTTTCATGCAGAGTCTGACGGAAACCACTCCGACCACTTGAATATCACTCCGACGACTTCAGAATTCCACCAGCGTTCCCTCATACCGTTCGTGACTAGCTGTGCTCGTGTCGTAGGCCCTGGTTACTACAGAACACCTCTCCGCGGGACAAGGAACAGCATCACGATCGCGACTAATGGGCCTTCTTTCATACCTCACTTGCTCGAAAGGAAGGATATCCGGGCCTCTCCCTCCGGCTTCAAGCCAAATCTTGGTGAACTAGCTTGCTCGTGCTTGCATGGGCCCTGGCTCCTACAGAACAACCTTTCAGCTGGACAAGGAACAGCATCACAATCACGACTAATGGGCCTTCTTTCATACCTCACTTGCTTGAAAGAGAGAGTAGCCAGGCCTCGTTCTCCGGCTTCGAGCCGCAGCATACCGCGACGGTCTCGGAAATCTTCGACGCCCGCATTACCCACTTCTTCTGACGCGGACGTCGTACCTGTCCTTGCTATCTTCACCACGGGGTCAACCAGAGTGATACGACTTAAGGTTTGTTATCATGAACTACCGAGTCGATCACTGCTGGAATGCGACGCCTCTTACACTGTGCTTCCTCAAAGTCATCTGCCGACAGTCAAGCATCGTGTGGAGCTTACTGCTTGGTATCATGGGGGGTGCTCTTCTCATCCAATCGTGGGAGCGAAGTCCCGCTCATTATCTCCTGAACACGATGCTCTCAACAAAATTATCTCCTTCAGCAAGATACGGCGTCATCTCATCGGTAACAGTCAACTCACTGGAGCAGCGGCCTCGCAAACTGTACGTTGTGGTAGGGTCACTTCAACAAGGTATCTGAGTCCCTGGTCAGCAGTAGATTCAGCGGCACAGCGGCCTCTCAAACCTTCCGCTGTAGCTGCGCCGGTTCTGAAAAAATGTTCGGTAAGTGTAGGACGATGGTGTTGGCAATGAGTTCCCCCTGAAAGTTACTCGGGGCCCTGCTTAGTCGGACGAAGTTGGGAGTAGCGTGTTAATTCACAAGCCGTGGCTACGTCACCCACGGAAGAACTGTGACGTCGTAGCAGGCAGCAAGATCGAAAGGAGTAACCACTTTGTTCACATGGCCTTTAGATGATACCCCTTGGATAGACAGGGTGAGCCCGAACCCTTGTGAGGACGGTTACAGCACCTTTTCAGGGCCGACCGGACGCTCCGAACACTTTAAGATTCAGTAGGAACAACTAAATTCTAATTTCCAATTAACGTATATTGCAGAATTATGGAGACCATGGGAGATAGACGTTAGCATATTGGCTGTAGCTACCTTCAGCTTTGTAGAACTATCCTTCCATTATAGGCGGTGTCCGGTCGGCTTTGAAAAAGTGCCGTACACTGTTCACCGACGCTGCGTTTTCTGTAGTATCAGGGTTTTTGTTGAAGCGATCGTTGCACTGTCCCATGTCGTGACTGACCGCTCATCGTACACACTGCGAGACCAAACAGGGGTAACTCGAGTCTGTGTTTCCAATAGTATATGGCAGAGAACCTTATATCCTGTTCGACATAAAGATGCCTTATTGGCTGTAGCTGCTTCTCGCTTCTCGTGGGTTGAATTCTCAAAAAGGCCTCGGTGGACGGTCGGTCTTGACAAGGCCCAGTATATCCGAGCAGATGTGTGCTTGAAAATCTACCTGGACCTTGATTAAGTGGACACAGAACGAAGCAAAAGAATGCTTATGATGTCGAGAGACGACTTTCAAAGGATGACATGTGCGTCATGGATGTAGTAAATAGTTCGTCTGTCACTCAGTGTCAGATCTATCATAGTATCCACACTTCTAGGTCGCGCCCCAGCACTGATCCTTTCTTGAGTGAGTAATTATGACTGAGTCATCTTAATTTCCTATCGGGAGATGACGTTGCTTCGAGCTTTTGCTCCCGTCTTCGCATATACTGCATTCGCGCCCGGGGATGCCTCCAGGCCTCACGGCCCATCAATTATAGCAAATTGTGAAATCTTTGCAGCGACTCCAAAATCGACGGAGGACTTACTGTAAGAACTGTCTTCGCGTCGTTTGTACCTATTAACTACACTGTTCCACTGCGCGACGCACCCTTATTCAAAAATGTGTTCTGATCATGACCGGAGCAATTAGGGACTGATCACGCCTAAGTGTAGTTTACTTCACACGTCTTATCAAGCCGTCTGGGAGGCTGTAAATTCTACAATAGCTAGTAGAAGCACAGATATAGACTACGATCAAATTAAATCAAAGCCTGATGATGGCCTTCCGTCAAATTCTTTGCGTTTCAGCTTTGCTACCACTCGCCCCGGAACCCAAAACTTTCGATTTCTTGTGAGGTGCTGAGAGTGATCTAAACCAAGAACATCGCCTGATGCCTAGTAGGCATAGCTTACGGCTTTGGATGTTTTGTAAACAATTCCGGTACTCGATTGCTGGTGTATTGACAACATGACTTCAGCGCAACACCAGACGAGAAAAGTAATGAACACCGATTCCAGCAGAGCGCCCTACCTTTCTCAATGATCTCAAAAGCATTGCTTCTCTGTCCACATATGCATGCTTCCACTCTCCTGCCACCTCTACGACTCCATTCCATAATAGCCCTGGATGGAGCTCTAGACACACACTCCCACCGACAGAGTTCCTTGCCTCGTGACTCTATGTTCTCAAGGCTACGACTGTGGAGCTTAAACCGATACACCCCCAGCTAACTCATTTAACGTAGCCACCAAACGCTCGTGGAAGGAAAGACCGATCCAAAAGAAAGGGCTCGCACATAGGACGCTGCAGGAACCAATGCACAAGCGAAAGCCTAGCAACGAACCATGAAGCAAGGCTCGGTCCAATTTCACATTCGAACATATACTGACAGCACTCAATAACAAAGATAAATGTTCAAATGCTTCCTTTCCCCCTCGGACCCATCGCTGAATTATCGCCTCGCGCTCGAGATGCCATATGTAGTTAACTATAATATAAGTAAGCCCCCCTTCCCCCACCCCTTATATACCGTACAAATACAACGCCGCGTATGCAATAAGAAAAACGCCTAGAAATGTTACATGCAAGCCCCGAGAAGACGGGGCAGGATTATGCGGCCATAGCAGTCTCGCTGCCGCTACGGAAACGCATCGCGACTCTGCGCAAAACTCATCTCAATCTCCCTCTCCAAACTCGTCACTTCGTAGTTGAGACTGAGGCGGTTGCCTCCCAGCGTACGCTCCATCTGAATTTCCTTCTCGATGGAGGACGTTCCGTCCGGGGTCCCATCCAGGCTGTCGCTGAAACTACCGAAATAGTCTACTTTTGAAGTGGGCAGCTGTCTCCCCTTCGCCATGCGTAAGCCTGGAGTGCTTCCTGGCGTGCTCTCTGGAGACTCGTAGAGAGAGTCTGTTATGACGGTTCCAAGCTGAAGGTTTTTCTCCATTGTTGGTGTGCTATCTAGAGTGACTTTCTCGATTGCCTTCATAAGGCTCGATGCTGTGTCTGGACGTTCGCGTTCGAAGTCTTCGTCGCCAACGTCCATGGAGACGGGGATGCCGTTGGCGATGTTGTGGTTGCGCAGGAGATACTGCTGCAACCGGTACTCTTGGCGCGACCAGCTTTCGTCAACGAGCCCTAATGCGGCTTTGATGTCCTGGTCAGAAAGTCCAATCGAGGCTCCCCTGTCTCGACTGGTTTTGGACGTGACTTTGCTCGCCTTGCTGGCGAGCTTGCTGCGCACTGATAGAGATTTCATAGTATGGACGGACGCGTCATCGCGCAGTTGCTTTACTTGATCTTCTGTGCGTTTCAGAGCTATTTGACGGGACTCCTGCATCGTCGGAAGATACAGCAGTGTAGTATTACGATGAAGAGCATTGACAAGGTCTGTGAATCCATTCAAAGCAATGTCGTTCATCTCGCAGTAGAGATACTGCAGCGTTCGGTTGGTCTTGAGTACGTCGGCGAGTGTGCTTGCACCTTGTACACCAAGCTTCTGATCTGTATGAAGTCAGCGTTGCTTTCCAGGAAAAAAGGTGGTGCGCTTACATCTGATGTACAAGACGCGTAGGGTCTCGTTATACTGCAACCCTCGCAACGCCCTGTTCACACCAACACCGAGCTTGGTAGTCTCTAGTCTCGAGTCTTCTCCAGACATATCAAGCCATTCAAGAGTCTTGTTATCGGAGAACATCTTTTCCAGCGCGTGACAGGTCTCCTCGGAGGCATCACTCGGCAGTGAGGCACGGGAGATATCGAGCTGGCGGATCGTGTTGTTTTGCGCCAGAGCGAGAATCATCATACGAAAATCGGTCTCTTCTTCGAACTCCAGCAGCCGAATCGTGAGGTGCGCTGGAGCGTAGCCAGCCGCAATGACCTTGGTGAGCTTTCTCAGATCTTTCTCTATATAGTTTTCACTTACGTCCAAGTGTAAGTCTCGAGCTTTACCCGGCTCGTCGGTCATCGATTGCAGTAAAAAGGCGACGTCTTTGCCGGTAATGTAGCAGTGATCTACTTTCAGCTCTCGAAGTCCCTTGGATTGTTTGGTGTTGACAAGATAGCTGCAAGGCATTAACCACTGGCGCGCCCAAAAGAAAATCGACTTACCCTGCTATCGCATCGATGGTCGCCGCGTTGAGTGAAGTGCCACTCCAACTCAGCTCTTGAAGTCTCATTACGTTCAGTGTTTCAACAGAAATCAAGGGCTCTGGACCTGACGTTCGCGCTACATGTGATAAGTCCAACTTGGTCAAGTATGCAAAGCAACCAATCTGTGAGTCAAACAGTGCAGGTGAAAGACGAAAGGGGTTTGCAGAAAGATTGAGTGCCTCCAGAGTATTCTCCTGAGGGCGCAAGGAATCCAAAATAAGCGACAGTGCACGATCAGTAAGACCACAACGGCTCATTTCGAGAGCACGCAAATGGCAGGCTCGCTCGACTGCGGCAGCCACCAAATAGTCCAAGTCCGTCTCTCCAAGCTGAATGCCATTCAAAGCAATCCAATCGACGTTCGTTGTCTGATACTTGCAGAGAGGAAACAGAGCTTCCACGATACCACAACCTGAATCTCTGGCACTCGATTTAGCTTCTGTGAAATCCTTGGGTCTCTTCTTGATGCAACCCGAGAAATCCATACGCCGCAACTTGCGATTGGTCAAGGCCAGAGCCCTGATCTCTTGCACAAGCAAAGATGACCGCGACAAGTCACCCATATCCATACGCGCATGAGTCCCTCGTTTCGTCTTTGTGCAGACATGCTCGATACCGTGCTCGTCAATCAAACCATTCAGAATGTCTAGGTAAACATCCTTGAACGATATTCCTGCAAAGGTCTCGTTGTATCGCAAGGCTCGCATGACAGCAAGTAATTCATGAACCGTGTATTGATCTCGTCGCAGCCCGATGGGTCGTAACAGTTCGAAACGCGGCGAATCTTCGTCTGGGTAGGTAATCTGGTAGCTGATGTTCTCGGGCTGTACGCCATAGGCAATGCAATATCCAATCAAGGTGCGGTCCAAAGAGTCCTGGTCCATCATATGGCCCTGCGGTTGGCGAAGTATGTCATCCCTGACTGGTTCGGGAACAACGAGAGTATAAGGTCTTGATTCCCATTCTGGTCGCAAGGCTTCTTCCACGTAGCGTAAACGAACGGCGATATCGTGTGACGCAAGCGACGCTAGATGAAAGGTTCTTGGCTTTTCGAGGGGTTTCCTAAGCTGCGTGAGAAACGCGATACAAGGAATGGCAATGAACTTACCTGAAGGTCAATTGGAAGGTATCGTCGGCTTCGTTCAATATGCACTCGGTTAGAGCCAAAATACCGTAAGAAGACTGGGAGTTGAGCGAGGCCAATGATGGGGTAGAGGACCGTTGAGAGGGTGATTTGAACAAGGGAATCAAGTGTACCTTGTGGACACCAATCGCAAGGAAACATACAGAAGCAGAGAGTTTGCTAAGGTCTTCAGTTGAAGCTCGCGCAGTCTTGCCCGATTCTCGTATGACAACCTTGTAGATGGCGTAGTGTGGAGGAACATAGTCTCGTTCTGCTTCGACGACTCGAGCGGCGAGGTGTGAGTTGTACGCAGAGAGAGGATTGGCGTCAGCCAAACGGGCACTGTTTGAAGCATGCCGTATGGCTGCCATCCACATGTGCATCTCTTCTGGGTCGCCAAATTGGAGGGTCATGGAGGAAGCGTGGTTTGTCTCCTCGTCCAGATAATACACATCAAGCGCAAAGTATGGTCCTCCGTCATGCGCATGGAAAACTGCTACGATATGGCGCAACGGCGTGCCCATGTCGCGGTCCCCTGACGTGTCTGAGGCGAGCGATTGGGCTTCTTGCGCCGAACCGAACGACGGACTATGGGTGTGGCGGTAGGTCGACATGCGGTTGCTGCTGTTGTGCGGCGAGGGCACACTGCCAGTTGTCAGTGACCGGCGCTGTGGCAGTGCGACAAGGACCAGACTTACCCAGAGAAGGCATCAGACGCCTTTGACTGGCTCTTGAATCTGATCAGATGTGTGTCTGTCAAGACTAGATATTCCTTCTTCTTCCTGAACATGGAGCTGCTCGTTTGGACCTCGCCGTAGTGCAGAACATGGCGGCTGTGTGTGTCGTCGATGGGGAAGTCGAAGCCGAAGGAGGTGTGGGTGGTGGTGGCAGAAAGGGGCTCATCGTCGTAGAACTTGGAGCTCCTCAGCGAGCCAAAGACGGAGCTGGGTCGCTTGCCGGTGCCTCGACTGGGCAGTTGCGGTCGTGGTCGAGCGGCGGGGACGGCCAGTGTGTCGGTGACAGCGTTCTCTTCAATGGTTTGCTTCTCGCTGTACCCCGAGACATCGGACAGACTGGACAGGAACGAGGCGGTCCGGCGCTTCCGCAGCAAGTTCGCTGGCTGCGAATCGTCTTTCTTGGGGGTGATGCTCGTGAATGCGCTGAGCGAGCCGCCGAAGATGCTCCGTCGCTTGTCCTTGGACATGGTGGGTGTCGACTGTCGACCTTCTCTGCTGGCAGGCGCCGCCCCTCGCGAGGTCAGCGGCAGTATCGGCGCATGCGGGTGGCTCTGGACAGGCTGGAGGGAGGAGGCGCACGCTCAGACAGGAGTTGGGCAAGTCGGGCGGTGTAGTTGCGAAATGTCGAATTTGGCGGCCAATGGGGCGCAAATTACCGTTGCAGTTGCAGGTGCATGGGGTTGCGGCCGGAGGTTCGAGCAGGTTCCCAAGAACAGACCAGAAGATCTATATAGCGATACGAGCGATCGCCAGCGTGGAGTACAGGCGCGCGACGGAAGTGCTGGTACGTACAGTATGTGACAGGAGAGGAAGAGCAGACATGTCCGCCAGCATTATTCGCAACCCTGAGCCAAAGCCAGCGGCCGGGGCCCGTGTTTGTTGCACTTGCACTTGCTGCAGCCCTGTTCCTGGACACCTGCACCTGGGGGGACGAGCCATGTGGAGCGCTCGGCGGGAACGATCGTGATGGGCTCGGCGCGTCCGCGCACAGGAAAGGAACATTGGAAGCTCGACACGACACACCCGATCTCAGCAGACCACGTCCTGCGACTCTACAGCACAGCACAACACTGCACAACACTGCACTGCACTGCACAGCACAGCACAGCACAGCACAGCGCGATGTAGGCACGGCTACCCCCAACGCAGCTTCGCTAAGCACAGCATCCGCATCACGGCCGCAGAACAGCGGCGGTGCAGCCAAACCCAAGATCGAACGCAAACGCGTGTCAGCGGGGCCCTTGACCTGACAATGGCGTGCATGTCGATACGTCAAGGGATCGGCGGTCGGCGGTTGCGGGCGGTCAACAGCGACAGAATTTCTCAGATGCGACGAGGCGCGCCGAGCAGTCGTTGACGCGTTCAACTGCCACGCTCGTCCTCACTCATCCACACCCTCCCTCCATGCTCAGGAATAGTAGCGCCATCTCACAGGCTGCGCCATGGCGTGCGATCTCGACTGCCTCCATTTGCTGCTTCTGCGCCGCTCGCAGCAAGCTCTCCACCTTCCAATTGCGGCCCTTCAGCGCCACCGATAGCCTACAGAAACGTCACAAGTCCAGCAAAAAAGCCTCTAAGAATATCAAGCACGACCCAGCTGTGGAAATTAGATTTTTCGGCTCAGATACCCCTCCGACAGGACAATATGTACTAGAAGCAGCCAGCAGAAACCCGAATACCAAGAAAAGGGACAACTTTAGAGTCAAACTAGAGGCCATCTTGAAAAATGAACAGCTGCAGGAAGAGGCCAGCAAAGAGCCGGTTGCCAAGCGGAAGCGCGAGGCCAAGAAGCTTGCCGAGGGTGAAGATGAGAACAGGCCGCCTGTGATCATGTCGCTCAAGGATGCTCTCTTGGGTACTGTCAAGAAGGACAAGGCGGTGGATCTCAAGATTGAATACGCGACCCCAGAGGATTATGCCTTCGAGCCTGTCGAGGTGGACTTGCCTGCTGTACCGATGCTTGCCTACGGTCTCGACCGCGTTCTGTTTAATCCTGGTGTCTATCTACTGCAAGACCCGAGGACTGGCGTCTACAACTTCGACCCATATTTAGAGAAGATCATGCCTGTAGAGGAATTCGACTTCGATGCGTTGAGCGAATACAAGACTTCGTCCAAAGACGAGGATCTGCTTGCAATTACGAGGAGGCTAGGCATCAAGTACACAGGATCGACATCGAGTATGTCAAGCGTGCTGCAGCATTTCCACTTTCTGCTGTCCGCCCACCGCAGGCTCGACCACAGCATGCTGTCCAGGAACTTCCCTGATCCTAATAACAGGTTTTCCAGGGTCACGGCAGGGCCGGATGCTGTCTTCTTGCGGTACAAGAATGGCGTGTACGCCATTGACGCCGACAAGACCTATGATACCCCCAATGTTATGAGCTGGCTTGGCCACTCGATGGAGAAGCTCCTCACCACAGAGCGCTCCGAATTTGAGCGTTACCGCAGATCGAGCAGTGAGGAATCACCAGACGAAGGCGACTCGGCGAGATGCTTTCATTACTCCAGGCAAGGAAGCGTCCTGATGCGTTCACAGCTTGACGCCCACGATCCTCGACTACCCGGTGCCGGCATCTTCGACTTGAAGACTCGAGCGGTTGTGTCTATCCGCATGAACCATAAGGAGTACGAGCAAGGACTTGGCTATCAGCTGCGCTACGCGCAAGGCGAGTGGGAGTCATTTGAACGCGAATTCTACGACATGACTCGGGCCACCATGCTCAAGTACTCACTCCAGGTGCGCATGGGTAGAATGGACGGCATCTTTGTGGCCTACCACAATATCGAACGCATCTTTGGCTTCCAGTATCTCAGCCTTGCGGAGATGGATCAGGTTCTCCACGGGCAGAGCGACACATGCTTGGGTGACCAGGAGTTCAAAATGTCAATCGGGCTGATGGAAGAGATTATGAACAGAGCCACTGAGAAGTTCCCAGAAACAGTAGGTACAATCACTTCGAAGCCGTGCATATACACTGACACTTGCAGACAATCCGCTTTCACATCGAGACCCGCGACACCAAACAGCCCTTCATGTACGTCTTTGCTGAGCCAGTCTCTGAAGAGCGCGCAGACGAGATTCAAAGTACTGGCGCACAATACGCAAAGGAATGGGCACGCCGTGTTATAGGTGTCGGCAAGGACGACGCAGAAGCACAGGAATCATGGCAGAATGTACAGGGAGAGGTCGATGAGCAAGTCAGCGAAGACGGCGCTGCAGGAAAGGAAGTTGAGTCGGTAGCACTCAGAGAAGAGGCTGAGATTTCCGCTGAAAATGAGGCTGTGGCCGAAGGCGAAAGCACGGTTGAGAGCCAACTGTCGAGTGAACAACCCGAAGATGAAGCCGAGGAAGCCAAGGAAGATGTTGAGAGCAAATCAGAAGTCGAAGCGGAAACAAGCATTGAGAACGACGCTGAGAACGAAGTTGAAACTGAAGCTGCGACTGAAGCGGAAATCGCGTCCGAAGAGTACGCTTTCGCACCACCCAGGTTCGAGAAGGAGACCACTTCTTCCGGGCCCCTTGTAGGCTGGACCGTCACCATCCGCAACAAAGTCAACGGCCAGTACGTGGCGCGGCCCGAGCTGCTCGAGCCCGAAGACAACTGGCAGATCGAGTACAACGTGCGGGAGATCGCCGAAGCCAACGTGTGGAAGCTGTACAACGCCACCAAGGAGCGCAGGCGGCAGCTGGTCGGCCTCAACGACGACGAGGTCGACAGCAGCCTCCAGAACTACAGGAAGGTCATCCAGAGATATGCGTCGCGCGGGAGGACCTGGCGCGCGCAGCAGGACCAGCTCGAGGAGCAGAGGGGCGTGCATGTCTTTAAGCCGCTTGGTCCTGGGTCGGAAGAGCATGCCGAGAAGCCGGGATCTGAGCCGGCTGGGGAGAGTAACGAGTGACGGTGATGTGATAAAACTTTGTACTATATTCTGGATACTGGGATCCAGACATGACTTCGATGAGTGTATAACAGCATAGGGATGTAGAAATAGCGTAGCATAGACAGCATTGTGTCTCTCATGGAGCTATCGTTTTCGAAAGTCCATTCGATCTCCATCAACTCATCACTCTGATATGTGGGCGATGCAGTACTATGTCCTCCTTAGCTTGGGAGATGAACCGTTCTCTCCCGTTCTAGAAGATATCGTGGTACCTCGAGCAATCCCAGTCTACATGACGGCAACGTACACCGCCGGCCCGGATGACGCAAGCAGCGCTTTCTCTCAAGAAAAAAAAAATGCGTCTGGGGCGTGCTGTTGCGGGGGGAGAAGTCGCAAAGCCGGTGACGCGGTGTACAGAGGACGATTGCAGCTTGTCGCTCCCTGTCATGAAGCCTGCGTGGACTGCGGCGAGATTGATGGATCTGGTCGTCTGAGGGAACTGGCGCCCTGACGTCCTCGAATGAATGGTTGAGATGGTCGGCTGCTCGGGAGAGAGATGGGGAGACAAAGTACATAAGTCCATGCGTGTGTAAAGCCACTGGGTATCATTCATACAATATATCATGCATACATAGTCCAATCGAGTCCCGTGGGTCCCGTCTATCTAGACCTCACTTCCCACCTTACTGTGCGCCTAACGATCTACGTTTCTTACTCCTGAGAAGTAGTGGTAGCCTTATCCCACGCGCTTTCGAACGCCTCCTCGGCCTTCTCGATCTTCTCTTTCACCTCCTCCTTGAGCTCATTCAACTCGCTGCTCCCGGCATCCGCCTTCGTTACCCCCGTCTGAGCCGGGCCGTCATTACCCAGTGCTGGGCTCTCAAATTCGAAGTTGCTACTGTACACAACGGCGGCGAAAGCCTCTAGCTCAGGGACAAGTTCGATCTTCTCCAGGTACTCGTTATTCGCACCTGCACCGATATTATGTGCCTGACGACAGAAGACGGCCAGAGAGTTTGCGACCTTGGCTTTGACGCCGTCGCCGACGATCTCAGTCACGCGCGACGACGAGGCCGAGATGGGCGGGATTTTATAACTCAGCTGACTGATCTTGACGTCAATGAGGTGCGAGAAGGCTGCGTCCAACAGGCGAGTGAGCACCGAGGTGAAGGCTGGCGAGTCAATGATATCGCTTGTTTCGTCAATGAGGCGGCGCAGGGAGGCAGTGGTTGTTGGTGAAGTCGACTGCGAGGAGGACGTCATACCAGACTCGGCGAGGACGAAGTCTTCCTGGTCCGGAGGTGGAAGGAGGTACTTGAGCCACTTGCAATTGCTGCATTATATTAGCAGGGAATCTATTCCAGTTGGTGGAGCAGCGTACCGGCGCTCTTCTTCTGTGGCGCCTTCGACGCGTTTGCGCACTTCGAGGGTCAACTCTGAAAGTCTCTCAATAGTGATTTCCTCCCGTGGGTTGAGCATCCCAAAGACGTCCTTGACAGCAATTCGGACCTTCTCGATCAGGTCTATGCAGCCACGGTGCAGCAGCCACCAGCTCAGACTCAGATAGCGTCGATTTGTCTCAAAGTCGTTACCGTAGGCCTGCTCGAAGTTGTCGTCATCATTGTTCTCGAGGTTGATACGGGAAGACGAGTCTGCTGGCGGGGGGGACGCCAGGGAGACGACGGAGGCGAGGTAGTTGCGACGGCCAAGGAGATTGAGTTGGATGCGGGTCAGAAGGGTGAGCAGGGAGATAGTGTATAGTAGGGTGAAGGCACGGGTTATAGCTGTGTAGGTCAGTACCCATATGACAGAGATGGGCTGAAGATCTTACAGCTAATCTTCATCTCGTTCCACAGCTGCGCTTTGCTCTTCTTGCTTGCCTTGACCTTCTCCTTGTCGACCGCAGCCTCGGTTCCTGTCTCGCCAGACGCTGTGCTACCCTCTCCCTCCAACGCGACCTGGCTTGCATGCACATAGCTCTCCGAGTCCGCCTGCACGCTACTCTGTGTCCCGTCCTCGATTGGATCAACGACGCTGGGCGGGGCACTGCTCGCGATCTCACTAGGTCCCACGCTTCGTGACAGCCTCTCAGCCTTCTGTCGCTGCAATTCCTCCAGCACCTGCTCAACGGGTATCGCATCAAGCACCTTCTCTGTAGCAGTGGGGAGGATTGCGAGCACTGTAAACGTGCAGTCTTCCTGGTTCTGCTCGAAGCGCCGCCGCAGGTTCTCTTTCGCGATCCGCTCCTCGCTCATGCGCTGCCGTGCTTCGCTGAACTTGCCCAGTGCATATTGACCAGCGAGATAGGCAGAGCCGAGAACGCCGGCGCCAATGGCAAAATTTGTGCGGTTGCGGCGCAGCCAGTTGCGCGTTGATTGAATCATGCTGTGTTGTGTGGAGCGATCCCCGGAGCTTCGTGATGAAGCTGGGTCGCGTGGGGCAGTCGGAGAGGCGACGGTTACACAGCCAGAGCGTTGAGACGGAGGTGTGATGTAACTGAAAGGAGCACAACTACGACTAAGCCTGTAGATTGTCTTGAGGTATTGGCTACCCGAGGTGCGACAACTATGTTGCGATGCAAGAGAGGATGGTAGATGGTTCTGGAGGTGTACAGCGGCGCGCCGTGACATGGAACGCTGCGCCGAGGTTATTTCCAAAACGGGACATCGATTCCCTCCGTATCACATGGGTCGCAGAGCGGTCACGAACATCTTGTGTTGTACATACCACTTTCTATGCTTTGCAAGTCACTTGTGGGCCAACGTGGTTTCTTTGTAGATATGTAATTCTGCACTTTTCTGAAATACCAAAGTGCAGTCCGAATCTCTCAGGACTTTACTGCCTTTTATAACAAGACTCAAAGGGACAAGAATCAAGCCTCCATTATGCTCCAACCCTCGCCTCGCCCTCGCCCTCGAATGGCAGGGCCGTGTCCTCTCTCAACCTTTCTCTGTATTTGAGGAAATTCCTCGCCGTCCTCTTTGTTCTCAACCTCCTTCCCATCCTTCCACTTCTTCGCAAAATCTTGCGCTCCGCCTCCTATGGCTTTCATATCCTCACTCTCTTCTCCGTCCTCAGCAGCTGCATATTTACTGACCGTCGCCAACAGCCCAGCCTCGTTCTGCTTCAGTCTCTCGTTTTGCCAGTTTTCGTACTCCTTCCACCACCATTGGTGTGTCTCGCCGTCCTTCCCCAAGTAGCCAGCGGTACCGTCTGCCTTCACCCGCGCAGCCCATGGCTTGTCAACGATGTAGTGAAGCACCCCGACCTCGTTGTCGACCCAGATATTAGGGTGCCAGTACCGCCACGTCTTTAGCGCATTGGTTTTCCAGCTCAAGCTCTTCCAGCGGCTGTCGAATGTCTCGTTAAGGAAGTCCTGATCAGGAAACTTCATGGCGCGCAGACGTGCGTTGCCTAGTTCGTTGTATTTAGCGAGGACGAAATCCGAAAGCGCTTTTGAAGGCCGGTAGACGAAGGTTCCCGAGTTGAACTGGCCGAAAGTCTCGGGCTCATTCTTGACCTTGGGCACTTCAGACGAGTTCTTTAGATGTGTAAAGGCACAGTTCTCTGGCACCCATTCCTTCGGCGCCCAGCTGTCGTGATCCAGATTGCAAACGCATACATGTGTTGCCATGATACGCATAGCATCTCCTCCTTGCAGATATGCGTCGTTCTCGTTGTTGAAGATCAACGGTGATGGATTCGAGAAGATCATCATATCCGCGTCGAGCCAGCAGATACTCTCGAAGCCAAGATCATACAGATCGAAGACACGTAGCTTTGTCCATGTATCGATGAACCGCTCAGCAACCATGCCGTGCTTCGTGCCATCTTCTGGGAGTCGAAGGTGCTCCACGGGCCGGACGATGATGTTGGAGTGCTTCGCCTCGGCTTTGAACGCAGCAATCGAGGCCTCGCCAACTGTGTCGGGTGTATATGTGATGACCAATGGCGTGTCAGGAGAGTGCTTGTGTAATGTGTACGCGAGAAGGATAGCCCCAGCAAGGTAGGAAGGTCGAGTCAGCAAGGTAACGTAGGCATTCTTTCCCCTCCTGGGATTTATTTCGTCCGCCATGGATGTAAAAGCAGTGATTTGAAAAGTGCAGAAGAGAGACTGATGTTGAGATTCTGTGCAACTGATCTGGATACGTGATGTTTATGGTCGCCTCTGCGCGTCGAGACGCGCCCCGCCTGACGTCACGACTCGCCTGATCACATGCCTTTATGGGAGCCCTGTTACATTCAGCATCATGGTCTTGACCACTGAAATCTCTCAAATCCAAATCTCTCCACTAGGTCTCGATTAGTATAAGGGCCGCCCTAGTACATCACAGTCTGCCCATCGTCTTCTTGACCCTCGATCTGGTGAAATAGTTTAAGAATCTCAGGACTGGGGCTACATTCACCACATCAGACGGAAAGGGGCGCGTCTTGACCTATGCCTTCTGTGGGACTTTTGTTCTTGGCTTCGTGTACGAGGTTCCCCATGCTAGCTCGCCCTCTATCCGATGGGCCACCCTTTTACAGTCGAAGTCTTTGTAATCCTGAGTCCTATACGTGCTCCAAGTTGAATGTTAAAGGTGGCCACGGCGCAATGTCCTTGAGTGAAGGCATTCATGCCGCAGCTTTAGCGTAGGCCGTGAGCAACGGCTCCAGACTTTCGTTGTCAGGCTTGACACGGTACGAGCAAAGAAACAATGAGCAGCCTACTCAAACCACTCGATTCGACGATCGATTTGATTAAAGCAAAGAGAAAATACAGCTAACTCAAGTTGTAGTTGCCTCGCGGGCCTTACGCACTGTCCAGGACTTGTTAAGTACGCAAGAAGTCCTCCGTTTAGAGATCTGGTACTCGTGATCCATACTTTGTGTCCGAGCTCTAGCTGGTCAGGGTAAAATGTGCATTATAAATGAAAAGATTTTGCTTAATTGATACATACGACCATAGGACGTTGAAAACAAGGCTTCCCGTTCGCTCAGCCCTATTTAAGCAACGTACCGGCGGATTAGTAGTTAGGTGGGTGACCACTAGCGAATACCCGCTGTTGTATGTTTTTGCATATTTTTTTGCTGACTCGTTTCTCATCAATGCTTTGTCCATGTCAAGTTGAAGGTACTGGCAGATCAATTGTATTGTCTTCAAGGGGTTTCGCAGGCTATGCTCTGTCATTTGCATGATACTGTTACAATGAGTCCCGTCTCCAGGTTTTCATTTCCCCACAACTGGAGACCGCTATTCCTTTGACGTCGTCGAAGAGTAGAACATGTATTCCGAAATTGAAAGGACGTTCTGAGGTCGGCATGCAACGTCTCCCCGTTCTCGGGTTTTGTATATTCTGAACAGTAATACGATGACTACAAGCAATGCAAAGCCGACATGCAAGTCCGTAGTATTTCTGATTGAAGTGTACCACATCTATGTAAAGCCAGATTCACATTGCACATGTCGCATATTCCGGCTCACGTTCGCTACCCGATCATGCCGTGACTTTGTCCTGATTTCAAACGCATCATCTGCTTTACGAAATGCCTTCACCATGTTCGCCATTCATACTCGATACATACCATACGTTAGTGGACTATTGACCCCTGTCAGCCTACATAAAGTTCAAACACGGAAATCGGATCTTACCTCTGGCAAACCAGCTTCAAGCTCATAACTTTCGTACTGAATTGACAGATGATCCGGTTTTCGGTGTTTCCGCAGTTGTAGCAGGCCGATGATCAGAGCCAGACACGCAAGCAGAACTGAGAGTCCCGCAAATGTTGTACTGAGACTTCCACCGTGATTTCTGGGCGATGGCGCTGCCTGCTTATTGCTTCTGGCAATAGCAGTGGTGATGACGTACTCGTTGCGTATGGTCATGTTGATAATGAGGCGACTTGATAAGAAAGCATTGAGGTATTCTGAGAAGACGTAGATTGGGACCAGTAACCTGTTTTAGTGCGGTGAAGATTCATCGAGCTTTATACAACAGCACGAGGCGCAACGTCACAGTGGATGCGATATATTCGCCGTGTTGCTCAGGGCATGTATATCTTCGCGCGCCATCACGGCCAATAGCTTGTTTGGAGACCGCGAGGCAAGATGTTGCGCCATTGGACGGTCATCTCTACATGTGTTGTGTGATACTTTGGATAGGCTTCAGATGGAATCCTCATGCACGGCCCAATGAGCCGCTTTCGCGCGACGGAGATCATCAGAAGGTGCCGGCCTTCCGCACGGCATGGGATGAGCCGCCGTTGCTAGACGAAAAGGGATGCATGGGCAGCCGAGTGTGCGTGAAGCCCGGCCAACGCAAGAGGCCCCAAACCTCCCTACTAAGAGTTTTTGGCCAGTTAACTTGCACCTACTCACCGGTCACAAGCCATATTGAGGATCTGGATTCGAGTATCGGAGGTATTGAGTAGCTATCATCGTGGTTGCTGTTATTAGCTATTGTCTCGGTTGCTGTTCTTGCTCATGTCAAATGGATTGCCGCGTTTTTTTTTAAGTGCAAAGCAATTTGAATTACAATCGTGACGAATTCGTGAACTCGACCAAGAACCGTTGCTCGAGGTACGCGATGCTCGATGGGAACAATTCACTCCAGTCGCGCAAACAATGGTTCGATAGCAATGTATTTTGGGAGACGCTCGAAGAGATCCAATTCACGATGGAGAGTTGGCTCGCATCAGTGTCCAGGACACTTGTCCTGGGGTAACAATAGCAAGTGATTAGATTTTATCGTGCGCAGCAGGAAGGCAGTGTCGTTACCGTAGATCGCAAAAGAAAAAAGAAAACAATGGAGCTGACGGCCGTTAAGCGCCCTGTGTACCGGTTTTAGGGGTCGCCGCTCGTTTAAAACGTTGGCTGCAGGGTGGTCACCCGCTTCCGCGGTACTGTCGCGCGACGGAAGACAAGAGACCGCACGCTGAGAAGAAGGACCGACGCCATCTGAAGCTGTGGATATGCGCGCAGCGTGAAAGATGATCTGTTCCCTGTATCGTTTATCATCGGTGGTGATGCTGAGAGCCTACAATCTTACGGTACATAAATACAGATGACAGCCGCAATGTCAAAAAACACTTTCTTTGACACTTGTACACCATGGCTTCAGACCACCATATAGCTCGATTTGCCGATCAATTGAGGTTTAATGAGCCCAAGCCAAAGAAACCTCGCACAGTGCTAATGTGCGTGCCTTGTCGGGACAGTAAGCGAAAGGTAGGCTGTCAGCACCTACGCCTCCATCTTGACCATGCTGATACCATGAAAGTGTACGTGGCCCAATAACAGCGAATATCCAACAAAATGTGAGGAATGTGCAAAGAAGGGCAAGGAGTGCTCTGAGGCGGAATTCAAGGCTCGAGCGAGACGATCAGACACGTCTCACGACACCGCAGTTGTCTGCTGCAAACGAGCGTCAGTGCTGTCTTGTCCTTGAAAGTAAGAACATGACTAACAAAAATGCAGTATCATCCTTCTTAGCCTAGACGAAATTCTGTCGGTCTGTAGAGAGGAACTGATAGATCTGACGGCAGATATGATGCGACCTTTTCAGCGCCATTCACAACGCAAAACTTACGAGGACAACCTACCCGAACTATCAGCGGCACTCAACGAGCTGCACCAAGTGTCTCAAGTTGTCAACGGTGCGATGAAAGAGGCAGCTGGTGAAGCCAAGGGCACGACATTGTTCTTGGCTCAAAACGCTCTCCGTACGCATCACTTCCGACACAGTCTTAGTTGGGATGTCCATCAGAGCACTCTCCCTCAATATCGGCAAACGATTGACCATTTCGCTCGCTTGGGTCACACAAGCCTTGCTTATGTGCTGCAAGCAAGGCTACTCCGAGAGAATGATCAGATGTCAGTTGAAGATCTCAAGAACATGGTCCGATGGAGGGATAAGTTCGTGACTGACGTCGACGCGTTCTTCAAGATCACCTTCCCCAAGCTCACTGTCCGTCAAATGTTCGTCCCGAAAGAATTGGTACGTATCAAAGCTTTCAGAGATGTTATCAGTCTCGATGGCCGCCCAGACTATCTCGGGCGCTCGGTCACTCAGATCAGGCTTGATGCTGGCCTAGCCATCAAGTGGTCACAAAATGATGTCCATCACCGAGACATTTTAGGTCGTACGGTTCTACATCAAGCTATCCACCGGCGATGCGAAGCTGTTGTTAGTAAACTCTCGACACTCCGCGAATACCTTGCACAATGCTGTATGAACAGACTATCTCCACTGCATATCGCTGCATGCCAAGGCCATACTGAGGTGGTCAGGCAACTGATGTGCTTGAGACCAGATATCGTCGATGAACCAGATGCAGCGGGCCGGACGGCCTTCTGGTATGCCGCCAGGGGATCTCAGTACGGCGTTATGCGCGTAATGAGCCTCCAACGAGACGTCAACATTGACCGCATGGACAACTACGGGCTCAGTCCAGCTTTTTCAGCGGTGAATGATGGTCGACTTGAGGCGTTAGGATACCTTATCAGACTTGATCTTAAAAAAATGAACGACCGGAACTCATTCAAGGTTGGACGTTCCATTGACCCGACACCGCTGCTACGTTTCGCGTCAGCAGCAGGACAGATTGATTGTGTCGACTTGCTGCTAAAACCAGACGTTCGGACCTGGAAGGATAAGGGCCATGAGCATCGCGCTTTGCTTGACCAGGCGAAGCAAGAAGGAGATACGATGTTGGAGGGAAAACTTCTTTATCTGTGGAATCGTAAACTCGATACGCAGTCGCAAGGAGTAGTTGCAGATGCAGGCAGAGCCTTACTGGAACCGGAGCCAGCGGGAAGAGCAGTTCCCTCATTGTACTCATATCCCTTCACCTGCATGCGCTCGTCTTTACCTATGACGGAATGATGGAGAATGAATTCCACATGAACTGGATTTCGAATAGCGTACTTATCGATATGATTTATCAATATATATCACAAAATATCCTGACTCCTCCTCTATGAACGCTTTTTTTAACCAAGATTTCTGATTATCTACCACAGTCACCTCACAGGGGGATATATCCAACAAGACGGGATTACGCTGCTTCGCCTTCCGCTATCGATTTGGGAGCTCCCACGTACATCCATCATGTATGTCTGGACGAGTTGCATCGGATGCTTACTGTAAGGTTCGATGGACCGTGTCGACTACTGTAAATATCTGTGTACGCGAGGGAGTTTCCACAGGATACATTGTATTGCAGATAGAAGAAGATCAGACCAGTAATGTGTGCTCATTGCTAACCCACAGTTGCTTATCTCTGATGCGTACCTACCCTTTTTCCTTGAAGAAGTCAAGGAGAGATGTATAGTGAGACGTTGCCATCAGGATTCCAGATACCTCACTCTACCTGTCACCAGCCGTCTTGACACCTCTATGCGAACAAACCAGTCACAAGTCAATAAGATTTACTTCCTCGACCACCTTCGCATTCACAAAGCGAGCTTCCGGCTTTGTCTTTTCTTGCTCAGAGTGCATCACGCTTCGTTCAGCACACTGGGTGTCACACTTACCCGCAGTGCGTGCTCCAATGACCTTTTGCGTGATAGGAGGGCCCTGGCGATCGACTTTGGCGCAGAACTCGCTGTCGGACGTGAAGCGAGTTTGAACCTGCTGGGCAGGACGGTCCATCTGTATGCTAATCTGAGGAGGGTGGCTGGCTTTGTTGTGGTCGGGTTGGGATCTACCGCCATCGATAATTCCAGTGGCAGCTGCTCTGGCGCCATTGGTTTCGGTCTCAGTTGACACTTCCTTTTTGCCATCCATCTCGCCTGCCGTCATGCCCGATGTCGCAGCTGCACCTGCTGTCTTCTCCATGCGTCCGATACTACGACCTATGTTGAGTGAATTCTCGGGATGCATGGGGTCAAAGAGAAACGCCAGTTCGGGACTACTAAGAGAGATCGTACCGTTACGCATGTTGCAAATTGCCTTCTGCGCACGATTGCATGCCGTATAGCCCTCGAGAAAGGCACGATTGGTCTGCACCTCGGACGCCTCGGCCTGGCCGTCTGTACGGCGGTGCCCTTCCACTACGCCTTCCGCAGCTTTTGCATTGTTGACGGCGTAAGACAATTGGCAGAGCTCTTCGCGAATCTCGCGCTCAAGCGATGGTCGAAGCAGAGCCTTATACTGCTGTTCGCGTACCTTCTGCGCGGCATCCTGGAGGCGCAGGCGATCGACCTGAATCGCGATCTTTCCCTCAATATCGGCATACTGGCGCTTGACGCTCAGCTCGACTTCAGAATTTAGCTTGGCCTCGTCGACTGCGCGCATTGGTCGGATGCCTCGTTGTTGAAGTTCGTACTTGAGCTGTGCCTGACCGGCGGACAGATAGCCTTCAAGCTGCGCAATCCTGTCTTCGCGGTATTGTAATTCTCGACATTTCCCTTCATATCTTGCCTTTGCAACAAGCGTCTCTGACTGTCGACAGAGAAGGTCGTTCAGCGTGTTCGCTACAGCAGTAGAATAACTGGCTTCTGTTTCAGCTTCGACTTTCTTCTGCATCTGGGAGTGAAGTTTGCGTTCAATTTCCAGTTCGTCGCGTGTTTTTATTAGCTGCGCCTTCACGCGTTGCAGTTCTTCGTGCTCAAGCGGAGTTCGAGAATTATAAGGTGCGCGAGGCGGACGAGGCACAGGAGTGGGCCAACCCGGCTCGCATGTGTTAGTCTAATGGCCAAATACACTCACAACACTATAACTTACAGCGAGCGGAACGTTTGTATTTTGTGACATCTTGCGCATGTATGGATGTATACTTCGATGGTTTAAGGGCGGTGTACTCGGCTGCTCTGATGAACTCTTCACGGGAACACTGTCGTTTCTAAGCGGCTTTTTTGAGCCGTCACTATCACGCTCATCCTGAATGTTTGTCTCTTTGTGGACGCCAATCTCTGCTCCTTTGACGATAGGTTCTTCCTTCGAAGGACGCGGAGAAGGTGACGAAAAGCTGTGCATCGGCATGTCAGGTGGAGACGTAGTGGTCGCAGCTGGACCAAGTAATGGATGTGCAGCAGCCGTCATCACATGGGACGCACTACTATCCTCTGAGACAAGAGCGGGCTCTTCGGCAGCGCGTGTACTGCCGATGATCTCTGCTCCTGCTATGTTTCTCTTCATCTTTTGGTCTTCTTCTTTCGGGCTTGAGGACGTGTTGTCCAGAAAAGGCGAGTTGGGTGGAGTTTCAAAAGCGATAGAATGCGAGGCCATGCAGGTACAGGCAGGCTCGCCGGGTACTGTGGTTATAGCCATAAGTGAAACGATCTGAATTGTAAGTGACGTCAAGCTCATGTACTTATAAGAGGTATACTTACAAGAGAGCAGTGAATTTCGTGACGGGCGTGACAGTCTTTACCTGCGGGACCACAACCACTAGCTCGCACGGTCTCGCGCCACCAGTATAAAGGCCGAAGACAGTCATGAGCGCTTTCAGGTGAGTGAGTTACGCAGGTTGTGGATGCTGTTGGGTGGAAAAGCTTGGGGCTACAGTGAATTTTGGAGTCAACATCTCCATGGCTGCAAAAAGCTGATGGTCTCCTCAGCGCAGTGTTACTATCGTTACACTGGAATTAAATCGGATCTCCCGTTGCCAGGTGGGATACTCACCTTGGTAAATCAGATGGCCGTTGGGCTTTCGCTTGTACAAATATGTATATGGGGCTATGTTCCACTTTTGAGTAAGAGGACAATATTCAGCTTGCTCTGAGAGAGGGTGACGCGGGCTCTGGCTTTACTTGACCCTGGAGGTAGTCAAACGCGTATGATAATACCGCGCCTTTAAAACATGTAGATGCAGACGAAGACGCGCAAATAACGGTCTACAGAGCGCACCTAAACTAGTGGCCAAGTCGATATCAAGTTTCCAACTCGATACGCAGCTTTACATCAGCACTTTCAAATTCTCTCTCCAACCTTTCGCATGGAATGTTCCCAGGCCTCATTACAATACACAAAGTCTTCAGTAACGGCACCAGCTTACCAAGTTCGCCGCTGGACTGCCACAAAAGAGGTGCTCTGTGAACCAAATCTGCAATGGAACACTCAGTCGCTTCAACAGGATACAAAGTCAGACATTCAAGACTCTCGGGCAGTAGTTCAGCCAATGAGAGCTTTACACCCTGAAAAGGGTAGTCTGGTACCAATGAGAGGTCATCAGTCAAGAAACCGATCTCACATAATTGCAAATTTCTCAGCAACTTCATGGACTGCAAAGAGCCAAGCAGCAAAGCGTCATCATGAAAGACCATAGATTGCCATGGTACTTCTCGCCAATCCAAGGACAGTGTCTCCAAGGTATCGGCATGAGCCAGAAGCGCAGGGTGTAATTCAGAAGGCCCGCTATTCATACCGTGTACGTAACCCCATTTGCATGTGAAGTGCTGCAGGTTTGCACATGCAAAGAGCAGACTGGCTACCTCTTCCATTTCAAGAGTGCACTCTATCAGTTCCAATCGGCGAACTCTATGCATGTCGCTGGGTTGGAGGGTCAGTTTAAACCAGGTATTTGATGTAGCACCCGATACTTGAAGCGTGGAAAGTCTAGGTAGCAACCGCACGCGGGCTATCACGCGATCAAATGTTGACTGGCGAGACGTAGATTGGCCGAAGGACGTGTGAAGCTGAGTAGAGAGAAACCTGAGCTTCGCAAGACTAGCTTGCATAGCATGCGGAGGCTTGCTTAAGAGGTGGTTCCAGAATGACACGTCCTTAGTGGAGTCGTCAATGCTGACCACACAGATGTGTTCGATGTTGCGTGCTCTCAGAACCAAATCACCAAGTAGCCGGGAGTAGGTTGCGAAAGACTCCTGAAGAAAGACCTCGTCGTTCTGGAGACTGTTTCCTTTGAAATCCGCGAGCCGGTTTTCGACGTACAGAATGTGTTCGGCCAGAAGCTTCGTTTGGCCCAATGCATTTTCTGGCGCACTGATAGTCCTGTGCAGCAGTTGGAGCTGCCGGAGGCCGCTCCTCGTAGCGGAGGTGCATGATGAGGCGTATAGAGTCGGAATTGAAAGGGCACGCATGCGATGGGAAGCTAGACACAATGAGTACAATGCCCGCTCCCGGACGTAGTTCTCGCGTTGCCTCTCCCTTTCTATTCGTTTTCGCTTGAACGCTGTGGACTGGGTTTCGAACGAGCGGATTGCATCAAGAAAATGCACAATCTCGAGAAGTACTTCATCAGGTAAGTTATTGAGTGACGACATATGGGATAGCTGAGATGGTGGATGTCTTGTGACAAGGTGCAGCTCGGTGCGAGGCGTGTAATCAACAGACCGACACTAGCACTAACTTGGTTAGTTCCTAACCAAGTAGCTTACTCGTAGTTCAAAGCACATTTTCAGCTGTGAATCAAAAGGATCATGCTTGCTTCTCAGCAAAAGAGTACTGTTCAGCTCTTACACAGTTGAGATAGAACAGCTGGTAACCGGCTTCAATCATAGTCGTCTCAGTGAAGCCAAAATTTACGCGTTCATGCAGTATAGAATAACGAAGTACACCTTCAGACACTGTAGATCAAGGTCTGGGCGTGGCTGAAGGACATCGTTCAGTTGTAAAACATGGCCTGTCGCCACATCGGCAACCGCTGCGGGGTACCGTCCAGAAATACACGTCCCTTGCTTCAAGCATCGACGCCCCTCTAGAATTTGAAGAAGTGGGGATAAGAACTTACCGATTGAGTCTACCGGAGTTGGGCTACTTACCGGTAGTGAATATATGCTGGTCTCCATGGCAGTTGCCATCACCACCAGCAGCAGCAGGTGGATTCCCCCAACAGATTTACCCATTTGAAAGCTAACCGAGAAGGAGTCAAATACCACTCCAGCTCGCTTGTCTGACGAATCGTCGTTGTATGGAAGACTCCGAGTTGACATCAGTCCTTGCAGCTTCCAGCGCATAGGAGTATTGTGGAATCCTACGCGAGATCTTCGCATTCAGCAAAGCCACGGCCCCATTGAATGGCCTTTGAAGACCTTCACAGAAGACTACCAGGTAGAGTTGGGCTGGTAGAGCAGTGGAACTTAGAAAGAATCAGGCCATCTCTACGCGTGTCTGTGCTGATTATCAACTTCATCCCATCATATCGAGCTCTTCCTTAACTCTGAGATGATGCATTTCGCGAAGCAAATCGTCGCCTTCTCTCTGCTTTCTAGGCGTAGAAGCTGTCGCCTACACGCAGACCTTCTGCCAGACTAAGATGGGCACCAAGTCGGTCGCCAACATCCCAAAAAGCACAAAAACTATCACCATTCCCCTAGTCGTCAATGGCTTGGCAGTGGTCGCGATAGAGTTGACATCCGCATGCTCATGGGCCAGTTCAGGTGTCACAACGCGGAGCTGCAGCGTCGGATCAGCTGGGACAGGCGGTAGAATGGGTGTCTGAGTTTGCTTCATGGTGGAATCAGCCCCTGATGCTCCGAATCTTGCACTTTGAAAGAGAGACAATACTGACCTCGATGACTGCATAAACTGTTTCCTTGGCATTGGGCAGGACGGTTGACAGGGTGTCCTCTGTATCAATCAGAGGACCATCCTCTGTCTCTAGATGAAGAGTGACATGGTGTTTGTTTGTAGCTGTCAAACCTAACTTTGAAGCTATTGATGGCAAGCGATTGGATTGCATCTAGCAAAGCAGAGCAAAGCTGGTCCGGCGATAAAACTACAAGTAAGCTCGCAGTTCGTCCACCGGAGGCTACCTTGACGATATACCTCGCCATGGCAGGCCAATGGGGCAAGTGGTTGAGTTGGGTGTGTGTCGTTAGTGGGGTGGAACTTTGTCAGGCTGGCGTGGCAGGCGCGCTCATGAACCATGGAAAGGAAGGCACGCAGGGCTCACGTCATCACGCCACGCGACGAGAGTGAAGGTGCGGAGACGCCTTAGATACGAGAGACAAGTTATTTCACTCACAGCTACGCACCAGAAATGGAAAGAGCTATGCGAACGAAGGAGAAGGTGACAAGAAGAGGAATGAATACGAGCATGAGATGATGGGAGAAGCGAAACTTTGCTAATGAGATCCGTAACAACAAAGTATATGGCAGAGACCTTACTAAATGGCGACTTGCTTCTACTGAGGTATGCAGTATAGTGTACACCGAATGCTTGAAGTATATTTCCATGATCAGTCTCGTACCGTGACAGCCAGCATCCACCAAAAATTGTGGTTCGCCTTGGGTGCCTTGTCCCAGGTAACGACAGATGAGCTACGGTGAAGTGAAGTGTGACGGTGATGGAGAAGGCAACGTGTGGTGTCGTTGGAACTCCGGCACGTGCATCTCCTATCGATAAGCACAAAGGCAGCGACCAAGTGTCCTTACCCTATACCACTTCCAAAACTTATCCACATAGCATAGACGCACCCACGTTCCCTCGAAGTCGAACACGAAGACTCACATTCATTATGGAGGCCGCCGACACATTCACACTTTTGCCTTTGCAAATGGACGAGGCCACCGGCGTCAGCGCAACAGGTCCTGCCAACAACGCCCTCAACACCGAGCTCGCCGCGCTGAATGCACTGCACTATGCTCTCCTCCACGTCGAGACGCCCACAGGCACACCGCCACCGCCCGTTCCCGTCAACCCCAAGCGCTCGGCGCAGATTGGCAAACTGCGCGAATCTGGCAACGCAGAGTTCCGCAAGGGCAATCCCGCTGCTGCCGTCAAGCTCTACACCCTCGCAGTCGACATGGCACTCCAGCGGCCGCATTGGGAGCCGTCTGGTCTGGTACGCGAGGAAGTCTCCGGGCTGCTCAGCAATCGCGCGCAGGCGAACATGGCACAACAGAACTGGGCGGAGGGTTCGGTGGACGCAGAGGCAAGCGTCGAGATGAAGAAGGTCGGAAATGCGAAGGCTTGGTGGAGGAGGGGCAAGTGTTTGCTGGAGATGGGAAGACTGGAAGAGGCGGAGCAGTGGGTCAAGCAGGCGCTTGAGTTCGAGGCCACAGAGCAGGATCTTGTGCAATTGAAAGGTCAGATCGAGAGCAGGAAGGCTGGATTAATAAGCGCGGTCTGAGAGGACAGATGTGTCTCCAGTAAGAGGTCGGCAGGAACCACTCGGTCTGCTTGTGCATTATTCGGCGTCTGGCGCTTGTGGATATCCCTGAAGCATGAATCTGATTTTAGGAAGAGCATATATGCAACAGTGAAAAGAGGTCACATCCGCGAACATTGTGAAAGCGAATTTGCAACCGGCCTCTTACAAATTTGTCCTTCCTTCCGACTTCCTACCCAGAAAACTTTTACAACTTCCACGTTACCACTGCCACCGATCTCTGTTGGACAAAAGTACTAGTTCCATACCATCTGCGTTGTACTGAAAATGTCGGAGCCTCTTACACAAGAAGTCACGGCTGCTGCTAAACCCCACAGTAATGTCAAGTCCTCCACTGACGCCTGTACCCCACCCGCTCCAGCATCATTTCTGATCCAGAAGCTGCCGCTAGACATTGCCCGCATGATCTATGACAGGCTTCCAGAGCCAGAGCTTCGACCATTGTTTAAGCATGGAGATAGAGTGACCCTCTACGCTGAGATTTGGGCCGTACCACAAGGCCTCTTGCTGGCAAATAAGTTCTTCCGTAACGACCTCACGACACATGTCGAGGAATACATCGCCAAGAAGCCAATTGTCGTCTACTGACATGCAGAGAACCCTTCGGATTGGTGAGATACCGGCTTCTACGTTGCTATGTTACTCGATCTACTTAATTTGGGGCAAACGTACGACGCTTGCAACGCAAACAAATTCCCAGGTATGTCCCGAGCTAGCTTCGATAAATGGACGCTAAAGGTACCTATGCTCCATTTCCAGCGAATGGTAAAATCACGTAGGCCAACGTATAGTGTTGATCGGACTTGTTCGTGCTGTCAAAAGAAAGAGGGCGCCGGGTGGCATTTTGACGAAGCTGTTATCGATCTCTTTCATCGGTAATCTTTAGCAAAGCTTCGATGTCAGCCGAAGTCGACAGTTGAAGTCCGTATTCTCGTGCAAGGTGCCTCGCTGATCCCTAACAAATTACAGTTATGTCAGGGACGGAAAATCCATCTTCCAATAGATTACACATTGGTTGCGTTGACCGGATTACCCACTGATGGAGAAGCCGCGGCAAACAGCCAGATGCGGCGGCGGCTTGCAAGCAAGTTAGAGCGCGAGCTACTTGACCAGCTCCACCGTGAAGGACAAGCGACGTCATGAGATGCCAGCTTTTAGATTGAGCAAAATTTAGCAATTCGCAGGTAACAATGTATTTATATATTCGGAAATTCTTTCAGGTTGGGCAAGATCTGGCGGGTCGAAGGTAATTCAACGTAGTTGTATATTTAGACAATCCATACTTCCTAATGTCGCGTAATAGTTCCGAAGACTTGAAGTGTGATCGACCAAGCGTCTGATTTGCAACTTCCCTTGCAGTGACTTGATACATGGTTGGAATTTTGTTATATGAAGAGGAAAGAACCTTCGGAATTCATGCCATCGATCGAGCACAGTCGTAAATGGAAGGCACGGATGCCTGTTCCAGGGGGTCCTATTTCCCCTGACATCATGAAGCTACGAGGCCGTCCTCTCCGAACCCGTTGTTATTGTTTGCCGCCTGTAGGATTGCTGTGCGCTTTCTTTGTGGAACGTGAAATAGCCACGTTCCTTTCAGCACTACACCAGACCTGCAGTGCATTGTGCACTCATAGCCTGTGCGAGAAGTGCGAGAACCTCAGGAGGCATCATATTCTCACTAGATAAGTCGGTTGAGTAAGTGGCAAGATTGGGTGCTCCAGGAAGTTGTGGAATGACCATTCAATGTACAATAGTGTCACATGTTGACCATGACAAATACTCGGCAACTGTTTAACACTACCTGCACATCGCAACAAGATCGAAAAAAAAAGAAACACTCCAGGCCACGGCAACCAGCGTGAGTCCCTGTCGCTACATAGACTGCAGTACATTGACAGTCCTGTAGACGGAAAAGTGAATTTTCAAATCCAGCAAATGAACCTTGAATTTGACAAGTCTTTTGACGGAATCCTCCGTTCTGTGATCTTACGTTTTTGGTCGGCGTGCTTTATTTGTCAATTCGAGACGAACAAGGAGATTCATGAGATGGCTGTATGGTGTACCAGCCCAATATCGACTCTCTTGTTTTCCATAACTGTATCCCTCCCGGTTGACAAAGGCTGCTCACAGTCGACAGGATGCTGTAAAGTGCTTTCGTTGTTATTGGCAGGTAACTCAAGAAATGATTAAGATGGCTACAGGATCATTGGCTTTGTTCGCTTGAGCCTCACTCGATACTAGCGTTGTGAAAACAATGGATGCTCCCGGCAAAGATGAGATGCCGTGTCGTTACCGGCTAAGGCAGCCGAGGGTCCGGAGCTTGTCACTACACGTCGAGACACTTCTTACCCTACCGGGTCCGCGGAACCACATCTGATGCTTGAGTGTATGAGCCGCAACAGCAAGTAACTCCAGAGTAGCCTGACAACGAGCCGAAGATATGAGTGTAATCACTTCAACAATGCATTGACAAACAAAAGAATCAATCCGGCAGCGCGGGCTGTCGCTGACAAACCCCCCGCTAACGCCGATTCGATGACGGAGTTGACGAGATGTCCGAGCTCTTGCCTCGCAAAAGACCCAACCACGCGCGCGGATTGCTGATTCCTTTTGTACGCCGTACAAATTCGCCCAGCCTGTGACTTTGCGACACAGAGACTGGCCGCGCGCACACGACACACCCAATGCAGGGACAGCAAATCCCCTTCCTGCCTTCCTCCCCGCTTGAGCACGGCGCCGCGGTCAGCTACGGTTATCTCCAGGCGTCGCAGCACGACCGCCAGCCGCTATGCGGTAACAGCGAGGGATGGGGGCCGCTCAGCCCCATTCGGTTCGACTTCACGCCCTGCTTCCTCGATGTTTGGGTCATGGCAGTTGCTGTGTGGGGCATTGTTGGAGGAGCAGGCGCGTTGTGGTATCTGTACAAGAAGTGCCCGCCGCAGCCTGTTAAGCAGAACTGGCACTTTTATGCCAAACTGGTATGGACCATGTGACGAACTCTTCAAGGAACCCCCGCTGACTGCATGCGCCGCATAGAGTGTTCTCGGAGCCCTCATCGCCTCGACCGCCGTTCAAGCCGCCCTCCAGATCGAGTACTTTGCTGGCATCTGGGCAGGAGACTTCCGCTTCTGGACCACCACCGTCACTATCGTGTCGCTTCTCGTCGTTTTCTACGTTCAGTACATCGAGCACTGGCGCTCGCGCAATGCCAATGGTGTCGTCCTTGTATACTGGCTGTTCTTCCTCATCTCGAATGGTGTAAAGCTTCGCTCCCTCGTTTCACAGAAGCTGTACAAGGAGCACGTCGCATATTTTGCAGTTTTCACTGCCACTGTCGGCCTGGCCGCGGTTGAGTTTGCTTTGGAATGGCTGGTGCAGAAGCGCTTGAGCGACTACGATGCCTTGGGTGACGATGATGAATGCCCCTACGAGTACGCTGACATCTTCTCTGTGCTCACTTTCGGTTGGATGACACCAATGATGAAGCGCGGATACAACCACTTCCTGACTCAAGACGACCTATGGAATCTCCGAAAGCGCGATTCAACCAAGCATACTGCCGAGCAATTTGAGGAGAGCTGGCAACACGAGGTGGAGCACAAGAAGAGCCCTTCGCTGTGGATGGCGCTGTTCCGTTCGTTTGGAGGCCCCTACTTCCGCGGCGCCCTCATCAAAACCATCAGCGATTGTCTGAACTTCATCCAGCCACAGCTGCTGAGGCTCTTGATTACCTTCGTCAAATCATATGAAACGGGCCAGCCACAGCCTATCGCCCGAGGTGCAGCCATTGCCCTGAGTATGTTCGCTGTGTCCGTTACGCAGACCGCTGCCCTTCATCAATACTTCCAACGCTCATTCGAGACGGGTATGCGCATCAAGTCCTGCTTGACTGCTGCCATTTATTCCAAGTCCACGCGCCTCTCCAACGAAGGTCGAGCTACCAAGTCGACTGGTGATATCGTTAACTATATGGCTGTCGATACCCAGCGTCTTCAGGATCTTGCCCAGTATGGACAGCAGCTGTGGTCTGCCCCCTTCCAGATCGTGCTCTGCATGCTCTCCTTGTATCAACTCCTTGGCCCGGCCTGTTTTGCAGGAGTGGCAGTGATGATCGTCATGATCCCTATCAATGGTGTCATTGCACGTCTGATGAAGACACTGCAGAAGGAGCAGATGAAGAACAAGGATGCGCGTACAAAGCTGATTTCCGAAATTCTCAACAACATGAAGTCTATCAAACTTTACGCCTGGACAACCGCCTTCGCCAGTCGCCTGAACCACATCCGGAACGATCAAGAACTCAAGACCCTGCGCAAGATTGGTGCTACCCAGGCTTTCTCCACCTTCACATGGTCGACAACGCCGTTCCTGGTGTCGTGCTCCACCTTCGGCGTGTTCGTCTGGTACCAGGATCAGCCACTCACCACTGACATTGTCTTCCCCGCTCTGACACTCTTCAACCTCCTCACCTTCCCACTTGCTATCTTGCCCATGGTCATCACCGCGATCGTTGAAGCCAGTGTTGCTGTCAGCCGTCTGACCAGCTACCTGACTGCTGATGAGCTCCAGGCCGATGCTGTTCGCCGCGAGCCCGCTGTTGAGGAGAACGGTGAGGAGTCGGTCCGTATTCGGGATGCAAGCTTTACTTGGAACAAAGACGCAGAACGCCCTGCCCTCGAGCAAATCAACTTCACCGCACACAAGGGTGAACTTGCGTGTGTTGTCGGTCGAGTTGGCTCTGGAAAATCATCGCTTTTGCAGGCAGTACTAGGTGATCTGTGGAAGCTTAACGGCGAAGTGGTCCTTCGTGGAAAGTCGGCCTACGTGCCTCAGCAAGCTTGGGTGATGAATGCTTCTGTGCGCGAGAACATTGTCTTCGGACACCGTTGGGATCCTCAATTTTACGACAAGACTGTAAACGCCTGTGCCTTGCGGGACGACTTCGCGCAGCTTCCGGATGGCGATCAGACGGAAGTCGGCGAGCGTGGCATTTCGCTGTCCGGTGGGCAAAAAGCCCGTCTTACCCTTGCGCGTGCTGTGTATGCTCGTGCCGATGTTTACTTGCTTGATGACTGCTTGTCGGCTGTCGATCAGCATGTTGGTCGCCATCTCATCAACAACGTTCTTGGCCCCAATGGTCTGCTGGCTGGAAAGACGAGGATTCTGGCCACCAACTCCATCCCTGTCTTAGTGGAAGCTGATATGATCTTGCTTCTCCGCGAGGGTAAGATCCTGGAAAGGGGCAGCTACACCCAGCTCATGGCAATGAAGGGTGAGATTGCAAGCTTGATCAAAACGTCACAAAATGAGGATCAGAGCGAAGACAGCGCTCCATCCGACGGTGTCATAAGCGACGAAGAGTCCACAGTCTACGGCGGCAGTCCAGCTTCGGAAGACGACCAGTCTCGGGAAGAGACTGAGGCTGCTCAGGAAGGCGCATCGCATCTGGCTCCTCTTCGCGCTGGAAACGGCACGGCCCGTAAACACAGTTTCGCGACGCTTCGCCGCGCAAGCACTGCTAGCTTCAGAGGTCCACGTGGCAAGACTTCTGACGAAGAAAACGGCTTGAAGAGCAAGCAATCGAAGGAATTCTCGGAACAAGGCAAGGTCAAGTGGTCTGTGTATGGCGAATACGCAAAGACTAGCAACCTAGTTGCAGTCGCTGTTTACCTAGCGCTCCTTGCTGGCGCTCAGACAGCATCTGTTGGTACGTCAGCTGCGATTGGCTCGTCACTTCTTTTGTTCGAAATGACAGACGCTAATGCTATGCAGGTGCAAACTTTTGGCTCAAACACTGGTCAGAAATGAACCAGCGATACGGAGGTAACCCACAAGTGGGCAAGAATATTGGCATCTACTTTGCATTTGGCGTGGGATCTGCTGCTCTCGTGGTTGTGCAAACGCTCATCCTTTGGATCTTCTGCTCTATCGAGGTACGCCAAGAATCATCCCCTGGCATTGCATTGCATTGCAACAACTAATGCGACACACAGGCTAGTCGTAAGTTGCATGAGCGGATGGCTTTTGCCATCTTCCGCTCTCCAATGAGCTTCTTTGAGACTACCCCTGCCGGCCGAATTCTCAACCGTTTCTCAAGGTACGCACACCTCTGTCCAGCCAGATCGACGTATTGTTACGGGGCATGATGCCATTGTACTGTACACCTTCTGCGTACAGTTGCGGCCATGTGTATCGTCGCTTTTCGATATGTGCTCTTACTGACGGGTTCCTCACAGCGATATCTACAAGGTCGACGAAGTTCTCGCGTAAGTTCAATCCCTGCTCAAGCGTCCGTGGGTGACATCTGACGTGTACAGGCGAACCTTCAACATGCTCTTTGTCAACTCGGCTAGAGGTAAGCAGCCATCTTATTTCGCAGCTGTGCAACCTTTGACTGACAACACTATATAGCCGTTTTTACCCTGGTGGTGATCTCTGCAGGAACCCCTATCTTCGTCACCGTCATTTTGCCGCTTGGTGCGCTGTATCTGTATATCCAACGGTACTATCTCCGCACCTCGCGAGAGCTTAAGCGCCTTGACAGCGTTAGCCGTAGTCCGATCTATGCGCACTTCCAGGAGTCGCTCAGCGGTATGAGCACGATTCGTGCATACAACCAACAGAAGCGCTTTGAACTGGAGAACGAGTGGCGTGTGGACGCAAATCTGAGGGCATACTATCCGTCCATCAGTGCCAATAGATGGCTAGCTGTGCGCTTGGAGTTCTTAGGATCCATCATTATCTTAGCTGCTGCTGGATTTGCCATCATCTCTGTCGCCAGCCACAGCGGTCTTAGAGCTGGAACTGTCGGTCTGTCGATGTCGTATGCCCTCCAGATCACGCAATCTCTCAACTGGATCGTCAGACAGACTGTCGAGGTCGAGACCAACATCGTCTCTGTGGAACGTGTGCTTGAGTACGCGGCTCTGCCAAGTGAGGCGCCCGAGGTCCTTTCCAAGAACCGACCGCCCATCAGCTGGCCGTCACAGGGTGCTGTAACATTCAACAACTACAGCACCCGATATCGGCCCGGGCTCGACCTTGTGCTTAAGAACATCAATCTGCAGATCAAGCCTAACGAGAAGATTGGTGTTGTCGGTCGCACAGGCGCGGGTAAGAGTTCGCTTACGCTTGCTTTGTTCCGCATTATCGAGCCGACCGAAGGCAATGTCAGTATCGACAGCCTGAACACAAGTACCATTGGGCTCCTTGACCTGCGCAGGCGATTGGCCATCATCCCACAAGATGCAGCGCTGTTCGAAGGCACTGTGAGAGACAATCTGGATCCTGGACATGTCCATGATGACACAGAACTCTGGAGTGCGCTGGAACACGCTCGTCTGAAAGATCACGTTGCCAGCATGCAGGGCAAACTCGATGCGCAGATTCATGAAGGAGGGTCTAACCTCAGCGCTGGACAACGCCAGCTGGTCTCCCTGGCGCGTGCCCTCCTTGCACCAAGCAACATTCTTGTTTTGGACGAGGCTACTGTAAGTTCATCCACCGTCGTCATTGCTGTAATGCCCACTAACGTTGGACAGGCTGCTGTTGACATCGAGACCGATGCGATGCTGCAAACCACGCTACGCTCCAGCATGTTTAAAAACAAGACCATCATCACCATCGCGCACCGCATCAACACTATTTTGGACTGTGACCGCATCATCGTGCTTGACAGAGGCACTGTGGCCGAATTCGAGACTCCCGCCGAGCTTGTGAAGAGGAAGGGCTTGTTCTACGAACTGGTCAAGGAAGCCAATTTGCTCAACAGCATTGAGGGGAACTAAAATGATAGGATCGCTGGTAGCAGAGATGTAGACGAAAAAGTAGAAAAGGAAATTGTAACCACACACACCAAAGATTCATACACATGCATCCTGCACGTTGCCATCTGCGAGCAGCCGCTTCACGATCCACAATAGTGAGCAGGCTGGTTGCAGATAACTTGTGAGTGGTGTTACATGCAGGTATCAACGTCTCCCACGACATACCACAGGAAGTGCAATCTTTGCGTGTGAGCATCGATTCTTTCTAAATGAAGTTGTAAAGATGCAGTGAACGCATAAACTCCAAACCTACCCCTCCGCTCACAATCTCGCAGTGCATCTATTGTAGCATGAGATCCAAAGATCGCCGATGATGTGTTCCGGGGAAGCACTTCCCCTGTCACCCGTCTACATCCGATCGTACCACATCCCAGCCTTCTTCCTCTCATCTCCAATCTCATCAACACGATCGGGCGGGACGATATTGCGCATATACGGGGTGTCAGCATCGAGAACAATAACATGATCTCGTTTCGTTTCAATCTGTTTCGATTCGCTTCCTCCCGCTTCGCTTGGACAGGCGAGTTCAAACTATCTGCCCACGAGCCGCTCGCTCGCCGGGTCTGTGCATCCCATGGCACAGCGCCTATGCCGCCGCCAGGCAGCACAAGTGCCAGTGCAGCCATGCCTGCCGCGCCGGCCACGCTTCCCCACCCGCTAGAGCATGTCAGAACGCAGTCCGGTGCTGCGGGCGGTCCCGAACCTGGTATTGGTCCCGCGCGCCAGCGACGCCAGAGGGGCTGATGGGGAAGACAGGCCGCCCGCTTCCCGCCCGCTTGCGGTACGATGCGCGCGCTGAGGTGGGCGCAGGTGAGAGGGAGCTCAAGACATTGGTACTGTAGGGTTACTTCCGCGGGCACTCCAGCTAGCACTTGGAAAAGCTGCGTCTCGCGCTCGCGTAGCGCTGATTGCTGGCGCTGGAGGCAATGTTGGAGCGATTCGCTCACTGCGTGGGCACGTACCGCTGGCGTCTCACTACACAATTGGACGCCTCGCCGCGTGAATGGCGTATGCTGGTGAGGGTGCGACCGTGGCTGGTGGCGCCTCGAGCCAAGATGTGTGTGCTAGGTCGAGCGCGAGTGATTGTGCGCGCAACCAGGAACACTTAGCTACATTTGTATGAATATATCGTTGAGTGCGAGGGTATGCCTGCTGCTACTCCTGGGATCTTGGCAAGGAAGTGTG
Organism: Epicoccum nigrum; assembly: GCA_002116315.1. NCBI lineage: Eukaryota > Fungi > Ascomycota > Dothideomycetes > Pleosporales > Didymellaceae > Epicoccum > Epicoccum nigrum. The sequence goes on from KZ107854.1 coordinate 340,878, forward strand.
CATGTGCATGTCACACTACACAGTGGGGTCTAGCAGCTACAGATGTGCCGCAACATATACGTTGCATGTACCTGTGAGCTTGTGACTGCGGTGCACTGATGTATGCGCATTGCGTCTGAAAGGGCCGTCCCTGCAATTTGCGTAGTATTCATGACAGCATAGCAGACTGGTACTATCTACCTCCGATGGTACCTGTGTTGGCCGATGCGGCGCAACGACATCAACAGATCCCCAAGCTTGGATGAATCTTTGATTCACGGTGGAAGCAGCTGGAGATACACATTCCAGCTGCCTGGAGCCCCGTAGAAGGATTGCAGAGCTTCCATGACTGTGAGTTTCAAGTCTCCATGTAAATTTCGCGGCCTTTGCTCTGTTTGTGGTTCATTTGTGGTTACATATATATTTGCTTTTTGTGACGAACAGTTTATCGAGGGCATGTTTGAACAGGGTCCCGCCCGCTTGTCACACCGATGCTGGCCGGGTATCGGGAGCCTGAGATCCGTGGGCTGACATGTAGGCAGATACTGTGAGTACCTAACTCCACTCGTCCAGTGAGCTGCCGACATATGCGGGTAACCAGTCTCGCGCCTTTTGTGGCTTCTGTTTGGATGCGCGTCAACGGCCTCTGGCCTGAGATGTGAATTTCGATGTGGGGCTGGCAGGCATGAGCCACAGTGTGCTATTTCTTGATGTTGATACAAGAAAACGGGCTATAGGTGTGTGTGTAAGGTGTTCGATTAGAGTATCGGTTCACCGGCATTTACCGTCGAGACTATACCCTCTGAACCTGCACGCGTCGCTCAAAGCAACATTCGCATGGCATTGAGTCCCGCGGATCAAACTCTATGTATTGCACGCGTGAAAAGAGGAAATCCTCATCTGGTCAAGCGTCACCGTGAGCCTCGGCGAGCTGCGTCTGTTCTGCTGTGAATGCTACATGCCCGCCTGCCTTTCGAGGCATCCATTGTGTGCTTCTGTGCACCATGCTGGCAGTGATCAGCATACCCAATACCGGCAGAACCCTGTCAAGCTTACTCGTCTCTGCCAGTATTGATTAGTGTGAATACCAGATATAGACGCAGCCGGTGGAGAAATGACAGTACGTCTGCTTCGTTTGGAAATTCCGACGATCAGCCTTGCACATACGGTATCAGGATACGGCATCGTGGTCAATGCTACGTCCACATTGGGACTCGTTATCTGAATACGATGGAAGGAATCCGAAGGATCTCGGAAGAAGCAAGTATGCCCGAGCATCAATTGCCATAATGTCGTAAGCGTCTTGTAGCAACGGAGAGGGTCTGTTTGAGATGGCAGTGGTTCTGAAGTGAAGATGCATGTAATTAAGTTCCGCATCTACGCAACAACCGAGCTTGTCACGGTATGGGCCGTATGGCTGACGTAGAACCTTCCGCTGCCAGTCATGATATTGTAACGTTGGTGCAGAACTGCGTGCCCCCACATGTATACATATCACTGGTCGGGCATAAGCGAGTATCCATATCGGGCCCCTCACACTGAAATCTTGCTTTGGTGCGGGCCTGACACGGGACGCGCGCTTCCCGCGATCGATAAAAGTGCGATTGTCGAAATCTGAACCTGGACCGATGACCAGGGTTCCGGTCGCAAACAGCGCTTCTCGAGATCTTAGACCAGCCACGCCGCTTGTTCCAGCATCGTTCAGTGTTTCAAGTCACTTGACCCCATACGATGCCTGTCTGGCGTCTCGCCTGGAAGTCGCCATACACAGGGAAAGTGGTCGTTACATCCGTCATTGACAGTCCTGTCAGCTGGGATCATGGGCGAGGGACGTCCTGGATACAATGTTGTCACTGGTGGTCGTGATCGTGAACCGATGCCGCTTGTAGACAACTGGTGAACACAATCATTGACTGGTGTGTTAAGTGACTCTATGCAATTCGGATTTGTAGTATGAGTATTGAGGGGCTAGCCTTGGAGCTTGCTCCGTCCTAATCGTGACGAAGGAGTGTCTCTCCGATTAGTCAAGCCCTGTAAATGTGGTATTGGTATTTTCAATCCAGACCCTCACGGGTCACGATCAGGGATGCATTAGCGTGTATACAGCATGCGATCGGGTTGCGGAGAACAGAATTCGTTTTGTCGTCGCGATCTTACCCGGACCATCTTTCTAGCGCGGTATCTGCTTCTGAAAGAGGCAAAGCCGTGGCTACGGGGAAACCGGCAGGTCAGGTTGTCCGCAGATCATCGGACCCTAGTCCTTGTAGGTATGGGGTGACCGTTTTGCACAGCGCATTCAACGGCTATCAGTTCCACCCTTCCGCGCGCTGCGATGTTGGGATATTGATAGGACACTGGCCTCCCGCTGCGCATTCTGGAGCTTGCAGACCCTGCTTGCGTCAAGTATCTGGTTAGCAGGGCTATGCTCAGAGATTGAGAACCGTCAAGTGGCTCAAGCTTCGATAGTGGTCTATCTCTTAAAAGCCTCCTTGTCCTTGCTAATAGCTGCAGCGGTATCGCTCCCTTCCGCTACTTACCTGAGCTCTTGCACCATCAAGACCGTCTACTGCCGTACTTTTTCAGCTTACGTTCCAATTGACTGGCACAACAGTCGTCCAGCATCCTCGAGCTGTTCACGTGTACGACCTACGCTTTACGTCCAACCCTGCTTTAGCGGTCTCTGAGAATCTTTGAGGATTTGTCCTCCTGTGCTGGCAGCCGATCCTGGTATCAGTTTATTCGCAGTCTGGTGGCTCCGAATTTTGTCGTTTGACTTTTTCCGACGGTCTGCCAACCGTCACCCTGGACGAGGTTCCTGATCGAGGTAAGCAGTGTGGGAATTTAAGCGAACTACATGGCTGCTACACAACAACTCGATGCGTGCCTTGTCATGCACGAGCCGAGACTTTAGCAACAGGCTGATGGCCATGTTCTGGGTGCGACCTTGTGATGTCAACTGCTGACACTTGCACAGGCGCGTTCATCTTGCACTACAGTGAGAATCATCGATCGAGTAGCCCTTGAATATCAGCTGTCAGCCGAGACATCCGGCTGCTGGCGAACCGCACCTCTGTCGCTTGCCGTCTCGAAGTGCAGTGGCGCGCACATATTCATCCCCACCAACACCAGAGCTCCAGCGGCCCAAAATGACGACCGCAATTACCCCGCAGGACCTGGAATGTGACGAAGCTGCGAGTACACTGACAGAGAACTGTGATTATCCTCTTCCAAAGGTAAGTGCAACCTTCTGTGGTTATGTCGTTAGGAAAAGGTTTTGGAACCAAGTTCCCCGCAAAGATGTGCCGATCTAGCGTCCATTCTTACTCCAGACACCGGTGCGAGACGTCCCCTCAGAGCAATTGCTGACCCACTTTTCAGAAACAACCCTCGCATAATGCCACTGTTGCAGCGAGCGACAAGCGTCCCCATGGCGATGATGACGAGGTTGCCATGCCAATACCAATAGCAACGCTGGTTTTCCAGGACGGCCGAACCCAGCCTGTCTACAAACCTCTGGCAGGGCATGAGCACCTCTTCAGAACACAATCCTATGCCCGCCCTCTGGCACCCCTTGTGAAGCCAATTTCAAAGCCAGAGAGTTCTGCTCAAGTGGCACCCACCCTACCACTAGGTAAGATGACCGTTGTCGCGCTGAACTTCGTTACCGGAACACTGACGGGCTTCTGCAGGGTCATCCCAGCCTACAAACCCCGGATCGAAGCAGAACACAAAATTCCGGCAACAGCCTTCTTCTTGCAAGCAGCAGAGGTCTACCACACAAGGACAGAGCCTGCTTAAATCAAAGAGCTTGAAGAGGAGTCGTTCCGTCGCGCAAGGACCATCAGCTGATCGCAAGACCGCTCTTGACGAAGATGATGCTGAAGAGGGCAAGGAGGTAGATGATGCCATCACCAATGAATCTCACACCTTCTACATTGGAGACATCCCAGCCTTGAAGAAGTTTCTACACTGTCGGTTCGATGAGTTGACCATGAAGCCTTTACGCGGCATTGTCACGCACTGGGTCAAGCTCCTGGAGCCAAGGCGACTCGGCGACTGGGGCAAGTACCATGAGAAGCTTCCATCTGAGGCGGAGACACCGCCCTGGTGGCCAAAGACTGTTATTTACAAGGAGCCGTCTCACTTGAAGAAGAATGGTAAGTATCGTGTACCAAAGATTCGGACAAACCTAATGTCTCATTAGAACTTTCAACATTGGCGGTGGAGATCATGCTTGTACATCGCAAGGTCGACGAGATGAAGCGCAAGGGCTCGTGGATCACCCAGCTCCGCGATTTTGCAAAGTTCACAATTCAGACAACATCTGCCGATCATTTCTCCTCGTCCAAGGGTACCGCTCATAGCGAAGAGATGAAGGAGCGCGCTCAAGAACGTATCTTGCCTAGTATCTTCGATGTTGCACAGTTATACGAAGACCACATTATGCAGTACTCCCTATATGAAGGGTCTGGCAACGTGGATCTTGGTAAAGGCATATACCATACATGGAGGCCTATCCCAAGGCCTGCCAGACGATTGCAATACCGCAAACGACCTCGTCGACTTACCAGACGTGGCTCTGATGTCGGACAAGAAGCTCTGTACGAAGCATCGGGAGAAGAGACAGAGGCAGACGAGAATATGACAACGCTCGTCGAAGGTTCTCGTGAATCTTCTCAGTCGCTTTCGTCACCTCGGCCGACCACTGCTGCCAGCCAGATCGGAGCCCAGACACCACGGCCGATCATCATGTCGGACGAAAGTCTTCCCATGCTTTACAATGGTGACGAGTCCGTATCGGCCTCTACTCCATGCACGCCTGCATCTTCGCATGGTGATACTAAGATGTACCGCGCTACATCCACACCGAACTCCTCTTTCGACCAGTCGCTGCATGGGCTACATCTCGAAGAAGACCTGGACATGAAGCCGTTGACGCGTACACTATCTCTGCAAGACGACATGAAGCCATCGATGTGTACAACACCTGTTCGAAGCACAGTGCAGCCTTCGTACCACGGTGGCCCGTATAATCAGCCAATGCAGTGTTCATCTGCATCGACGGGATACAACATTCAGATGTATCGACATCATGAGGAGTACCCCACCTCTGCTCCCTCTCCATTTGGGCACGCTGCCCCAACCTTCGTCAACCCCTTCAGCATGTTCAATACATCATCACATGCAATGAGCTACGGCCAATACGCTGGTACAATGCGCACTACACAAGCTTTTCCGTATGAGCAAGGCGTGTTTCCCTCAACGCCTATGGGTTTTGCGAACACACCGATGAACACGCCCATGACGCCGGCTGACACCAACATGACCTTCAACGGTCAGCCTTCAGACTGCGCGGTCGATCCTGAGCGATTGCGCCACTTTTGAGTCTTGCGTTTTAGCGAGCGTTGCCCAGCATTTTCGGTGTTTTATTTGTCTTGCACTTCCTTCTCAGCGCTACGATAACGAATTGCGACGTTTCCCCCAAAGTCGCTTCATTGTATTGCACTGCGTCAGCACTGTATCTCGCAAAGCCTCACCTTGCGCAGACCTGCATGAGCACTTTCATTGGTTTTTGTTTCTTTTTCGGCATTGTACTTTCTCAAGCCTATATCAGGCCAAATTTCTGTGTCATGCGAGATACCCTTACGATGTTATGCCGCACACGACTGTATCGCATCAAAAGCGCGGTTGTCTTCTAATGGAGGATGTAAAAAGGGTTGCACATATCTGAGCATGAGGTTGCAGGGTCTTGGGTCTTGTTGGCTGCAAGTCTGCAGAGGTGGCAGGAGGCTTGATCAAGCCCGTGTATATGGAGGCTGTTGTGCCGCCGCACTGCAGTGTACGGCGAGATATGAGTAACGAATTTCGGATTTGTTTCTAAAGAAATATCATACACGACATACGTGCAGTCTTTTGTGAGCTGATTTAATGTGGCCTGAGAGACGATGCCCGCTGCTCTCAGGGAAGTGATGTAGTGAAAGCAGCGAAGAGGCGGTATGTTCAACGCCAAGACTTGTTAGGTCATTCCCGCGGCATTCACGTTCGCTTTCGCGACCAGGACAAGGCCGGTGACTTCTTTGTTCTCGACCAACGCGGCCGCCTGTCGCATTCAACCACCACTCAGCTTGCGCAGGCGCCCACACTGTTTAACCACCCTACACTCACCTGTACCTCTACCTATACCTACATCTACACCAAAACACTATACTTGCCAGCTCTCGGACCCTCCCTAGACGCATGAGCGCATCGAACACGGCCTAGGCGCAACCATGGCGACAGTCGCTCGCGGCGGCGGCAGCAGAGGTGGACGCGGGCGGGGAGGAAGCGCCAATGTCTGGCGCGGCGGGTTCAATGGCGCGTCGAGCGGCCCCATCGACAAACCCATGCCTGCATCTGGAGCGAAGAAGCGCGGCGGGGGTGCGCCGAGTGGAGGGAGCAAGGCACGCAACAACGCGCAAGAGGTGGACGAGGACGGCAAGCCCAAGACGTAAGCCCCCGTCTTCTCCTGTAACTGCCTCAAGGGCCGCGGGCTGTACACCGGCGCACGCGCCCGCGTATACAATGCAATGCATTACGAGACCGCAGGAGCATTACACACGGCTGTCGCCCGTGGCCCGTTCTGACCGAGCAACACAGTATCACATTCGTCCCCATGAGGAAATACGGCACCACCGAGAACTCGACCCCCCACGCGAAAGACGACTATAATAAACGCTTCACATTTGTAAGCTCTTGAAGACGCGCACCTACACCCACACGAACACGGGCTAATGCGCCCAGCTACAAAGTGCACAGCCAAGCTGGCGCAAGCAGTTGCAAGATAAGGGGTTCATGAACCCTGACGGCCAGATGAAGCTCAGCGACTCCGTGAAGCTCGTTGGTCTCTCCAACGACATGTGCCCCGAGTTCGAGAGAGTGCGCAGAATCGTACAGAACGATTTCAAACGTCCAGAATGCGTATGTACTATGAGCCACCACGTGCAATGAGATACTAACATGCGAAAAGACGCCTGAGACCGAGCATCTCGCCTACAGCGCCCGAGTGCCTGACGAATCGCGCATGGTGAAAGCCTTCACTCGATCGTCGGCCGGTGCTGACGTAGAGCTCGTTATTGACATTCGAAGCCCAGCGGCGTGTTTGGTAAGTCATGGACAAAACCCGTTGAGTATGGATTTAATGTGAGCAGAAAACTGTGAACTACCTTTTCGGCCGCCTCGACCACGAGGGCTTCGATTACCTCCATGCCTGGATCTGGGATCGAATACGATCGGTCCGTAAAGACTTGCGCACTCAAGTCGTCGAGAAGACATCCGATATCCGGATCCTCCTTGTATGTCTGGAAGCATCGGCGCGCTTCTACCTTCTGTCCATGCATCAAATGGCCCAGACCACAAAGGATGACTACTCGCATCAGCAGGATATGGAACAGTTCAATCAGACCTTGACAACGCTGAGGGAACGTTACGACGACAACCGAAGAGCAAATATCCCTTCTGATAACGAAGCCGAATTCGTTGCATATCGCCTGATTCTGGCTTCACTTTACGCAAATAGTCAACTCGAGAACGAGCTCCACAGTCTTCCCGCCGATCTCCGCAACAACAGACGCGTTTTGACAGCGATCGAGATCTACAAGGCTGCCAAGTCCGCCTTTACCTTCGGTTCTAATAGAAGCTGGGTTCAAGCACAGGCCAACTGGAAGAAGTTCTGGGACCTCGTTCGATCTCCGAGTGTCTCGTATCTCATGGCTTGCGCGGCCGAAGTCACTTTCAACCGCGTACGACACATCATACTTGACTCGATATGGCACGCATACCGGAGGGGATCGAAAGGCGACGTGAGCGTCCAAGCATGGACTACCGACAAGTTGAAGGATGTCCTCGCTTACGACGACGAAAGAGATGCCGTCACGTTGTGCGAGCTTTATGGATTTCATTTTGAGCTTGGCAAAGATGGCCGTACGTTCTTGGACATATCGAAGTTGGGCAACAGCAACTCTTCACTCGGCGTGCCGCACACTATAAAGCCGCAAGTCTTCTCAAAAGGGCTTGTGGAATTTAAGCGACATTATCGGGCATTCTCAGCAGTCATCCAGGGCATGACAGTGCAACAAGCGAGGAACAGTGGGTTGTTGGTCGATCTGAGTACAGTCCGATCGGGCAACGAAGAATCATTGTTCATACCAGAGACCAAGGTTGCTCCGAAGGCGAATATTTTCGGACAGACAAACGGCGCAATAACCAACGGCACTTCCAACATCAACCCTTTCGCTAACCCCTTTCAACCCCCTAGCCAACTCTCGCCTGGGAGCTCAAACGAGAATCCATTCGACAACCCCTTCGGAGGTACGACGGCGCCTACACAAGCGAAGCCTCCGCCAGCCTTTGGAGCACCCTCTGGACTCTTCGATGCAAACGCGAATCCGATCAAGTTCGCCCCCACGCCAAATTCAAGTGTCAACAACACACCTTCCACTAGCGTCGCACCAGCATTCTCTGCACCATCTACCACTCCAGCTGCGACGCCCCCTGGATCATTCAATGTTGATCCCAGCACATCTTCGACACCTCAAAGCCAATCTTCCCATAATCAGCCTACGCAAGCCTTCGGCGGAGCTGCCAACGGACTCGGCGCCGATGGAGGGAAGCATTTTGTATTCCCTGGTTTACCGGAGCTGGACGATAGAATACGCAGTGGACAACTTCCAGGAGCCTCCACCACACCATCAGGATCGCCACCGCCGGTAGACGAAGCCGCGCAAGCCGCGCAAGCCGCCCAAAAGCAAGCAGCCGAAGCTGATGCGCGTGCGGCTGTGCTGAAGCAGAAGCAGGAAGCAGAGGAGCGACGTAAGCGAGAACAGGAAGAGCAGGAGCGCAAAGTACGGGAAGCGCAACAAGCTCGGGAAGCTGAGCAACGTCGACTCGAAGAAGAGAAGCAGCGACAACTCAGAGAACAGCAACAGCGGGAAATGAGAGAGAAGCAAGAACGGGAACGACTGATACGGGAGGAGCAGCAACGACGACAACAAGAAGAGGAGCAGCGGCTGGCACGCGTACGCCGGCGGGAAACGGCGTACAATGCACTAACATCTAATATCGTATTCAGCAGGGAAGAGGGACTTCTGTATCAGTTCCTGGAGAACACAGTCAGGAATACCGCTGAGGAAGGTTGCAAGGAGTGGCGAGCGCAGAAACAAAGGGAGCGCGAGGCGGCGGAGAAGGAAAAGAAACGACTAGCATTTGCACGGGCAGTCTTCGCACACTGGATTGCACAGGTGCAAAAGAAGAAGCGCAACGCCAAAGCGAAGGAGAGGAGGCGGCGACTCAAAGCACAGCGAGAGCAGTCCATCAACGGTGATGGGGAAACCGCGAGCGATAACATTGCAGATTCGGTGGTGAGCACGGACCAAGTCCACGACGCGTCAACAGCAAGGGAAGCCGCGGTCAACAACCGACGTGCCAGGCGAACACAGGAACGTCGAATCAGCGCAGCAACTGACCAGGTTGCCCAACGTCGGAATATCTCGCAACCGCGAACGGCTTCTGCACAGCACACGAACAAGGCAAGCGTCGCAGCCACCATGACCAACGGCCACGTGCGGAGCTACTCTGAGGCGTACCACAAGTCGACAGCGCCCATCGACCGAACCGAGACAGACTGGTTCAAGCTCCGAGCTATGGGCATCGATCCAAGCAAGCATCGCAAGAGAAGCTTCGACTCGGCTACGGACGAAGAGCACAAAGATGACGCTGAGACTAAGCGCGTGCGTAGGTCTGATTCTAACGCGTCTCTCGCCTCGCAGCCGCTGCAAGAACCAGAAGTCTCATCGAAGCCACTTACCATCGAGGAGCGCTTGGCTCGCATTCGCGACCTGAAGCGATCCTTCAGAGGCTCAGTATCCGGCTCACCGCCCATCGCCATTGCCACGCCCAGCAAACGCTCCTCTTTTAATGGCCGCTCTAGCCTGTTGATCTCGCAAGCCCGCGAGCTGATCGCCAAGTCACCGACTTCAAAGCAATCTCCTATATCAGTACATGATTTTGGCCGCAGCGTACCCAATCTTGGCACCTCGACAGCCTCGTTTCGCCAGTCCAATTTCGGCAAGAGTGTCGGCGCCGCCCAAAGCAACAAGCCTGCGTACTGGGGCCGTGCCAGCCGCTTCGTTCCTCAGCATCTATACGGCAAGGGTCCGGAAGCCATCCGCGCATACCGCGACCAGTATGTCAACTCACCAAGTAGCACACCGCAACCCGTCATCTCAGAGCCACTTGCGCTGTCCTCGCCCATTCCCACGCAATTTTCGTACATCCCGCGGCCCGACTACACTCAGCACAGTGAGACCGAGAGTGCGAGTGGGGTTGGTTTTGGTGATGTCAATGCCGACGACAACGTTGCTGGTGACACCGAGGAAGACTCGTTCGATGGTGATGATGAAGAAGCGGAAGACGACGAGAATGATGAAGTGGATGATACCGTCGAAGATGTCGAGTACGACAATTATGTCAGGGAATGCGAAGAGGGAGAGGACGATTTTTCCGAAGAAGATGAAGAGGACGAGGACGAGGACGAGCAGTTTGCGCAGCCGGAAAGCAGCTTTGCCCAAATTGGACCGGGCGCCACGCAGGACGATGCTATCCAGCTGTCGGACTGAGCTCCCACTATATATCTGTATATCACACCGGTCGGACATCTGGCAGCATAGCGTTGGCGTTTTGATATGCATTTATTGTCGGCTATCAGGTAGCCTTATTGTACGTCAAGATTTTTGACTCCGCGAATGTGGGTGTGCTAGGCATTGGTGTTGATGTGATCGCCTGCCCGTGCAATCGTGAGCCCAGTGCGGCAAATCTCGTGTTTGGCGCGAAAATGCCAACCTTGCCGTCATTTCCATATATCACTGATACTCTTAGACCATGATGCTTGGCCTTGTTTGTTTTCATATCAAAATCATGGTGTAGGTGGATTGACCACAGCGAGATCGGCGTGGTTCATCGAGCTAGATGGGCGTGACACGAGGAGCAACAATACGTCCTCTTGCACGTCAAAAATAGTAGCAAATAAGACCTCCGTCGTGGAACCCTATCTGCTTGCGCATTGTGAGTTTAGGGCATCAGAAGACTACAGAAAAGCTAGGCAGGCAAGCCCGTGTAGGCTTCCTAACTTGTAGTCTTTAGAATTTGATTTTAAGCTATAATCGTTAAGTGTTTTTGTTATGAAGTAATCCATCATCTGCAGCTTTTTTTGGCGCGCAAGAGATGTCCTACTGTCGGCATTGAAGTCCGGCAACGTGGACATCCACTGCGGATACTCGTTGAGCGAAGGAAGGGCGGCTCAAGCTGTAGATGCATGGTTCTGGTTCGCCTAATACCAATGACGCGATTGGGTCGTCGACTTGCAACATCGGCTTTCCTCTTGCGATGGCCCGAGGCTGCACGCTGACACGTCCGACCTCGTGCAGGCGGGTGCGGGATGACTGGAGGGATGAAATCTCTGCTAAGAGGGTTTGATAGGGAGGGTAGCTATTTATTGACGGTTTAGACCGCCTGCTTGCACTGCATCACGCCTTTTCTCGTGACCCGACAGTATGGCTAGCACCGAGCGGACCCCCCTGCTCTCACCGACCGGCGACGCCCCTTCCTCAGACAGTGGTTTGAGTCTATCCTCGAGCGATGCGTCCAACGATGTCTCCACTCCAAAATCGCGTTTGCTTCACAGCGGACTTCCTGTCGACGAGGAAGCAGTCGCCTCTGTATCAGAGACACCAAACGTAACACTGCCCACCTCTGTCGGCCACATAGTATGCGTCCTCCTCATTGGGACCTTCATTTCCAACGCCGACAGCTCCCTACTCTTTGCAACCCACACCATCATCGCGTCCGAGTTCAACGCCCTGCATGACTCCAGTTGGCTGCTCACGAGCTTTGGGCTCGCACAAGCAGCGACTCTCCCTCTATACGGCAAGCTGAGTGACATCTATGGCCGCAAGGCGCTCCTGCTGACGGCCTATGCGCTCTTCGCGCTCGGCTGCTTCTTCGTCGGCATTGGCGGATCCATGTCCGAGCTGATCGCCGGACGTGTGATATCCGGCTTCGGGGCGTCGGGCATGACTGCGCTGGTCTCCATTATCATCACGGATCTGGTTCCTCTCCGCGATGTTGCTACTTGGCGGTCTTGGGTGAACATCGTGGCGACTACGGGACGCAGCATGGGAGGCCCCGTAGGTGGCTGGTTGGCTGACTCTGTAGGGTGGAGATGGTCGTTCCTGGGACAGGTCCCTTTTGCTGGTGTAGCCTTTGTGCTTGTCTGGATGATTCTGCCAGATCGTGTGCGCGGTAGTCTTGATGAAGAGGTAGGGGATAGCAAACTGGGCCGGGTTGACTTCCTTGGAGCCATCCTCATCACACTCAGCATCTTGAGCTTGCTGCTTCCTATGGAAATTGGGGGCGAACGGATCCCTTGGTCGGACTACAGGATTGCTTTGCTCTTCGCTGCTGCTCTGCTTTTTGGGCTCTTGTTCCTGGCAGTTGAAGGCTGGGTCGCCAAAGAACCGATTATTCCCCTGTCTGTCCTGCGCCACAAGGAAGTCCTGCTCTCGTCACTCATCATGATGTGTCAAGTGGCTGCGCAGGTAGGACTGATGTTTGCGGTACCACTCTACTTCCAGGTCACTGCAAACGCCTCGTCAACGGTTGCTGGAGCTCACCTGGTCCCTGCTGTGTTCGGCAACGCTGTCGGTGGCCTCATCTCGGGCGTAGTCATCAAGCGGACGGGTCGATACAAGGCACTGACTCTGGGAGCGACTGGCGGTGCATCGCTGGCCTATTTGCTCTTGATTCTACGATGGCATGGACATACGAACTGGCTTGAGTCGCTTTACATCTTCCCTGGCGGCTTCGGGTGCGGCATCGCCGGTTCTTCGCTGTTCATTAGTATACAGGCAGCGCTTGATCCGAGGTTCGCAGCCATTGCCGCTTCTACGCTGTACCTCGCTTCGTCGATAGGTGTGCTGGCCGGCATGGCAGGCGTGAGTGCCGTGTTGCAACAGTCTTTGAGGGTCGGCCTAGATGACCGACTTACACATCTCGGAATTACGGATGAGAAGAAGTGGAAGGCATAAGCACACACGCATCTTCCAAGAAACTACATGCTAACTTTTGCCATAGATCATTGGCAAAGCGGTCTCAGATGTTCGCTACATCGACACAGCGAAGCCGCTTATTGCCAAGATTATTGTAAACTCTTACATCGAAGCTTTGACTTGGACTCATGGTAAGTTCGGCCAGTGTGTACAAAAGATGAGTTGGCTAATTTGTTGAAGTGGTGTCGTTGGGTTGTGCACTCACTGGCTTCATAGCTACGCTGTTCCTGAGACAGCACAAGTTGTAAGCTGTCTGTCGGCTCGAGAGCTGATCGGACTTACAGTACGAATGGGATTGGTAGAGAAGAGGTAGCACTGCGCCTTGCGAGCTTCGAATAGCTATTTAGCAACGAGAAGAATTGCACACATTACAAACACGAATGATGACTTGGTGGACTACGTGTCAGACTGCCTCCGTGTGCGCTCTATAAAACCTTTATAACCGAAACAACAAACAAGTACCGTCAGACTGACGATGTCTGTAGCACCGTACCTGTCTTACAGGTGTCGCTTTGTCTGTCATATGGTTCGGGCCAAAGGATTTGTGGCCGGGAATGCCATGTGCGGATGACGTTCCGATCCTTTGAACCCTGCATTCTGTGCCCATAGCTTCATCCCACATGCTCCCACAATTCGAGCATTCCCTCACACACCATGACATAGATACATACACAGTCCCCGAACCTGGCGCCGCACACATCTTCTCCCCCTCCCATCGCCTCCCAGCATGCGCTCGCGACGACCGGAGGCCTCGACACCGCCATGCCCCGCGCCTTCCCGCCCGTGACCGCCAACGTAGACGGGACGAATGGCGCGCCTCGCTCCCCACCCATATCCGCCTCGCTCCTCGAGAGCGTAGCTGGCTTCAGCGCGGGTGTCGTCTCCTGCCTGGCGGCGCATCCGCTGGATCTGCTTAAGAATCGGCTGCAGCTCAATACTGCTACGCGCTCGCAGCTGGGCGATTCGTTCCGCATCCTGCGCAACGTGGTGCGCGATGAGGGCGGCGTCAAGGCGCTATACCGCGGGCTGTGGCCGAATTTGCTCGGTAACAGTCTCGGATGGGGGCTGTACTTCCTCTTCTACGGCAACCTGAAGGACGCGCTGAAGCGGCGCAAAGGACAGGGCGAGCACCTGGGTAGCGCCGAGTTCTTCTCCGCCAGCATCGTCGCGGGGCTCAGCACTGGCTTTTGCACAAACCCCATCTGGGTTGTCAAGACGCGCATGCTCGAGAAGGGCGCCAACCACCCCGCCGCCTACAAGACGATGCGCGCGGGGCTGGCTCACGTCTATACCACACGCGGTTTGAAGGGGCTCTGGGCCGGCTTCGTGCCCAGCAGCCTGGGCGTGCTGCACGGCGCCGTTCAGTTCTCTATCTACGAGAACATGAAGAAGCGCCGCGGCGGCCAGGTTGGCGGCCAGGAGAAGCTGAGCAATTGGGAGTACATGTATATGAGCGGTGGCAGCAAGCTGCTTGCTGGCGCCATCACGTACCCTTACCAGCCCATCCGGGCCAGGATGCAGCAGTACGAGGCTGCGAGCCGTTACAGCGGCTTGTGGGATGTGCTACGCAAGACGTATAGGAACGAAGGCTTGCTGGCATTCTACAAAGGCGTGGTGCCGAATACCCTGCGAGTTATTCCGACGACTGTGGTCACCTTCCTGGTCTATGAGAACACCAAGATCTATCTGCCCCGACTCTTCGCCGACGATGAACATTATGCGCACGACGAGGATTGAGATTCGACGAGATCTGAGCATACAAAGAATGATGTAGCACCTACCGGCGTTTGGTTTGTTAAAAGAGCTGTACATACCGTGGTAGACGGTAGTTGGTAGATATCGGTCAGCAACGACGAAAGTACTAGAGATACACACACAGTGTTGCCTGCAAGTAGGTACATACGAACAGCGTTTCTTTTTTCCTGTTCCACCCCCTCAACCAGCTTTACAGCGCCTTGCCACGGCCACTTAGACACCGAGCATATTACCAGGGTAGCGAAAACCATCTTACCTTTGATTGGAAGACTTTGGGTCTAATTGGCACATCAAGAACGATCCCTCCGTTACCCACCATCGGAGGCCTCCTCCGGCCATCGCTTCGGTCTGGTCTGACGCCAACAGCAGCGTCATCAAACATACATATGTACACGCATCAACCTCGGCGCTTCAAGCCGTCCACCATCTAACGCACCCAACAGAAAGCCCACACCAAATTTCCGTGTCCTCTCGCCCTGAAACAAGCTTTTCATCAAGAGGAGCTCGCATCGCTCCCTTCATAACTCAAGCTTCCAGATGCGCCTAGGCGATTCCCCAAAGCAGACTAGCGCACCACAAGCGAGACGTTTCACGCCATCGCTTCCGCTGTCGTGCAGATGACAACTGAGCTTTGAACCATGACGGCCCGTGTCTGCACGCCTCAACGGCGCGTTCTGGACTCGTTTGCGGTGCGCGATGCTGGATGCTACTACTACGCCGTTGGGCGAGTAATGAAAGATTGCACCTTAGTGGGCAGCCCGTGAGCCGTTGTGCCCGCAGAGGTTGACTAAGATGCTGAAACGTGCTGCATTGAATGGTTTCGTTTCCGAAGTATTGGTACTATGGATACAGCCGGCGGCTACAATGTATTGCCCGCGCGGTCGTGAGCAGGATCCGCATCGATTGCTTCTAAAATGAGGACCGCTTTATATATGCGCTGTGGTACCTCCCACGTCTTATCCTTGTTCCTCTATTCAGCTTCTCACTACAGTCCTTCTTTTTGCTTCGTAGAACACGTTCAATTCCGCACAGCTGGTCTCTGTTCATCATTCACTTCAATATGCTTTCCAAGCTCGCCCTCATCAATGCGATCATCAGCGCAGTGTCTGCTGGTAAGTTCTTGACATTGTGCACAAGAGCATCACACACACCTACTAACATGACAACCAGGCACCACCATCTGGGATGGTCGCTTCAACGACTACGCCTCCAGCGCGGACCTCGAGAAGTGGTCTTTCTCCAACCCCGTAGGCAGCTACCAGTACTACATCCACGGCTCGGGCGCCATCTCCAAATACGTGAACCTGGACACCTCGTTCAAGAACCCCGCCGACTCGGCCTCCAAGCAAGGCGTCAAGATCACCATCGACGAGACGGCAAAGTGGAACGGCCAGAGCATGCTGCGCACCGAGCTGATCCCTCAGACCACCGCCGCTATTAACAAGGGCAAGCTGTACTACCACTTCTCCGTCAAGACGGCCGGTACCAACAAGCCCACCGCCACAAACGAGCACCAGATCGCCTTCTTCGAGTCCCACTTCACAGAGCTCAAGTACGGCGCTGCCGGCGGCAGCAACACCAACCTGCAGTGGCACGTCGGCGGCGTCAGCAAGTGGGACGTCGAGCTCGTGGCCGACGAGTGGCACAACGTGGCGTACGAGATCGACTTCGACGCCGGCTCCGTCTCCTTCTACCACTCCACGGGCAGCGACGCGCTGAAGAAGACCGCCGGCCCCTTCGACGCCAGCACCAGCTCCAACGGCGCCGACTGGCACCTGGGCGTGCTGCGCCTGCCGGGCAGCAACGACGCCGCGGGCGCCGAGGACTGGTTCTTCAGCGGCGTGTACATTGAGAGCGGCGACCTGACCACCTCTGTTGGCGCGGGTGCTGCTTCGGGCGGTGCGGCTGCGCCTGCCTCGTCCAAGGCGGCGGTGGCTTCGTCCTCCAAGGCGGCTGCCACCTCTGCCCCCGCTGCTGCCACTTCCGTCGCCGCCGAGACCCCTGTTGCTTCCTCTGCCGCCGCCGAGACCCCGGTCACCTCCTCCGCTGTCAAGTCTGAGGCCCCCGTGGCGTCCTCGACTGCTGCCGCTGCCGCGCCTTCCGCCTCGGCCGGCGCCAGCACCGAGCTGCCCTCTGAGTTCACTCTTAAGGAGCTCATTGCTTGGGTCAAGGCCAAGAACGGCGATAACTAAGCGCCTGCCCAAATAAGATAGACGAAGGAAGATATAGAAAGCATTCTTGTATATACTTTTCGCTTGTTTGACTGTACAATACAATTCCATCGACTCTTGTGGTCATGTTCGGGAAGAGTTGCTTCTGCTGTGATGCTGTATCATGACATAGCCCATTGGTTCTTCTTGCTACCTAATGATGTTTCGATTCCCAGTCTGAAGTGAGTGAGGCGACTTCGCTCAAGGTCAACCAGCAAGGCCTTCCTGTACCACACCTGTACCTTTTCCCTGGCATGCTGATCGAGCCGCTGTCGTGTACGCGTCCATATCAATCTCCAAACCCCAGTTATGGCCCGGCACTACCGGTGCATACTCCAGACACGCACGAGAAAGCCTAGAGCTCTGTTCTGGATAAAAGCTCTTCGCCATTGACCTGGAGAATGCAGGTCGCAGTCGCGGCGCACCTCGAACAAGATACATCTAGCTGGAAAATTTTGCTCTCTTGGGGCCCTCAGCGCCATATCGTAGTCATATGTAAACTGCAGATAGGTTGACGCCACTGGGAGTAGCCCAGGTGGATATTTCTAACTTGTTGAAGGCTTTCCAAACCTATAAAGCCAAAAGGCCTCGAGGATGCTCAACAAGAGACATGTTTTGCAGCAATTCTGTAGACCGTACCGTCAAAGTGGAAGTATACTTGAACGGAATAGATTACGGTCTAAATCGCCACGATCGTAGTGATTGCAGTGAAGCGATACTGCTGTTAAATGTTGCTTTCTCCGAAGATGAAGCAGGCTAAGACTTCATCTTCGTCGACCCCTCAGCGCTTGGCGATAACCACTGCCGTCAGTCTCTTCTATGATATCGTCATCGCTATCCGGGAGGTAGGCTCCTCTTGTAAGACCCCTCTTGATGCCTCGTGGTTCGGAGGAAATTTGCGTCAAATCGATGGTATTTCGTCTCGCTTCTGGTGTTCGTTCGGCAACGTCCACAAAGACTGAAAGTGGTCTCGCGCTCCCTTCGTCATCGCTGCATAGATCGACGACGCTCGTCCCATCTGGATTTGTATCCCTTGCATCAACTACTATCGATTGATCATTTGTTTCCCTCTCCACGCTAGCCTCAGGTGTTGAAGGTCTGTTGTCCATGACCTGTGCGACGAGTATGTTCGCCTGGCGGCTGTTCAAGAGAGCAGCCTCAGACTCCAAGTTAGTTTCGCTATCATGCGCTGATGTACCTGATATGCTGTGGCTATCGTGTGGCAGTATCGGGGACGATGATAAGATAGCCTTGTCGTCAAAGGAAGCGACAGGGGCGTCTTCTACACACTCATTTGTGAAGGGTTCGAATAAGTTCTCAGTGTCTGCCTCAATGCCAGGCCTGTCTGCTCCCATTACGTTGTTGTTGTTGTTGAGATGATTGATAGGGGCCGTGGGTATCGATTGCGTAACCTCAGGAGCAATCCGAGGTGACAGACTCTCCTCAACGACAAATCGGCTTATGCCACTGGCTGCTCTAACCTCTGTCGGCAGCTCACTAGAGCTACTGCAACGCTGTTGATCTGGCTCAACATCTGGACTCTTGTCTTGATAATGCAGTCGGCCGTTTTGTGCGATGTCCATCATTGTCTCTGGTTGAGTTGCCAGCCGCACAACTTGAGCTGACTCATCTCGATCTTCATCGCGCGAAGAAAGAGCTTTTTCCGGTCTTGTGGTATATGCCATAGGCTCGGGCTCGGGCTCAGGCACGGACACATCAGCATCGGGGAAGCCCTCTCCAGTATCATCACTCACTTCCTCGTGCAGACGCCCTTCTCCTTCCAGACGTGCATATTGCAGCTCATTGGCAGCAGCACACAGCCGCTTTGCAAAAGATTCTCCTGTAGCGACTAGAGGATTACCTATAAGCCCCTCATTCTCAGCCAAAAAGAAGTAGTAGGATATCAAACTCCTAATCTTGGCGGTGCGTGCAGAGCTGCCATTTCCAGTCCCGTAAGATGACTTTCTGAGATCGTTAAGATATCTGAAAGGCTCCAGTAAGGTGGCCTTCCTCAGATCATCAACAGTCCAGGCAGTCACTTTGTCTTTATCGTCGTGACTTAGAAATTTGAGAGTGACTGGCTTGGTTTCGTCATGAATGAGATAGGCATGGATCGCGACAGATTCGCCCTTCGCGGATGGATCAGACCCAATGCACATTCGAAAGGGAAAATAGTTGCCACCAAGGCTGTGTGGCGTGAGAGTCATCGGTATGGGTGGCAGAGAGTCGACCATCTTAAGCTTCTTCTCGTCGAGTTCATCTCTCAATTTTGCAAGAGAGGTGTTTGGCCTAACGGTCATCTGCCCACCTTTAGGTCGGACCACGCCGCCAATGTGGTTCTGGTTACTACCGCCGCTTCTGACTGTAGCAAGCTTCTGCTTACCATCGCTTCTGGTTGTAGCAAGCTTTTGCTCATGTTGCCATTGGTGATAAGCATCGCGCGAGATGATGTAGCGCAGAGCTTTGCATAAGCTCTCCTCAAAGTTGTCCCACTGCAGAGCACACGTGTCGGCACCTGTGACAAGAGTCCCGTACAAGATTAGCGCGCAGAGCATGTCGCGAACACCTGTTGTCTTATCAACAGGGTCATACTGCAAGAAGCAGAATGGCGGCTGCAAAGCCTCAGCTTTACGAAGTACTGAGGATGCTGAACGAGGGAAAGGTCGGGCTCTATCGTGTTCCCGATCGTAAAATGTTATTGGCGGCTTTAGGTTTGTGCCGTCCACGATCACGCACGCCCATGATTGAGCCAGGTCCCCATCGTTTTTAGGACGATATCCTAAGAACAGCCTGATGGTACTGGAGCGAGACTCTGGTGCTTGTTGGAAGCGCCACGAGTCAGGAGATGGGAGCGATTGAAGAACCTCGAGGAGCTCTTCATTAATGAGCAACTGTTCCAATCTCTCAAGTGGATCTGTAGGCTGCTTTTTGCGCGACCGAGTATGATGTCGGCGGGCCATCGCGCAGTAGCCGCGATGTTGTTGTTGTTGCGTTGCGGTGTGGTGTTTATGTATTGGTGGAACTGCGGGAAGCGCGACGAGCACACGAGCCGAG
This sequence comes from Epicoccum nigrum, assembly GCA_002116315.1. Classification (NCBI taxonomy): domain Eukaryota; kingdom Fungi; phylum Ascomycota; class Dothideomycetes; order Pleosporales; family Didymellaceae; genus Epicoccum; species Epicoccum nigrum. The sequence continues at coordinate 361,015 of KZ107854.1, forward strand.
CGCTTGCTACGTGGCGCAGCGTCAAAGACCCCCCCTTCTCCCCAAACATTGATTTTCACTTTCAAGTCAAGTACAAGTGCAAGCTAGCATCTATATTCTTTAAATCAATTAGATTATCCGACACAGCATAATTTTGTTGTGTCTAGTGAAGGTCGCTGTCACGTGGACACGCACGCGTTTCGTGTTCAGGCTTAGTGAAAACCCACGCCGTTCGAATCACCAAAGGCCCCCGTGTAGCGCAAATCCCACAAGCAGCAATTGCATCTTCCAAGGGGCGTTGTGCGCTTGCTTGGCCTGGATATTGCCACAGCACGTCACTGTAATATTTGTGCAGTCGTACAACCAAGAGATAAACGAAAAATAAGATGATGAATTTGCAAGACGAGCATGCTAACATTAAGGCACAGTGGCACAGCTAAGAAAAGAGCTCTTTAGTTTGAGCACGAGACTGTTGCAGGCCTGACAAAGATTCACCCTTCCGAACGTCAATAGGCTTCTGAGCAGATATTCTACACTTCTCAGGAATCCGACAAGTATCGAACGAGAAGACAATGTAGCCCATAGGATGTGCGGCCATCTCAAAGGTACTTTTGATCGTCCAGAGCTTATCAATCTGATCCGGAGTACTCCGATTGAACCCGCGACAGTCTTCATTCTTGTAACGGCGTTATCACGAAGGTGTTTGGTGTTGATGTGTTTAGCTGTCCTAATTAGTATTAGCGCCACTGCCTAGCGTGGCGCGTATAGCCTGCGCTCAGCGCGCACGAAGGCAACGACAAGTATTATTGTACCTACAGAATATACCTGCCATTTCTCCACTACCTGTACTAGTGTAAAGCAAATACTATTGCCTGTAACTAGATCCTCACAATTCTTCCATGATGTCGACAGGCTTCTCAGTGCTGGAAAGTGCAATATAAGCAATATAGATGCTTTTTTTCGTAGGGAACGCAGATGCTTGGGTTAATTTTATTCAGTCGATTATTATTCACGTACAGAAACACTTGAGCAGCTTAATGCCAACAACAAGCTTGACTACTTGATTTTGGAGTCCGTTCGGAGATACAAGAAGCAGCTCTTGCGCCCTAAAACATAGAAACACTTACTCCTCATGAGTGCCTTCGTTATTCACCTTCCTGCGCTTTTGCGCTCGCTCGTTGTCTGTATGTCTCTCCAAGAATGCAAGAAGCTCTTCGCGCGACAGACTGTTTCTTTGGCGCTCTAAATCCTGCATGACAGCTTTCTGTCGTTTCCTGGCATTCTCCAGCTGCTCCTTGATCTTCTGATCATGGTTGATAGCTTCTGCCTTGAGATCTTTGTATGCACCCTTTTTGGCAATCTCCTCAGCTCTATGCTTCTCTTTTAATTTGTCAAAAGCAGCTTGGAGCTCTTCTTTATGACGCACCTTCATCTCGACATCGATATCATGCCTCATTTGTTCTCGACGCTCCTTTGAGATCTTCTTCGTCTCTGCTGCGGCAAACTCAATGCGCTCGATTTCGTTGTCTAGGCTTTGGCGTTTGTCAATGAGGGCTTGGTAAAGGACGATCCCATCTGCCACAAGCTGTTCACCCACCTCGTTTTCCGGAGGAGGTGTTACCGTTGCTAGGAGGTGTGGACTAAGTACTCTCGTCTTTGGTAGTGTATGCTTGCTGGTGTGATTGGCCAGGAGTGCTAGAGGATCCGAATGCGTGACAGCTGGCGCAACTTCCGCGACTGTTTTTTTGACGTGCTGACTGCATTCCATATTCATAACATATTTTCCAGACAGGAATTGCAAGTTGCACTCTTGAAAGCATCGTACCGCTTCATCTTCTCCTTTCTTGGATTCCTCGAAGGTGATGAAGTAACCAGTTTGATCACAGCGAACGGAATCCCATTGATAAGCATTCAGACGTTGCCTCAAATGACTGATGTTTTTTGAAAGGATGGGTAGGTAATGGCACGAGATGAACAGGTACGGCGTCTGCTCCATTGTCGGCTTGATCGGCTCTCGTTCGATGAGATCTGAGAGCGCTGCCCTACGTGAAAGCCTCCGAGATATTGACACCGAAGGTCGTACGCCTTGCCCGGAGAAGCTCGTAGGCATATTAGAAGCTAAACGTTCCATGGAAGAAGCCGGCTGGATCGTCTTAGCTTCGGGCTTTGTCGAGGAGTCTGATGACTTCAAATCTTTGAACTAAATAGCATGAGCACGTAAACAGAGATTGTTTGTGGACCCTTCAGCTTGCTTTGAAGCAATGTTTGTCCAAATCTACACGTTCTTGGAGCTTACATTTAGATCGGTGATAGTATGACCGTTCTCACAATTCGTGTTGTTGCCTTCAGTGTCGCGGTCATCTTCTGGGTAACTCTGGGCCTGATCGGCAACACGTTGCGCGAAAGTAATGTTTGGTGTCATTGGACGTTTTGAATGGAATATTGGAGTGGCAGTGTTTAAGAGACTGAAGAGCCGACCTTCAGGACTGCGTTGTTGGGTTTTCCGCGCTACCACTGGCTGTCCGTGAGGAGACATGGGAGTGGGAGTGTGGTTCTCCGGGTCGAATGATCTGCATACTGCTTTGATGTCTCCGACAAGTTTTTCCTTGAATTTTGTAGTGGCGGGAAGCTGAGTGCCTTTGAGTACGAAGCAAGTCTTCTCGTAATCAGATGATGGCATTGCGTGCAATAATGACTTACTTACCTTGATCAACGCTGAGCGACGAACGTCTGTGAAGTCCTTGAATACTTCGACCCAGTTACCAAATTTCACACTGTTCATATGAGCGATGCTGTATTTTTTCGTCCATTGCGGTCCACTGAGGATTGTGAAGTGTGGTACGCCGTCGAGCTCTCTCTTGACATCCGTTGACAGAAATGCCCATGCGTCGCACCATCCGCGCTCAGCCTTGACACTCCCTACCAAAATTCTCTGTGGCAGGTATTGTTCAAGCGGTACATCTTCCTCCATCTTCACCTTGTGGATGGGTATGCGATCAAGCAGGTGCGCATCTGCGCCAAGCTCCTGCTGGAGAAGCCTCAACGTCGGTGTTGCAGAACTCGATTGGATATCAAGGTCTTGCTGTCTTGCTCCGCTGTCTCGTGAAGGAAGCGCCTCTGCTGGGCTTCCATCGAGCGATCCTAAACATTTTGTCAATCAGTATGCATCTGCGATACGTAGTAAGGCGTACGGGTATGTGAAGCCATCGCTTCGCTCGTATATTCCGGATTTGATGTATCGCTGGCGTGAGTACAGTCAGAAGCCAGTTGAGTGGGAACTTGGAAGTCAGTTTGCGTTTGCACGTGTTTGTTTGCGTTTGCACGTGCTTATTTGCTCACCTAGTCGCGTTTGCGGGGTCAACAAACAAGGTCGGTGAAAGGTCGCAAAGGAGCTCTCTACTAATGCGCCACCATATCAGTACTGGTCGTTAGCCCAGAACGCCGTAGTGTCAGTAGCTTGCCTTGAGACTTGCAATGATTCATACAAAGAAGGCTATAGTACTGTTGTAGGAACCCTCCAGATGAACACAAAGAATGTATAGCCCTCATTAGATAACACAAGTAGCCAGGAAGAGGATCGGAAAAGACTGTAATAAGTACCTGCATTCGACTTCTTACTTCACTGCACCTTTGCCATCTTTGAGAGGACACTATAGTTTGAAGGCATCCAATTCAGGATGGGCATAATCAGAAGTTGGACAAATATTATTGCAATTACCTTGAGGTTATCGAGAACTGTCTAGCATTCATGAATCAGACCTGACAAGTTGCAGTAGGTAGCTATGGTGACACATTCGTCATTTGCTTTTCGCGTATGCGCATCTTGAGGAGGAAGAGCAAGCTTGTGACTATTCCCATCGCACCAAACCCTATGCCAAGATACATCGCTGCGCGATACCCCCTCAACTCATCCTCTTCTGTCAGTCCACCGTTATTGATGTGCGTCTCGACTGTACCTGCAATTCCCACTCCTATGCTGATGCTGTAATTGACCACAGTATTGACCAGGCTCGCCGCCATTCCTTGATGACGTTTCTCGACAGCGTTGCTCATGATAAGTGTTCCAGCGGGAAAGCTCATGTCCATACCCCAAGGCATAATCAGTGTAACGACAAATGCCTGCGCCCAATAGGTTTGATGTGCGGGCATAGTCGCAACAACGATACTGCCGATCGTAAATGCACACATGGAAATCAACATCACCCATCCGGGTCCAATGCGAGAAATAACATGACCAGTGGTGATCGCGGCGACAAGTCCGGAGATAGTGACAGGACATATTTGGGCCATGGTAAGAAGTGGCGACGTTCCTCGGAGTTGTTGGAGTATTTGGATGAAGTAGTATATGAAGATTCCTGATAGTTGTCAGTAGGATGGCTTTGCCTGAGTGGGAAGAACATACCGAAAGCAGCCCATCCGCACATCTCACAGACCATAACAAAGATGACGTCTGTCTTCAAAGCATCGAACGGAATGAGTGGATGTTCCGATACTCTAAGTTCGATCCAGAAGAACACCGGAAACAGCAAGAAGCCCACAATAAGCAAGGCGTAGATGTAAGGTTGCTCCCAGCCAAAGCCAGGTGCCTGGTTCCAAGCAAAGTTGAACAAAATCATAGCCGTAATGCCTACTGTCGCACCGAGCAGGTCGAGCTCATGTAACCTCTGTGTGAAAGTAAGACCTTGTTCCTCTTCTTTGAGTGGGACGGCGGGTAAAATCCAGTAAGACATGCCACCAAGGCAAGCTAGGGCGATACCAAAGGTCCAGAATGTCCAAGGCCACCAAAGCAGTGACCAAAGTCCTGCAAAGGTTCCACCCAAGACAGCACCAGCTAGAGACAATTAGTGACCCGACTGAATAGTGAATATGACTCAAACATACTTGGTGCACAGCCGCCGAAGAGCGAGAAGACCATATCTTTACGACGTCCCTCAGGGTAAGTTGCGCCTAACAGTCCCAGAGCATTTGGTAGGAGGATGGCAGGTCCAATGCCACTCAAAACCCTGGCAAAAATCATGAGGAACTGTCCGCCATTTCCGGGCGCGTATACGCTCGTTCCAGCCACGATATTCCAGACAGCAAACCAGCCAAATCCGATCATGACCATGGGCTTGTACCCAAAAAGATCACCGCAGCGGCCTGACAGCAGGATGAAAGTTCCGACGGTGAGCGAATAGCCAGCAACAAGCCAGGAGAGAACACCGGGATTGTCAATACCAAGGTCTTCGCCGATGATGTGCAAGATGGTCACTGTGTTGACCAGTCCTGCCTGCGTCACCAACTGCGCAGAGCAGAGCAAACCAACAAATAAGAACTCTCGCAACGGTGACATGGTTTCGGCAATGGATTTGGTACGCGCTAGTTCAAGGTCGCCATCGTTTTTTGAAAGTCGCGTCGATGCATGCGTTGGGTGTCGGGATAAATCTGAGGTAGACGAGCTGAATGATGATGGCGATAGTGACAATTCTTCTTTTGGCTCGAGGGAGCCATTCGGGTTGTCCATGACGATCGTATCGCTGAGCCAGTGTCAGGCAAGTGTTGATGTTCAGGTCCTGAACGTGGCTTCTCTAATGTTTGCCAGGTATCGATGAGAATTGTTTTTGGTGCTAAGGCCATTTTCCGGAATGTGGAGGGCATGGGGCTTTGTTAAGGGTCATCGAAAGGAGTGTATTTCCGAATCGCTGTTACGTGAACAGGAGATGGCGACATGGACCATGCATGTGGGGCCTTCGTCCATGCAGTTCGTCCCACACAAAATTATGATTCGTCCCACACAATCTCTTGTCGGATTTACGGATATAGAACTAGAATTGACGAATAGCCCCACATCAGATAAGCAACGATTTAGACTGAGTGTGATACGGAATATCGTGTCGAACTTGGAACATTCTCGATTATCGCGCAAACGGGCGCTGCTACAAGCCCAGTACCTTGTACGATCCGGATCAACCAGACCTGAAGTCCTCCGGTTAGATAACTTCCACAATCCTTTTGGTATGCTCGGTGGTGTCCAGTCGGCTGTGGCAAGGAGCTGTAGAAAATTGAGTTTGCACGTGATGTCGTGTAGACCACGTCATATCTTGGCCACGCCTGTCCTGTGTTCCCCACCTTAGAACGCGTTCTCACTGCCATCGCGTTGTCCCACTTTGGAGCGACTGTCGCGGCTGTCGCGACCGCGTGCCGACCTAAAGCTGCAGTAAGTCCCCATCCATGATCCGTTTGGGGCGGCGCCTCTCAATATGCCTTTGGAGCAACTCCCAGCGGAGCTTCTTCTTCAAATCGCGCTTCATCTCCCCGACTCGTCGACTCCTAGCCACCTCAAGAACTTGAGTCTCGCATCGCGAGCGCTGCGACCAATAGCTCAGGAAGCTCTCTTTACTACGGCGAAACTTTGCATCTGTTGTGGCTGTCATCCCAAAATAAATGCACTGATCAAACTGCTCCGTACGACGTTGGAGAGGCCAGACCTTGCGTGCAAAGTCAAATCGTTGCGCTTTCGCGCAGTGCGCAAACCGGTCGACAAATTATACACAGAACAGGGCCTTGACTTGGCCGATCTCCGTGACCGATGCATCTTGAAGTTGGAGGAGCTAGGCTTTCAACAGACTCACCCGTGGTGGAGATCTATCAACAACTCCATCGAATCGTCTTTTGGGGGCCTACTGTTGGCGCTGCTTCCACAACTGACTGAGATTGATTTCTGGGTGAAAGACCATCAACGTGGCCCACCCTCGAGCGAGTGTATATCGGGCTTATGGGGCGGTACAAGTCCTCCAAAATCGGTCCTCCACAATTGGAAAAATGTTAATCGTCTCATTACTGGAGATACTTCCATGCTCAAATGTGGCATACATTTCAAATCGCTCAGTGCTCTGGATCTACGCACTATCTCCATAGGGACTGTACTTCGACTGAACGGCCCGGGCAGCCTGCAAGGTGCTGAGAACATTACAGATCTCGCTTTGACTGCCTCCATCCAGTTTGCGGACAAAGACCTTATAGAGAAGGCAGAGATTGAGTTCGGCGGACTCCTAGAAGCTTTGGCATGCCGTGTACTGAAAAGTCTGAAAATCTCCCTCATCAACGACGGTTACAACATCGACGACGCACTGATACCTGAATTCAACGGAGGCTATTTTCTGAGTCAATTGTACACTGTGCAAGACACTTTGGAGTCCCTCGCCATTAAAATCGAGACCACGGACAATAACGAAGAGCTAGAGTGGATGCTTGAAATGTTCCACCCACCAAACTGGTCGCCGGTGGATTTTCCAACATTGAAGTCCCTCACCATCCCCGAGGTCTTCCTATTCACTTCTTCCATGCCGTATTCATGGGACATGCCGCCAAAACTGGAACAACTAGACTTGTTGTGGCCTAGCGAAGTAGTGGAAAACTGGATTCAAGGGTTTATTGGGCCTACTCAGCCTCTTCCTCTGCCAAAACCCCAGACAGAGCAGCTCAAGAAATTACCCAGGAGTTTTCAAAAACTTATTTTGACTTGTCTTGACGATGTCGGGGTCGAGGCTGCGTACTTTGCAGATGACGTGAGCGACATCTTTTGTGTTTTATGGGGTACGTGTAACGTGGTGACTGAGATATACGATCAGGCGCGGAACACAAGGGAGATTCTGCATTTGCAATACAAGCACGACGACGACAGTGAAGATGACCATAGCGAAGACAACGATGGCGAAGTTAAGGATGACGATGATAATAGCGACAAAAGGGCGACAATTATTCTGGCACTTCTGAAACAACGCTTCAATCTTGACCCCAACGGACTCACTGTAGCCCAGCTTGCTGCAGAACTTAGATTCGACCTTCAGCAAGTTCAAAAAACAGTTGAAGGTCTACATAGAGCTGGTCGGATCTTGGCTCCCACTGGCCTGGGGGAGGGCTCCAGAGTGCAGTTCGTGAACACCACCGCCAATATGCTCTACCTCGGCCTCATGATACAGGGGCACCTCCCAAGGACAAGTCATGGCGGAACGTCAGTGGACGAGCAACCAGGAGAACATGCATGCATCGATAATTTCCCGAAGGGTGCTGGTAGCGATGGTGCACTGGAGGACGACGATGGCACAGACGAGGAAATGCCTGACCTGGAACCTGTAGTATCCGTTCTCGCTGGTCCTAGGGTTGCGCCGCTTTCGCGCGTCGGTCTCATTACAGAGACTGCTGTGCTGCGATTTGTGCGGCAGTGTGGGCCTCTCAATCACCTAGGTGTCACCTATCAGGACATTGCCACTTCACTTGGCACGGATTATGACGAGATCGCCACGAGGATGGATAGTCTTTGTCGCGCGGGCTATGTGCGAGCGGCTGACGACAAGGCATATTTCGTCAGCGAGAATGACGAACTCTTGAGGGAGGATCTAGGTCACAGCATATACTGAGCACTCTGGAAGGGCGAAGGTGCAATGCAGAAACGCGCCTCATGATTTATGTAGCTATCTCTCAAGAGAGCTATAGTTTCATCTTTGTTAGACTAATCAAGACTCAAGTACTTCAAACAAAACTGCTATGCCTGTATTGATGTTAAGTGTCTGATTGCTGTAAAGTGTACGGGCAGCGAGCCCCTTTGCATTTGTCTATCTGAAAGTGCCTTCGTATAAATTCATTAAGATCCGTCATCGCTATATTCCCTTGCGTGCGCCTGATATGATACCCTCTAAATGCATCGAAGAAAGTAAAAACGCGCTTGTCCTCATAAGCTCATTGCGACCTCACTATCTACTCTGTGTCTTTCCGTAGAACCACTCTACCAAGTGCGCGACAGTGGGATGATTCCATGTCAGCGTCGGCGGCACAGTGACGCCCATCGTCTTCTGTAGCTGTTGTCTCAGCGCAACTGTCATAACTGAATCAACACCCAGGTCTGCAATGGCCACCCGGTCCTCGATATCGTCCACATCCATGTAAAGAACACGCGATAGACACCCTTTAATTTCTGCGTTGAGATAAGCTTTGAGCTCGGGACCGGATTTTGGCTTCTCAACCACTCCTGTAGCCGGCGAAGCAGGAAGGTTGGAAGTGGCAGGTGCAGCGCGCCGCTGCACGACGTCTTGGATCAAATCGCACGGCAGTACCTCATCAGCGTCGAGGATGCGCGTCCTCGTAACGACGGCATGGTCAGTGTCAATGCTGGAGAGGTACGACCACGCTTGAAATCCCTCCTCCACTGTGATATCTGTCACGCCTTTGCTATGCAGCTCTAGGTCGACGAGCTCAGTGTCGCTTGCCAAACCTAGCGCTCGCCACGCAGTCCATTGGATTGCAACAGTGTTGCAGCCTACTGAGCGGCGATGCGTTGCCAGGCCGTCAAGGAAGGCGTTGGAGGCTGCATAAGCGGACTGACCAGGCGTACCGATGATCTGGCCTATCGATGAGAATAGGACGAAGAAGTCGAGCGTGCCCGGTGGGAACACGCTATGTAAGTTCAACGTGCCTTGTATCTTAGGTCCCATGACGGAAGCGTAGGACTCGGGCGTTGTGTCTTTGATATAACCATAGCCAGATACGCCTGCGGCGTGAATGACACCAAGCACCGGTGGGAGGGAGAGAGAATCGAGCGCTGCAGATAGCTCTGCTGCCGCAGAGGGAGAGCCAATATCGAGTGCTAGCGCATGGATAGACGCGCCTAAGCTCTCAAGGACCTTGACTTTCTCAATGACTGCAGCCATAGACCCAGAAGCTTTTGACCAGCTCTTACGAGCAGGAAAGGGACGTCGCGAAATGACAACAATTCTCCGTGCCCCGTTGCGTACCAGGAAGTCGAGCACCTCCAGACCCAGGTCACCAAAGCCTCCAGTAACCATGTAAGTTCCATGCGCTTGAGGTAACAGGCTTCCTTTCTTGCCATTCTTTCGCTGCTCGTCTGAGAATGCTCGCAGGCGTGCGACGCGTGGGAGACCGTCTTGAACACGTACGACGCTTTGGTCTTTGACATACCTCAATGGCAGAAGAGGAAATGCCGGACCCTCGTTATCAATCAGTCCACCCCACACATCTGGATACTCAGATGCAGCAACTCGAGCGAAGCCATAGAGCGGGTACTGCGCAAGACAGGTGGGTGAACGGCCTCTGTACGCGCCATCGGTGACAACGAACAGTTTTGGTGCACTCGGACTGTCTGCGAGGGTTGCAAGGATACTGGCAGTCTCGCATGTGAAAGTGTGTGCTTTCTTTGGGATATCACTGTTGTTTTCAACAGCGCCTGGCATGTAAATGACGACTGTGTCGTGTTCTTGCAGAAACTTGGAGACATCAGCCATCTTCAGATGCTGTGCGGAGCGCACTGCGACCACGTTTGTAGTGATCATCTCCAAGGTATTGATGTAGTTATCCGCACGCTGGCTGTCTTCAGACACAACAACGACATTTCTAATAGGCAGCGGCGTCTCCGAGAATTTTGGAGGTATCCATGCCAACTGATGAACAAGGGAGTCTAGGCCCTTACTCTTGTCACTTACGGCCTCGACATCGGAGAATCTCATGCCCTTGACTTTGGTGAGAAGCTCCCCAGTCTCGCTGAGAATACTGATGTCGGCTTTCAAGTTTTCGCCTTCCGAAGTCTCTTCAATGAGCAAATACCCAACTTTGGGCGGCGCAGCCTTGGAGACCAAGAGTACCTGGTCAATTCCACTGACAATGCGCATTCGTACACTCTTGAAAAAGATTGAGGACCCAACGGACGTTGCTGCATCGAGGAACGGAGCCCAGCTGTTCTCGTCCCAAGTCAACACCTCTGCATCGGGAGCCATGTCCATCTTTACGAGCATCTCCTTCTCATTTCCAAAGTGCTCCATGACGGCCCACGGGAAGGCGATACCAGATACGCCAATTTTCTGGAGGTAGTCCCATGCAAAACTGTTTGAGAGCTGAGTGCCAATCTTGGCCCGTATCTCTTGTATCGAAAACGTTCGTTGATAGGTCGTCATGTCTGTCTTGATAAACTTGGCTGCACTGTGCTCAATCCACGTGTGTTCGGTATCGGTCTTGCTTGCGGTGTCAAGCTTCAGTCGCGATGCCAAACGGACCTCGTCGCTTTCGACTACCACTTGGACTTCGCGCTTGTCCGCAGCCATCGGCGTTGGCACGCGTAGCTCTATGTTATCAAGTATGGTCGCGCCCGTAGCTCGTAGAAAGGTATTGCAGTACACACCAGCAGGGATTATTTCGGTCCCATCAAGTGGATGGGTCAAAGGATATGGCTTGGTTGTGTCATCGAGCATTGTGGTCCATACTTTTGTCTTGCTGCCAGCAATATCGACAAAAGCACCAAGTACCGTGTGTGTGTCGACATCGTGTTGTTGAGCAATGGCACCAGGGCTCATGGAAATGGTCTTCCAGTAGGGCTTGTGCACCCAAGGCGTCATAGGTACCGTGCTCAACCATGGGCCAGATCCCTGCAAGACCTTGAAGTCCACATGTGCACCTAGATTGTGGAGCTGTGAGATGGCTTTGGAAACACCTTGCTCAGCCGAAGTGTCCCTTGTCATGACCCCAAAAGCCGCAGAGTCTTCGATCGCCCGGGCAGAAAGCGTTTCGGAGATTGAATGTGAAACGATAGGGTGAGTCGAAATCTCCAAAAAGACACGGAAGCCGTCATCCACGGCAGCTTCTACGGCATCAACAAGCCAGACGGGGTCGACCATGTTCTTTGTCCAGTAGTCAATGTCACGTAACACTGTAGTCCGCGGGACCGAAGCCGACGTCGAGTAGATGGGTGTGTCTGCAGGCTGTGGATTGATGTCCCGGCCGAGACCTTCCTGCAGTGCAGGTGCAAGCTGCTCAAGCATGGGAGAATGGAACCCAATATCTGTCTGCACTCTCCAGAGTTTGACTTTAGATTTGCTAAGACGTCCCACATACCATTCAACCGCCTCTGTGGTACCACTTACGACGCACGTCGACGGCGAAGATCGGATTGCTGCAGCAATGTCACTCCTTCCAACAAGCTGCTGCGCAGCTATTTCGAAAGGCAATGTGACAAGCACCATTGCGCCTTGGCCTTGCACCTGTGCGTAGAGCTTAGCTCGTCTGGCAACGATGACCGCGCCCTCCTGCTCAGTCAGGCAGCCACTGGCCACTGCAGCTGCAATCTCGCCAACAGAATGGCCGATGATAGCTTGGGGTGCAATACCCTTCGACTTGAGCAGTGCGGTGAGACCGATCTGCATAGCATACGTGAGGACTTGAATCTTTGCTGAGTCACCCAGATCGCTCATTCGAAGGGTTTCGATGACAGAGAAGCCGGCTTCTTTCTGGAGAACACCCTCTAACGAGGAAAGAGCATCGTAGAAGACGTTGTTGTGCAAGAGTTCCTTTCCCATGTTTGTCCACTGTGCGCCATGACCCGAGAAGACCCACACTACTCCTGGCTCAGCCGCACTACCGAGCACACGATTACTCGTTGTGAAAGAACCAACCCTGCCCTTTGCAAACTCTGTCAAACTGCGAATAGCGTCTTCGTGATCCAGGGCCACAAATGAGACCCGGTGATCGTGAGCAGCACGGCGTTGGGCAAGGGTGCGAGCAACGGCATGCAGATCCGCAGAAGATCCATCTGCTGATAGCCAATGCGCCAAGGAAGCAGCAACGGCAGGTAGACGCTTTTCCTGCATGGCTGAAAGGGTGAGTGTGATGGTCGGCTGTCGGTCTGCTGCAGGGCTATGATCCATTCTGGCAGGCGCTTGCTCAAGAATTGCATGACAGACCGAGCCACCGTAGCCGTAACAGCACACCGCCGCTCGTCGTACCTCACAATCAGGCCACGCCCTCGCATCTTTGACTACTTCCAAACCATTAGTTGTCCAGTCGACCTTGGTGTTGAGCTTGTTCAGCAGCGCCTGCGGAGCGATGACACCCTTCTGTACAGAAAGTACAGCCTTAACAAAACCGATGGCACCAGCTGCGGCCTCCAAATGCCCGACATTTGGCTTGATAGATCCAACGTAGCAAGGCGATTTGGATGGCCGCCCTACTCCGTAGACTTGAGCAATGGCGCTGATCTCCGTAGGATCTCCGAGAGATGTCGATGTAGCGTGTGCTTCAACGTAGTCGATGGAGAGCGGGTCAATGTCGCCAGCCCGTTGGAGCGCCTGCCTGGCAACAAGCTCTTGGGCTTTTGAGTTCGGCGCCATGATTCCGTTAGTCTTACCGTCCTGTGCAGACGCAGAGCTCTTCATGACAGCAAGAATGTTGTCGTTGTCTTCAATCGCAGCGCTGAGACGTTTGAGTACTACAACAGCTCCACCCTCCCCGCGGGCGTAGCCACATGCAGCATCGTCAAAAGACCGGCAAACTCCTTCTGTGGTAAGGGCGCCTGCTTTTTGAAGCATGTGTGTAAGACCAGGTGCACAAATGACGTTCACACCACCACAGATAGCAACAGTACTCTCACCGGATACGATGGCCTGACGAGCAAGGTGTATGGCAATCAATGAGCTTGCACATGCTGCATCGACTGCTGTGGAAGGACCTTGTAGCCCCAAGTGGTACGATATCCTGTTGGGAATACCATGATATGCAGTGCCGATACCACTCCAGGCCTCGATGGTTGGTAGATCCTCCATCAGCATACGGGAGTAGTCATCGGAGTCAACACCCATGTAAACGGCTGTGTCACTCCCACTGAGCTTCTTTGGATCAATGCCAGCGTTCTCCAAAGCTTCCCAGGCGAGCTCGAGACCAAGACGCTGATGTGGGTCCATAAGCTCAGCCTCCTTCGGGGAAATGCCGAAGAAGGCGGCATCAAAATCCTCGAGTTTGTCTAAGAAGTATCCCTTGCGAATGATATTGTCGAGAATCTTTGCGTTATCAGGGTGACGGTGTCGCCATGGTTCCCAGCGGTGTGCTGGGACTTCACCCGATGCGTTCTTCTTCTGCAGGAGAAAATCCCAAAGTTTCTCGGGAGTGTTGTTGCCGCCAGCAGTACGGCATGATAAGCCTACGATGGCTACATCTTCTGTATGTGACTGTTTCGTGTCAGTCTACATCCTTAATTAAGTTTGTGGCTCATTAGAATGCATACCTGGGCTGAACCCGGTGTTTGAAAATCAAGCATTTCAAAGCCAGACCTGCTGCTAGGTGTCGAAACGCCATTTGTGGACTGCATTGCTGAACGACACCAAGGTTCGGGGGATGAGGGCGATATAGATATATCGTATGACGGCCCCGCAGACCCGAGTGCTGTGGGACTGTCTAGACTCAGGGTGCAAGCGCAACGGTCCAGTTGCAAGGTGCAACTTATATCTGTGTCGAGCAGCATTGTTAATTAGAGCAACCGCGTTTGCCGCACTGATGATCCGTTGTAATCTGACCGACTCCGTGATAATCTGGCCGACAGGTTCAGTCCCGAGTCATGGCACTCGAATGATAAGAAATAAATGTCTGGACTTCCGACAACAAGCAGTACGACTCGAGAATCGGGAGATCCCTTTCTTAAGAGCAGACATTCTTCCTAACGAAGGACATGGGTCTAAAGCACTTCATAGTTCTGATCGATGATTCCCAACAACCGGGTTGTACAGGCCCACAGAGTAAAGTTCCAGAAGAAACATGGTTTCGTTTCTTTTACTTACATGCCGGCAGTGAGGCGTGATCGGACCGTCTAATTCTACGAAAAGTCTTCGTTGTCTTCATGTGCGCTTTGGTCACGTCTGCGCGTGGAACCGGGGAGGCTACCAGGGTGATTGTTCCGAGCTCGGTGGGTTGGGTCATTGATCAACCCAAAGATTTGCCCGAAATTGGGCATGGGTCCGCACAAATCTCCAGAGCAGGGACTGTGAAAGAACGCTGTCCCCCACTGTATGTGATGTTGGTTACTCCAGACTGGAAGGTGCCCGATGCTGTGGATGTAACGTTCGGAGCCTTTCGATACCAAGCTAGGCTGATTGTCTAAATCTCCACTTTTGTCACTATTGTCCAGAGACGTCAATTCGCGGACGTAGGCATTCGACAGCGGAGACGAGCGCTCACCGCCATTGGTATCTGCGCACTCGGTTATAGCATGGTTGTTATGGCTGTCACATTGCGGCACGGTTTCTGTAGTTCCGACGGCCAGGGAGTCTCCTTGCGAAGGGATAGTCTTTAACGTTTAGTGCCATGTGGAACGGGACGAGGCCATTCGGCGTCGGGGAAGGAAACCGGAACCGCGTGGCACGGTGACACCGACAGCGTTATATTGTACGCGCTGTGAAGTGTCACTTTGACGCCACTAAGTAGAACGTTGCCCAATGCCGGCATGTGTTCATGCTCCCCGTCATCCTTAAAATGAGGCCTGACTTTGCGAGATTCCATGTCGCCGGTCAAGCGTTGCTTTTTGCGCTTTCAGAACCCAATCGCCCGGTCTGCGTGCTTCGATCAAGGTATGCGGCGAATTTGTGGCTAGGCGAGCAGGCCATCGACAAGGCGGCAGTGACTTTGGCCAGGCCTCATACCTTTCTCGGTAGTTCGCGTATCGCTGTGTAACCAAACTTCGTCACCGGCGCGGAAATCCGAGAGATGAATTATCGTGTGCAAGGCGTCGTACATCGTAGCCTCGACTGTTAGGCGAAACTCTGTGTGTGATGTTTCCTTTTGCGGTTACGCAGCCGATCGGACCGCTGCCGCGATGTGACCTGTGGGCCTCTCGGAGCGTCTGCGGAGCACTTGAACAATCACTTTTCTACGGCACTTGACCAGCTCTGAGCCACGACCTGGACATCTGGATAAATTCGCTTAGTTACAAGCGAAGCCGCTGCCCTGGTGAGTATTGTTAGGAACCCCCACGCCGAGTGGGCTATACCGATCAGCACGCCATTCCTTGACCAGCCTTGTTCGGTATTGCAGCTGCCAAGTGACCGCTCGGAGTTGGTAAGGTGGGGTGGATCTAAGCACACGCGGGTAGATCAGAGGAAGGATTGAAGGCATAGCGATATCGACTATGTCATCTACAATACACGAATAAGAAAACATGCATGCTCATCTTCCGTAACCACGAGTGTGTTGATTACTCTTCCGCTGTTTCATACTCGCTGTCGTCAGGATACAGCTCATAACGGGAGAAAAATCCTCGATTGTGCACTTGGTCCTCGACACTGACACAATGTTGAGCCGTAATCAAACGAGTACGCATATCACCGAGCATGCATATATGTATGGATGTTTCTTTGCCAATGAGTAACATGCAAGTCGACTCGCTAGGATCCAAGATTTCAACAATCTGAAGGCTATCGCATTCGATCCTTAACGCTTCAAATAAAGCGGGCCAGCGGCCTTCCTGAAGGTCCACGCAGGCAAGATGGAAATATCGAAGTTGCTTGTTTCGTCGTACAAAAAGAATCGAAGGGCAGCCTGACGGTGTGTCGTCGACCCAGGCCATCTCTAGGCGGAATCGCGTTAGTGTCTGCATCTGATATCTGACTAGAAGATCGCCTGTGACATGTTCAGACAGTGGTTCGCTATCGAATCGAATGGCGAGTGACGTAAGCCGTTTCAGTCCGAGCAAGAGAGTTGTGAACGCTGTCGCCATAGATGCAGTGATTGAACAGTGTCAATGTAGTCAGCGCAAGTCCTTGAGATACGCACAGCATTTCGAAGGCCGCAATGCAACAATGAGATCTAATGTTTGCCAGTGTTGAAGAGCAATCGCTGAATAGAGCGAAGCATTCAACGCGTTAATGTGGCAGCCTGTCGGGCCATTAAGATCGTGCCTGGACGTCAGTTGTCTCGAACATGACAGTCTCGATTCGGGTATCAGAGAGACTAAGTGCCGCAAGTACAGTTGTCATGAGGATTGTGGTTGATCCCTCACCATGGGGCCACCCTGACCGTATAAAGCGGGAGTTGCCAGGGAACTGTAACACTCGATCAATTAAATGTGAACATCTTCGATTGGAACGACGCATCTAGCTCACCCACATGACAGGCTTTATTCGTATTGTTTTGAGGGCGGGAAAGCCTCTCAGTGCTCTGCTCAACACTAATGTGCCGGCGCCGTGCTCGATGTGGTTACGCTCTGTCATCTCTTGCTCAAATGCTTCACTCCAATCAACTGGATCAGGCCATGCTTCCGCTATGACGAAGTGCAGCTCTCTCACAGCTACAGCGAACTCTGTGTTTTTGGAAATTTCAATCAGTGCATCCAGATGAGGCCGTGTAAGATCAATCTCGAGGGTGTGGAATGCTGTCGGTAAGAACAGTGCTTGTATCATGTCACGTAGACTCCGGCACACAAGCCGTAGAGCGCAGGTATCAAATCTTCTCTTCCTGAAGGTAATGATGTCGTAGTTGCGTGTCAGTGTTGGTGTTGTGAGATAGGAAGCTATGTGCCAGATCAGTTCGGTGGGAAGGTCAGTCATGGTAAGCGGACGACACGCGTCCGATGTTCGCGAGGCATCTGGCTCTGTTGCGAGATTCGAGCCTTCCAGCTTGTACTTCGACATTGTTGCTGGAGCGTCCCGTCGTGTCGTTGCAGTCCGGGGAGGTCCACGATAAAGGTAGATGTGGCTGACTAAGGAACGCGCTAGAACGCGTGACGCGCCGCAGCCCTCATCTGATCGTGCCTTCCATCTTGTAGCGATGCTCCGCAAGTTCATCAATGGGACATCCTTCCACCTCAAGCCTTATAAATAAGACCACGGCGATTGACTGAGCGCACTCATTCCGCGTTTGATTATGTCACGGCCACTGATTTCATAAGCCTGGGGCACCGATAGTGCCGACGATCTCCCCTGATGCCCCATAATTACTAAAACGAGGTCGACAGCCCTAACAATCATGGTGGTCTTTCCATCACGAGCCACGAAGGATCCCCTATCGTACAGCGTAGCCGCTTTCCGGGGCTTCGGAGTTTTCAAAGAGCTCGGCTCGAGAAGATATGATGAAAGAGCACAGTCGCGTAACTCCTATGTCCCCCATGCTCCCGAACAGTATTGATAGGAAGCGCTGAACTATTGCATGGACAGGCGCCCAGCTCATGCCAGCGATTTTGAAGTCATTGTCGATCTAACTGTACTGATGAGTTTAGAGTTTGCACAAGCCTCCTGGTATTGCGTAAGGCTGCTCGGCGACACCTTGGCACTTCTATATTGTCAGTAACGCCTACCGGACCGAGCCGGTAATGAAATACGCAATCGCCGTTATGCAAGTAATATTTAAAGGCGTCACCGCAGTAAATATATATCTGTCTTCGCTCTGTCTATTATCTTTTCTTTGACAACCTGATAGCACCATGCGCTCCACACTCCTCACTTTGGCATTCCTCACAGGAGCTTCTCTGGCCCTTCCCCAGAAGCCAGCAGCCAATGGGACCTTCGAGCAGGAGACTCGTAGTCTCGACGAGATCTACGAAGCAGCAGTGGCCGAGGGTGGCGTCGTCACCCTATGGCATGGTGGAGACGAGAAGGGCCAGCAAAACTATTTGAAGAAGGCATTCGAAAGTCGCTTTCCCAAGATGACGCTCAATGTCACCGTGGATCTCTCAAAGTATCATGACGGCAACCTCGATCTCCAGCTTGCGGCCAAGAATATCTACGTCGACAGCATCATCCTGCAAACCTTACACGATTACCCACGCTGGAAGAAGGAGGGTGTCCTGCTGAATTACGCACCTGCCAACTTCGACAAGGTATATCCCGAGTTCAAGGACGCAGATGCTGCATACACAGGCCTTTTCATCATCGCCTGGGGTCTGAGGACCAACACCAACAAGACGACTTCGGTTCTGACGTCTTACAACGACTTCACCAAGCCCGAATTCAAGGACAAGCTCGTGCTCACGTACCCCAACGATGACGATGCGGTACTCTGGCAATTCGACCTTCTGTGAGTTGCCCGAAAGAACACATTCGGCTACGCCTACTGACTCCCACACAGCCTCAAAGATCCCAACTTCGGCATGAAATGGTTCGACGCCCTACTTGCCAACAACCCCCGCTGGGTCCGCGGCACGCAGACGCCCGGCACCATCCTGGCATCCGCCAACAGCAGCAGCGTAGCGACCTTCACGTCGTCGTACTCTTTCAGCGATTCCCCAGGCATCAAGTACGGCCTCCCCACCGAAGGCATGTTCGTCTCCTGGCCACAGACCGGCGCCATCTTGAAGGACGCACCGCACCCCGAGGGCGCCAAGCTGCTGCACAACTTCCTGCTGAGCGACGAGCACCTGCAGAGCGGGGGCGGATGGAGCACCAGGGAAGATATTGCTGCGCCGTCTGGAGCGGAGAAGATCATGGAGCAGCCGCACACGGACGCGCCGGGCTTTGCTAAGTGGATGGCTGATCGCGATAATGTGGAGAGGATCCGGTTCTTCTTTGAAGATAGGCTCGGCACTGCTCAGGGGCTGAGTCCGCTCATCGACGATTTGTGAGCTTGGGTTGATGGGGTGGGTGCGAGGCAATTCCCGACATTCAATTGTATATACAGCAGCACTTTACCGGCTCCGAGCCGATACTTGGAATAGTGCAAGAACAAGGGAGGGTCAGTGTCTTACTGAAGTGCTTCAGGTTCGATTGGCTGTCTTTAGAGGATTCGAAATGTCTTTAAGATGGCTACACATTCAATCATCCCTGATTTCTCTTCGCTTTTTCTCCGCTGAATCATTCCCGACCGTAGCAAGGTGCTCTACAGGCTGCTTCGTATGGGCAATGTGCTTTTTCTAAGCTGTCTACGTTCCCGCTGTCACCCAAGACTGCTGACCTGCGCATCTGACTCTCACTGCGTTCTTACAAAACGATTGCAAGAGAAGCCATCAGCGCGACAAAGAGTGCCCCACCAGCAACGTTCCTCCCAGCCCCAGCCGTCGACTCAGGCGGCGCAGCACCCCCACTGGGCGTCGCAGTACCATTGCCCGCCAGGTCGGGGAACAGATAGCTAGTGTTAGCATCCACGACGATCCAGTTCTTGATCAGCGCCGTCCCGTTCATGACAGACTCCCACTGATCGTTCGTACACTGATCGCGGTCAAGCACGTAGCACTGGCTACCTCCCAGCTGAACCGGCTTGTTCGTGATGTTGTACACATCGACCGGGCCTTCAGATGAATAGCTGGGGTTCTGGGCGGTAGAAACGTTGCCCGTAGCGATGTCGAAGTTGAACAGAGCGCGCTGGAAGATGCGGAACGCAGTCTCGGGCTGGTACGCGGGGACTTCGTGGCCCGCTTCGTACACGCGAGTGAACGACAGGTTCCCGTACTGGCGGACTTGTCCGCCGATGTAGGTGTCGTTCACTACAACGGGCGCGTAGCCGGCGGCAGCGAACTCTGTTGCGTTCTCGTAGGGAATGGCGAGAGAGAGAGCTTCGCCGCCGTACCAGTTACATGCATAGTCGCGGTCGCCGTACACGAGGGCAACTTTGATACCTTCCTCAAGAAGGTATGCGAGGTCCTCCTTCCATCCTGGACGCGGGTAGTCGCCGATGCTGCGGAAAGCGCGCGATACGGCAGAGTTTGATTGTGTCCAGTTCAGTGGTATGCCCAGGCCCTGTTGTACGTGCGGCTGGTTCAGCCAGCCTGCATACCAGGGCACCGGGAAAGATGCAGCGCCAGGAGCCGAGATATCGTAGTAGTTGACATCACTGTCAAAGTAAGGATCACGGATCTCTGCAGTGCAGAATGTTTCAGCCTTCTGGCAAACAGTGTTCACACTTTCATTGAAGCCTTGGTTGGTTGGATCGTAGATGAGACTGAGGTTCCGGCAGTTCTCGATCTGATGCAAGCAGCCATCCGTGCGGTACAAAGCGTCAATGACTTCTTCATAACGAGATTCGTTGTATGCCTTGATGCCGTAGGTGTTGTTGTAGGCCATTTGAGGATAGCCCTCCCATTGTACGTAGCGGTCAACGCAGCCGTTGATGATTATCAGCGTGTCGAGATGCAGCAGATGCGTCTGACCCTGCTCGTCCCACGTGCCATTGAGGATTCTCTCGTTCTGCTCCTGGAAATACGCTGCAAACGCCGGCCCGTAACGACCGCCATAGGATTCAGTCGCAATTGAGATCCTATCGTCATTGGGCTTGTGCTGCGGAAATTCCTGGAACCAGACTTGGGCGAAGTGCCAGAGAGCTCGTGCAGAGTTCTCAGTACCACGCGTTGTCAAATTGGCATCTTGGCTGGCATAGGTGCCAACGTAGAAAGACGCATTCTGAGCTGGTACGCCGTTTGAGAAGTCGGCGACTTCGACGTCTCCAGTGTCGATGTTAGTAGTAACATTGGTCAAGCTGTCGTAGCTCATGCCAACTTGCACTGGCTGATCAAGATAGAGCATGTTGACTGGTTGCTTATTAGCGTATAACAAAGGATTGCAGGTTTGATCACATACCCTCATTGTTCCAGGACCAGTCGCTCAGGTATGTCGAATTGGAGTCTGAATGGACATAGCAAGGTCCGTTCTCACGAAGCAATCCTAACATCGAGCTACTTCCCGGACCTCCGTTCTACATCAAATGTAAGCGACACATTTACGAGTCAATGCTTGCGCGTACCATCCAGATCGACAGTGGTGCATTAGCAGGATCCTTCCGAGACTCGAAGAACCAGAAGAAGGTGTTAATCTCATAGGTCTGGTTTTGCACGCCGAGATCAGCGAGGACGCCTGCAGGCAAGTGCACGTAGCCGGAATAGCTTCTGACTCCATCGGTGGTCTCGCAAAGATCATTCTGGACATTGTCAGCAGTATTCATTTGAGGTGGATGCGCGAACATAGATACCTCTTTGTATGAGATGCGGATGCCGTCCTCGATATGAGAGTCGAGCACGGTGACACCCTCCAAAGCAGGTGGAAACTGTGCTGATGCCAATCCACCAAGGAGGCTGGAGGCTGTGAGTAGCGACAGACGATTGCCCAACATACTCGCTGTTTGGAGAAAGAAGATAAGACCAGCTGTAGCGCCAAAGCGTGATCTTGGACGGGTACTTATACGACGTTACAGTTTGCGCGGCTCGGTAGCATTCGCACAAGCACTGCATGTCCATCACTTGCAACTTTCGACGTGAAAGCATACTGAGCTTCCTCAACGGGACGTAGCGTACCCATAGGCCTGCAACAAGAGCCATGTTGATGACGGTGGATTACCTAGCAAGATGCATAGCCAAGAAAGCCAAGCCAAGTCTTGCGCTCGTTATGCTTTGCCGTCCAAGAATGTCTTTGCCAGAATATCCACCATGCTGTTGTGCGGGCATTGTTGATCGTGTCGGTAGGAAAGTAACTATTGGTCGACTCGAATATTACTTCCTAGCACCTGGTGGATGCTGTGAAATCTCTTCTCAAACTGTCGTTGCAATGAGTGTGTTACTTGGAATTCCGGTCACGATCCTCGGGTAAAGAGAGCCAGATGAGGGGACGACACAAGCTCCCCAAGCAACCGTAGGCGGCCTGACGCGACCCACATTCATGTACCACGCTGCGCCGTTGCCGTTGGTCTCTGATCAAGACTCTTGCACACGCCAAAGGAGCCGCTAATAAAGGACTGCTTCGCAACGCAGTCTGACCACAAATATAACTGAAGATCAAATTCTAAAGTCTACCAGTAAAGATAATTTGTCGCTGATGATCTGCTTAGCTTTTTGCCTACAACTTCTCATTTTCTCAAAACTGGAGAGCGTAGGCCCGTAGACTTCTACACTGTAGTCTTGTTCGCTAACACTTTTGACGTGCAAGAGCCTGAACAACACACCACAATTGACCTGTCGAACTTGAATATAATCGAATACTTCCACAGTGGAAATGCCGTGGTATAGCACATGACAGAAACATGACATCACTTGTGAAGCTTCCTGCTGAACTATCAATACTTGGTCAATCACTGTGGCAACCCGTTACAGAGCCACGCAGCAAACGTTCTGGTACAGCTCCGCATCCTACTGCAGCATCGAGCGGTCATTCTCTTTTCTTGAAGAATACAATTAGAGAAAGGAAAAGAAGAACCAAACTTAGTCAATGAATTTTGTAGTAATGTTAACGATATCTTGATTGTGTAAAGTCTACCCGTAGGATCTAAAGCCCTCCGACCCACGCAAAGCAACCCAAACCACTGCTCGCTCAGTGCGCATGATCCTCGCCACACCCGCAGTCGTCACCAAAAGCCGCACGCTTAGCCTTGGCGTCCACTTGCCAGGCCTCGAACTGGAACTCCCTCTTGCTAAGCCCGTACTTTCCGTCATCGCCCTTGATCACGCCCTTGCCGGCGTTATCGACAATCGCGTCGAGCCATGCTGCGAGTCGGAAGCCCGCCTTGGCGATCTGCTTGGTGACGACGGGGATGGCGGCGTCGTAGTATGCGCCGCTGAGCTCCTGGTTGCGTACGGCGTCGGCGCCGTTGGGGATGACGGTGGTGCAGACGAAGGCGTTGGCGTCGTTGGCCCACACCATGGCGCTGTCGATGGGCTTCTTCGCCTTGAGGCCCTTGGTCCACGTCCTGCTCTCCTTCTTGTACACGCCGCGCTTGATCTCGCTAGTCAAATTGGCAGCCCACTTCTCCGCATTCGCAAGCGAGAAGTTGCCGATGAGCTTCTGGGGAATGGCGGTGTCCCAGGCGGCGTGCAGATTGGTGTGGGCGCCGTTGAATGTGACATTGACGAGGTTGCCGCCGACTTCGAAGTTCTCGACGTGCAGCGGCTGGTGGATGTCGCCCAGGAAGTGAATCACCCACTTCAGCGCCTTCTGCTGCTCGATGAGACCGACGTCCTTGGTCACAGCGCGCGTCGAGTAGTTGGCAATGGCGGACACAATACAACCTTCCTCTGGGCAATCGCGCTCGTAGTTGACGCCGCACTGCTTGGGCGGGGTGTCCAGGGCATCGATGTAGTGCAGCGAGGAAGAGAACTTTCCCTCGTCTGTGTAGCGGTAGCTGTCAGCCTGGATGCGTTGTCAGTAACGGTTCGATTGATCAATGTCCCAGCTTGTGTCACGTACCCAAGTAGCGACATTCGCAAGGTAAGCCTCCGAGGAATCGTTCAAGATACGCTGGGCAAATTTCTTCGTGTCCTGCGAGACGAGGTTTGTCGCAATGTATGCAACAGTGGTATGTCCGAGCGAGCCCCATGCATACGCAGAGGGCGCAGCGGCCATGCCGGCCAGGAGAGTAGACTTGAAATGGACCATCTTGACAGGCGAGCGATTGAGAGATCGATGCTGAAGCACAAAAGTCTGGGCAAGGACTGAATATATACTACAATTCCCGCTACGGGCACCTAGGGGAAGTCAGTGCATCCACTTATCAACGATATCGGCCATGTCCGTTCATCGCCACGCGGTTTTCCTTCCAAGATCTGGGGTATCACGGCGTGCAAATGAGCGGTGATATGCAGGTCCGCGGAGGCGCTAGACACTTTAGGAAGGAGCTTGGCAGAGATTCGCAAGCTAGCCAATCCGTGGCAGGAACGTGTGCGAGATCATTGGACAGGCCAAGCGGACTGATCGGACGGACGATATGGGAGATGGTAAATGAGATGTTCGGTGGCTGTTTGTGTGGTGGAAGCGGGGCGGTCTGGTGAGATGGAAATGTAAAGCGTGGTAAGCATGGTCAAAGTAGTCTTCATCATTTGCTGAAACTAAGGGTATCTCGAGGGTGTAAGCAGTCGCCAAACTCCAAATGTATGCATGGTTGTGTGTATGTGTATTCACTGTGCTAGAACAGCATCTGGGATGGCCTCGTTCGGGTTCCCCTCCTGGTCTGCCGCCGCTTCATCCTCTTCTACGGGTGCCGGGGCACCATCGAACAAGCGAATCCACCACGCAGGAGGGTCGAGAGGGCTGCGGCCGTTGTGCAGAGGAGGGAAGATGTCGTTGAAGTAGTACCAGACTGCCGGCGTTAGCTATACGATTTGGGTGCAAGAGGGAAGTGGACGTACTGTGGCCAACAACAATGCCGCACATCTCATCCTTGGGTATAGTGCCGTGCATAACGACGCTGAAACCCAGCAGGACCCAAGGCAAGTACGGCGCCTTGAACACAAGCAGACCCAAGAAGCTGAGCATGGTGTCTGGGTTCTTGCGGCTCCAGATGTAGATCAGCGTGCTGCTCAGGGCACTACCGAGGAACGCCATGCTGAACATGGGCGCAATGCATAGCAGCAGCGTGGACGCGAAGGTGAGGAGCCATGAGAAGTGGGCGGGCGAGCGCCCGGAGCTCTCTTCGAGGAGGCGCGAGTATCGCTGGAGGAAGAAGATGTGGTAGAGGAGGTCGAGCGAGAGGGGACCGAAGTAGAAGAATGTCGTTACTAGGCGCCAATACTGTCACCATGTTAGTCGAGGTGTGCTTATGCACATAGCATGAGGAACGCGTACCTGGCTTCGAAAGAATACGGCGCGTACGCTGTAGAACAGCTGGAACGGCGAGATGATATGGCACTGCACCAGGACAGAGGCGCTGAGAGCTGCAGTCATCCACCAGCGTGTACACACGGGCATCTCGTAGAACCACTGTTCGAGCGGGAATCCACCCATCATGCCACCGTCCCCGCCTTGCAGCGCCTGTGCCATAGTCGTGGTATCGATAGTTGGTAGCTAGTAGGCGATAGTGGCCAGCTGAAAAGTAGCTGATAACTTCAGAAGAAAAAAATACACTACAGTGGCTTCGGACGCAGGCAGTGAAACAATAAGCAGTGAGATACTGCCACAGCACGCGTGTTTCTATAGCATTCTGCTCCGGAGCACCGTGAGGCTACGTAACCAAACGCCAAGCCCGGATGAGATGCGATTAGATTAGATCACCGCACCTTCCTCCACCGTTTGCGGGCCCAAGCGCAAGCTCCTCCTGCTCATTCCAACCCCTTCGATTCGAGCACAATAGAAGAACAACTGCCGTCAATCGCGCGACGCCCACTCCCATTGATATTGCTGATCGCATTGACATTGCGACCGCTCCTATTTCGGATATTCCGCTGTGCGACGACTGTTGACAACGCGTCTCAAGACGCGCATTGAACGCGCCGCGGCTCTACCACCACCCTCGGCCCACACAACACCTTCACCCTCCACCCTGCCGCCCTATCTACACCCCACCCGCCATGCCGCCCAAATCGCCTGCGAAGACCACCCCCGGCCGCAAGAACAAGGCGCGCCCTTCGCGCGGTGGCGCGCGCGCGTCGACGGACTCCCGCCGCGAGAGCGGCAAGAGACTGGGTGCCCCCGGCCCTGCGCCCACGCGCACAAAGCGGTACAAGCCCGGCACTGTGGCACTGAGGGAGATCCGGAAGTACCAGAAGACGACGGATCTGCTGCTTTTGAAGCTGCCGTTTCAGAGACTGGTGAGTCTTGTTTGGTAGCACAGGGCGGAGCTGGGGTGTTGTTTGTTTGTCGCGTCTGTAGGACAATTGGAACATGACAAGCCCAGCAAAAGGCCGACCTGCTGAATCATGAGGTCTTGGCTAATGAGGGACGCACAGGTCCGAGAAATCGCGCAGGGCGTGTCTGGCGAAGACGGGCCAAACAGATGGCAGTCGCAGGCTCTATTCGCGCTGCAGGAAGCCACAGAAGCTTTCTTGGTGAATCTCTTCCATGACGCAAATCTGTGCGCCATCCACGCCAAGCGCGTCACCATCCAGCAGAAGGACATTCAGCTTGCGAGACGATTAAGAGCCGCATGGGGAGCGCCTGTCTGATCTGGCTAGTGAGGAAAGAAAAGCGGAAAAAAGATATCTATCGCTGTTATCCACAAGGCGCGCTTAATCACGACGCTGGGAGTGAAGTGGCGGAAACAGGCTCGCCCAACGACGGGTGTCAAGCAGGAGAAAGGATGGGAGGGACCAGGCGTTTGCGGCGCGACACCATTGAGTGTGTTGGGTAGGATTCAATGTCTCAAATCGAGGCCTTTGTTCACGTATTTTGTAGTATCATTTCGAACGCGGCAGCTGTGCTTTCCCGGACGAGTAATGCAACTTGGTTCACACACTCACTTGCCTTCTCGGATCTTGCGGCACACGCTTATCAGCGATGCGACTAGGGCGAGCGTTTCCAAATAGCGGCGACGTCGAGAGAATCAGTAACCACTCTAAATCTGTCGCTACGGAGGGGAGTTCCGGTGCCGGATTTGTCTGCCGATTGCCTATCAGGAGGTGCACATGAAGTTCCGCAGATCTGCAAGCACTTACTCGCGGCGATGAGAACATGCTAGGGGTCCACGAATGTCGAGCTTATTTCCGGGAGAATCGGAATGGCTATCCTGAATGTGAATACCACAATGTACAGTTCCTAGGCAGTGAATGAAGTACCAAAGCGCCAAAGTTCCGGATATATACGCTTCCAAATGCTAAACACAATGAACCTCCCACCAGCCCGCCGGCTCAACCAGCCCACGTCTGCCCTCTCAAATTTGTCTTACTCTCCGCGCTCTCCACTTTGTGCGTGATCACTGTCGTCTGCCAAATTCCATCCTGGCTGCCATCCCTACCACCACCCGCAATCCCACTCTCTTCATCGCTCCCCCGCCGACTGTAACCACGCTCGCTACGCCCCTCGCCGGCAAGCTCGTCAATGGGCTCGATGCGCGTCCACGCACCGTCTTTGTTGGGATTGATCGCCCCCAGCGCGATGCTGCGGCGGGCACCGCTGATGGAGCCCCTGGACGCGTCGGGAGTGGGCTTGAGCGTGGAGTTGGTTGCGCCGGAGCGATGGCCGCGCGAACTGTTGTAGGATGAGACCTTCTCGCGCAGGAAGACGCGCAGCACGGGCAGCGAAGCGCCGATTATGGCGACGGCGGTTTCGACGGCGGTCCAGATGATGACGTCTTTGCCGTTGTAGGAGAAGTCGGTTTCCCGGATTTGCTGGATGTAGATGCCCTTGATGATGGCGCAGAGACCCGCTCTGTGAGGTGTTAGTGTTTATGCGCTATGTTTGCGGTGTGATAATGTGATGGTTTGGGGAAGACGTACAGTACACCCATGCTCATAGCGATGCCGACCCCAATTTTCTCATGCATGCGCATCTGCAGACCCCAGAGGACATTCCACGGCAGCAGCGCGAGGTAGATATCCGCAGATGTGCACCATGCGGCATTGAAGATACCGTAGTTGGTGACGGCGACAATGTCCCAGCAGTGACCTTCTAGTGTGGGATTCCATGCTTTGGCGGTTGGGGTACATTGGACATAGGTGATGAAAGCCGACGGAAGCATGACTAGGAAAAGAGTTACGATGCAGAACCAGACACTCCATCTGATCTTGCCGGCGGTCAGGCGCAGGAGTGTGACGCCGAAGGAGATTTTGGACAGTGTTGATGCGAAACAGGATATTGTTATGCTGAGAGATGTCCCGAAGGAGATGGTAAGAAGGTTTTTGGGATCGACGTAGAGAAGTGGTTTTCCGAATCCCAGCGTCTGGCCAACCTGTGTTAAAATTGCTTCAATGAGCAAAAACCCCTGGCATACGTCAGTGCATGGTTATTGCACAGGAGAGATGTTACTGACCCACGAGGCAATGAGGATCCAGTCATCCCACCACAAACCTTGCCGTCTAGTAACTTTTGCGTATATCCGCAGCCCGAGGAACCCTCCAGAGAAGAAGGTTAACCACCAGGTTACTCCCACGATCACTGGTCCATTGTCCGGAATGGCCATGATTGCAGCGAGCCAGCTTGCTCACCCTACAATCTCACCGTGTTGTAGTTACAGGCATATGCTGCACGGATCTCTTGAAGATCATAAAGAAGTACCAAAAGCAAAGTCGTTCGGAGGGAGATCACGGTGTGTATGCGGGGGAAGAGGGACACTGATCCTCCCGGTTGATGGGACCGCCCGGGAGTGCGGACATGGGTCTTAACACCAAACGCGTCTGGGACGCAAGCCATGCTTACGCTTGAGGAAGCTTTGCGGCGAAAGGAGTCCAGGGCTGATAGTCCCATCCTGGCAAACGACCTCGACACTTGACGTGGCGCGTTTGACATTTCTACTAGGCTGATCGTTGTCGGCAGGTGGAGACGTGCTTCGGCAGTTCACGTCCTACTACAAGTGCCTATTCTGGCTGGCCGCGGAGGAAAAGTCGCATCAGGCCTATTATGGGTGCAACAGCATGGCGTCAGGGGTCAGATTACCATGGAGTGTGGCTCACTGGCGGTCGTTGAGCTGTCTCGAGTTAAGCCAGAAAGCAAGAACTGACGAAGCGAGCTGCACGAGCGTGAGCCGTGTGCCTCAAAGTATAGTGTTTTGGGACTGATAGCAGCCTGTAGGATCCTGTCACAATCCAATCCAGTCGTTGCTTGCGGTGTTGCAGCTCCGGGAGAATGCAGTGTGGCACGTGTGTGGATGGTAGATCCCTGTAGATCGCCCCACGGATGATGCTATTCGACTCCGGGCCGACAATAATCGAAACGCACAGGGCCCAGATGCAGCGTACCTGAACACCTTCCCTGTTCGCATATTGCAGCGAGCCGTGCGTCTTGATACAAGACGTCTCGAAGACTTATCAATTTGCTGACATCCCACATACGGTCGATAGATGCTTGTTTCTGTTAGCCACGGCGGTCCCTGCCTCGGCATTGTTTTCGAGCTGAGATGACAGGACTAACGGGCGACGGTGTCGAAATAGAGTTTGCACTCACAGAGCCGGACCCGCTGTCAGTGGAGATCCTCGCACTTAACTTGATTCTACCTGCGAGCTAGAACTTCCATGATTCGAGAAGATTGTGCCACGGCAAAGTACTAGCTATAGAACGCTGCTATAGGGTGCCATTAATCTGAGATCCGATGTTAGTGGAGGGACCGATGTCAGGCACGGTTCTCTGAAGCAGTCTCGCCGAGCTCCTGATTTGTTGGGCGCCGGCTCTATCTGTCCGACGGCGTGAATCATGAAGTCCACCAGCGCCAACCCAACTGTGCACGATAATTTGAGAACTCGCGCGCCTATGCCTGTGCCATACTGCTAATCCTATTCGAATTCAGTAGCTGACGATTCGGCAGATGCAATCCGTCTACATGGTCTGTGAGATCTACGCCTGACCGGGATTTTGGGTATGAAGCAATAACGCGTGGTCGCAATCCTCGACAGCGATCAGGTTCATGCAGGTGACATTCCAGCTGAGGCACACCCGATCTACTGCGATGATACTACTTGCTTAATACTGGCTAATCATACAAGCGTGAAGCGGCGTTTACATAACGCCATGCTGTTGACATTGGTTCACAACATGAATGGCTGACGTGTTGGACTGGCACGAAAGGCAACTGCTTGTAATCCGATAGTTGGTGCATTGCTTTGATTAGTAAGGGCTTTCTCACGTTTCGAAGTTGCTAACGCCGCATAGATGTGTGGGGTTGAGGCCTGTCTTCTGATGGTTAACAATAGCTGGTCGAATAAGAGTATGCTAGGTGCCGTTGCTGCACCGGTTAAACTGATGGATTGATGCTTGACCATTGTATTAGATACGAGGGTGCTGGTCACCAGGCCACCCACGATAAGGCTTGCCTCTAAAAGCGGGACGTGGATACAATAAAAGCCCGATTTAAGTCGCTTGGCATACTTGTTGTTCTTCTCCCAGTGTCCCACGATCCAAGCCTACTATCCAAGAGTGTGCAATCTCCTATTGATCTATAGAGCATGCTGTAGAAGATAACATCTTATTTAGACTTGAGCTCCTTGATCTTCTGTTGAATAGCCGTCTTTACGTCAAAGCCTTGGAATGTACTCCCTCGACGCTTTCGCTCTGCAATGTCGCGCTTGACTTGTGCAACAACTCCGTCAAGTTCTGCTTCCGGATCGTCTGCAATACCCAACATAGGCGTTTTTCTTCCACTCGCAGTACTGGACGAGGTGCTTGTCCTTGAAAGGTTGTCTTTCTTGAACTCCTCCTTGGCGATAGTCTCGATATTGGACATGTCCAGGTCAAGGGCAGATGCTGCTGCAGTTCGAGCAGTTTGGCGCTGCTGCAACTGCTTGCGAATAGGGAGAGATCTAGAAAAGATCGCATATGAGCCTGCAACACCGATCAGAGTGTAGAAGTACACTCGTGACCAAACCTTTACAGTATCTGAGAAGCCCAGCAGAATGAACGGGGCGACTGTAAAAGAGAAAGCCAGTTGTGTGAGGAAGAATGTGAAGACGTCGTAGTAGATCTTAGTTGGAAGAGATGACTTGCCATCTGCAGCAAGGAAAAGAGGACGGACCAGACGTCGACCACCTGAAAACATTAGCGTTGTGATCGTCAATACAACACTAGACACGTACTCTTTGCAGCAGCCTGAAGAAGGGCAGCCAGGATGAAAGCCATGTAGTAACCAGGATAGAAGCCATGCCAGAAAGCGCTCGTCACGAACGTCGCGAGTGTAGCACCGAACCCGGGCTTCTGCCCTTTCGGTGTGACGCGGAGGTACATGTAGTTGCGCAGCCA
Organism: Epicoccum nigrum; assembly: GCA_002116315.1. NCBI lineage: Eukaryota > Fungi > Ascomycota > Dothideomycetes > Pleosporales > Didymellaceae > Epicoccum > Epicoccum nigrum. Next base: position 392,298 of record KZ107854.1, read on the forward strand.
TTGATTAGTGTTGATGTTCCATTCGCCCAGAAACGCACGTGTGTTTTGAGCTGTCTCGATGGCGATAGGTCGGATGTTGGTAAGGCGGTCCCATTTCGCACGCCCCGTCTTGGAATCGATACCGTTGTAGCCTATACCAGACAGGATGCAAGCTCCTTCGGATAGGCTCCACACCCCGTAATACTTCATGCGGGTAGTGAGGCCCAGCATGTACAGCTGCCAGACCCTGCGCAAGAAACCATACTGCATGTAGTCGTCACTGAGATAGAACGAGGGATAGTACCATGCGGAGAACTTGAGAAACGCAACAATCCAGAGTGTGCCGTACAGTCCCTTAATGGTAGCTGGTGTGCCGCTGCGAGGAATCTTACGCTTCTTCCTTGTTGGTGGTGCCTTTGATGGATCTACTCCCGGTGGCAGGGTAAACATTGTAGTCGAAATGTATTGGCTGTACTCGCAGTAATCGAACGCCGGGCCTGCCATGAAACCTGGGAAGAACAGCACATAGCCAGCGTAATCCAAGATACTAGGCATGGTCCTGACAGCGTGCTCTTTCTGGAAATCGGACAGCTCTGCGTCTGGAAGACGGCCGTCTTGAACGTTCCAACAGAACGCAGTGAGTTTCATGACAAGTACCATCTGAGCACCGGAAATATCGACCGCCGATGCGTCATTGACAGATTGACGCAGAATATGGTTGATCGACATATGTCCCATCAGGAACACGAAACCAATCCACGGCATATACGGGGAATTGACCTTCGATGCGATCAAGTATGCACCAGCAGCACTGAAGAGGATAGTGCGAAGACCTGCCCACAGATCGAATAAACCGACAAGGTAGAATATAGCAACACTGTAAAATCAGGACCATGCGTAGACGGAAAGATTGAAGATCAGGGATACTTACGCTATATTGAAGACGTTCTTTTGCCATGGCTTCTTGTCTGGTATGCGCTTAAGCAAGCCAGCCAAGGGGTAGGAGAGGTAAAATGAGAAGACGAGTTTGACTATCCAAGGTCAGTGCGAAACCTGAGTGGAGGGAAGGCATAGCTTACGCTCATCTGCAGATGTTCCAAGTGAGCTCCCGACATACTCAAAGGCTGTGGCACGTCGTTAGTAAGCGATGGTCATATTGGATGCGCAATACATACGCGCATTAATGTAGGGCAACATCTTGCTCGCTCACTCGATAAGAGACGGATTGTCCGCAGACAAGAGGCAAGCAGGGAACAATGATTATATGGTAAACAGTGGTGCACTATATCCAAGCTGTGCGCATGTTCAGCCGCGCTCTCGATGTGCGAATAACCTTGATGGTTTCTGGCACGCAGTGTAAAGGTGGCAGTCGCCTGTGACGTCGTCACGCTAACATTTCGCAAGCTATGTCAGATCAAGCACAGTTTGCGGTCTTGGGGGCGGTCAAGCGCGGCAGAATCGACAATACCACGCGAAAGTTCACGATAGGTGTTCACGCGCAATCGAATACATACTCCAATCGCCAATATGAGCGCGACGTACAACCTCGAGCCGAATCCGACTGCCAAAGTTCTTCTCCACACCACGCGCGGCGACCTCGAAATCGAGCTTTTCGCAAAGCAAACGCCCATTACTTCGCGCAACTTCCTACAGCTGTGTCTCGATGGCTACTACGACAATACCGTATTCCATCGCCTGGTCAAGGGATTCATTTTACAAGGTGGAGACCCTACTGGAACTGGTCAGGGTGGAGAGAGCAGCTACAACGGAGAGCCATTCCAGGACGAGTTTCACAGTCGGCTGAAGTACACAAGGAGAGGTCTGCTGGGCATGGCAAACACTGGCAAGGAGAACGATAATGGCAGCCAGTTCTTCTTTACTTTGGCGGCGACGCCGGAGTTGCAAGACAAGAATACCATGTTTGGCAGGATTGCGGGAGACACAATATACAACCTCATGAAGATGGCTGAGGCAGAGATCACAGAAGGCAGTGAAGATCGACCCATGTATCCTTCCAAGATTATAGGCGCCGAGATTATTATCAACCCCTTCGAAGATATGGTCAAGCGAGAGAGGGTGGCACAGCGGACGGACGCTGAAGAAAAGAAGGTCAAGAAGCCCAAGAGGAAAGCCGGAAAGAACGTCTTGAGCTTTGGCGGAGATGATGGTGATGATGCAGCGCCTGTGCTGAAAAAGGCGAAGTTCAACACGAAGCTTGTCAGCGCGGGAGAGGAGCAGGTGGCAGCTAGCAAAGCATCCGCGCCAAAAGCTGCTGAAAAGAAGGCTATGCCTATTCGTAAACCACGCAGAAAGTCGCCATCAAGATCGCCTTCTCCAAAACCAGCACAAGCAGCAGATTCGATATTACCGCCGCGAGAGAAAGCCAAATCACCGCCACGAGAGCTGTCACCGGACTCAGAGAAGAAGTCGAAAATCGACCGCGTCAATGCACAGATCGCTGAGCTTAAGGCATCGATGAAGCGCAGCACTGGCCATCAACATACAGAGCAAGCGAAGAAAACATCGCTACTCGAGTCTATGGTTCCTACGTCTACAACAAGAGGGAGAAAGCGTGGTGGAGGTGGCAATGCTGGACAGGAGCAGGCTACGCTCGATCTTCTTTCGAAGTTCAAATCCAAGCTCGAATCAGCGGATCCTGCGGCGGCACCCAAGAGCAAAGATATTCCCGTCCCCAGCGACGTCGAACTGAAGAACGCTGAACAGGCTGACGATCAAGATGAGGCGGTATGTGATTTGCACTTCATTGCAGGGTGTCAATCTTGTAAAGCATGGGATAAGGAGGAGGATGGAGAGTCAGATGATGACGCTGGATGGATGTCCCATTCTCTGAGCTTTGCAAAAGATAGGCTTGGGAAGGATCTTGAATGGAAGCGGAAGAACGAAGAGGAACTCCTGGTCATAGACCCACTCGAAGAGGCGAAGAGACACAAAGCGGCGACGAAAGGGAAGCGGGAATGGGATGGTGCGAAAGACAAGAAAAAGGCGAAAGCATGAGCATAGACACATCAGCGTTGATGACCCAGCAACTTAGTTCAGTCAGAGAAGTAAGCAACTATCACTGCGGACACAGTGCAACTGGAAATCTGATTGCATCCGCAGAGTGCAGGTCCTAGCTGAGGGCGAATCCGGCAGGGCTTCATTGTGGTGACCTGGTGGTGGCTCGTTAGCGGCTTCACTTTCACTCCAGCTCCAGCAGATCAGGTGGAGCTGGACCTGAAGCTGCCTAAGCTTCTGCTGTACAATCGCCTACATTTTCCCCTTACCTGGCCATACTTTCTCTTTTGACTTTTCCACACCTTGCCTTTACTGTGGCAACCACACTACACAACCTCTTCGAAGCTTCTTTACGATCACGCAAACACCATATTGTAAGTCGTTGAATTGTATCACTCCACACATAGGATACGCAGTGCTCAGCATATTGCTCTTCACGTCACAGTCCTTTACGTGTGCTTTCCAACTCCTTCGCACTTCTCTCGTGCCTGCATATCCCACTGCCCCTATCGATCGCATAGTACTGTGGAGGCATACAAGGCTGAACCAATATAGAACTTCCCCCAGTCTCGCCCGTACCACGAACAATGGCAATCCAGTGGCAGCAGGTCGAGATGAAGGAGCGCTTGCTCGCGGCCGTCATCGCGGCATCCTCGAGCGTAAGTTTTTTCCACAACATGCCTTTGATCATTTCACTGGCCCACACAGCTGAAAATGAATGAGGTCGCTAGGGTCTTCGGCAAGTGTGCGACCTACGACGCTGTTGAGGGTCAACTCTGCAAAGCAAAGAGGCTTGCTGCAGAAGAAGAAGAAGAAGAAGAAGAAGAAGAAGAAGAAGAAGAAGAAGAAGCAGGAGCGGAGATGCAGGCGCTACTTATTGATCAACCCGCTGTTGAAGCACCTGCTGGTGAAGCACCCTCCGCCGAAGCGCCCGCCGTCGAGGAGCCCACAATCGAGGAGCCCACAATCGAGGAGGCCGCAGTTGAGGCGCCCATGGTCGAGGAGCCCGCCGTCCAGGAGGCTACTGTTGAGGACACTATCTTCAAAGCGCCAGTAGTTGAAGCACCTGCTGTCAAGGAGCTTGTTGTTAAAGAGCCTGCTGTTGAGGAGCCTACTGTCGCGGAGCCGGCTGTCGAGGATCCCATCTTTAAAGCACCAGTGGTCATACCACCCGTCGTCGAGGCGCGGGTCGAAGATGCACCCGATTTTGGGGCACCAGCCACCGAACCACCTGCCATCGAAGAGCAGATGGACGATGCGAAAATTGAACGTAGCTTCGATTCCCTCTTTGACGAGAAGCCGGGTAAGCAAGTAGAAGATGAAGCAGAGCAAGAAGGAGACAAAGGAGAGGTAGAAGGGGCAAAAGAGGAAGATCAGAAGAAGGCAGCAGAAAAGCATGGGGAAACATCAAAGGAGATAAGCGACGAAGAATGTAAGTGAAGACCTCCAGATCTCTCCCATCTTGTATCTTTAACAATTGCTAATCACATCGAAGTGATGAATCAGATGATAGCTGCATTCGAAGAAGACGAAGAAGAGACGCAGCCCACACAACAGCCTGGGCCAGCAGCACCTGCACAGGATACGTCGGCAAACAAGCATCCGTTGTCAGCGTTCTATGGTATTGATTCGGCGTCCCTGCAGAAGCCAGAGACTCAGAAGTCCGTGGCTAAGAAGCCAGCGGCCACGATCCCAGGGCGCAAAAGTATGTAACTTCCCCTTTACTATGACACATTGATACTGATTCTGTCAGTTTTACAGCCCAAAGGCGCAGGCAAGAAGAAGGCTGCCACACAGCCAGTAACCTCCACTGAAGCTGCTCCGGCCGCCTCGGCATTCGCCTTTACATTTGCGACGCCCACCAACACAACACAGCCAGCGCCTCTCCCGGTGAGCCCGCCTGTAACCTCCGAAGCTTCAGACTCCACGTGCGAGCCGCCTAGAGCACCTGCAGTCGTTCCTCCCCCTGGTGAGCGTAAGAGTAAGTGGATACCTCCGCACTCTCATATGTAGACACTGACTCAGTAAGTACTGCCGCTGAAGTCGCGCCGACAAGAATCTACTCAGCCATCGACCGAGGAAGACTCGTCGATGTCATGAAGTGGTTGTTGTTGAGACATCGCAGACGCGAGGCCCACAGACTACGTCTGCACCGTATCACGAGATCTCCTACTACTTCACCAGAAAACCCGCCACCCTCCGCGCCGACTTTATAGACCGGTTCCTCTTTCCTTGCGATGGACCGATTTTACTTCTTACATCCTGGTTCATCTCGCGCGCTGGAGGCGACAGACATCATCACGAGCGGTGTCGTCATACCCCCGGCTATCATCCCGCCACTACCGCCAAGCACCTCCGCCATGCCGTATAATTCACCTTTTCTGCTGAGCCTCACCTCGCCAAGGCCCCGCTCCTACTTGAGGCGTTTTTTCTTGCTGTCTTTCCCTCTCTAGATTCAATGGTCGGTTCTAGAACGCTCGGCGGTGCTCCTCGGTCGCACGCGGATGGCACGAAGCCAAGATGTGCGTCATACTGCCCGACGACGACGACGACTGAAAGCTTGGGTTGCTGTTCTTGGGGTGAGCTAATCATGCGTAAACCTCATGATTCTAGCGCTTGGCGGGGTCACGTAGCGGAGCATAAGTACGTTCTGGAATCGCGGGGTTTTGGGGTACTGTACATTAATCCACGTATACAAGCCTGTCAGCTGCATCGACTTTCATCAGACATAACCAAAACACACAACCTTATCTGAACATAATACCCCAAACCATCACCAGTGAAACATGGTAGAACATCACCCCGGCGCCTATGTGCCCAAGGTCACCACCAACGACCCCACCAACCTTCCCTGGGCGCTCACAGCGCATCTCCTCTCCCTCTCCATTCCCCAATTCAAGCGCACGACCACCGCGCCCTTCCTTGAACGAGCAGCCCGCGGAACACTACCCAAGCAAGTAATCGCCGAATGGCTGGCCAACGACCGCCTGTACATCCAGGGCTACATCTCCCTGGCCGAGAATCTCATCCGCACCATCGAGAGCACTTCCACCGCCACCCGCGCCACAGCAACCACCGTCGACATCGACTCCATCGAGAGCCGACTGCTCCGCTGGCTGGACGCGGCAATTGAGAACGTCCAGCGCGAAGCCGCCTGGTTCGATGAGATGACGACAGCCTACTCACTCACCGCGCCCGCGCCCACCTCTGCGCAGAGATCCCCCGGCGTCCAGCGCTTCGAAGCCCTCTTCTCTCACCTCTCCACTCAACCACCCAATCCTTTCCTCCCCTGGCTCGAGGGCGCAGTCTGCCTCTTCTCGACCGAGAAAGTCTACTACGAGGCGTGGCGCTGGGCGCGCAAGCAGGACCGCCGCCGCTCGCAGGACGACCCCAGTACTGCAGATTACAGCGCTGATCTTGACGGCGGCGCGATGCGCAAGGAGTTCATTCCCAACTGGTCGAACAAGAACTTCCTCATGTTCGTGGAGACGCTGGAGCGCATCATCAATGAGGGTGTTGGTGCGGCGGTCGGCCGCGATGACGGGCGGTGGCAGGAGGTTAAGCGGAGGGCGGAGGGGGTGTGGCAGGCGACGTTGGATGCGGAGGAGGTGTTTTGGCCGCCGGTTGAGGGCGTGGTGGCGTCGTACGGTGGAGATAACGGTGTGAATACTGAGTATAAGGGGACGGCGGTGCATGGGCTGTTGGGCGCGAAGGACGGGAGTCTACTTGAGCCTAGCACCAGGCAGCACGATGGAGGGTTGAGTGATGGGCGCGAGACGATGTATGTGCCGCATGTGGGACATGTTGGGCGTGTGTAAAGGAGGACTTTGTGGGCTTTGTCACAACTTAACTTTTTTTGTGTCTTCAGCGAGGGATTCTTGTTCTATTTACGAAAGGAAAATCGTGATTGATGAATTGCCATGCTACGAATGCCCCTACTGTAGATCCTTGCTAATGTGGATGACTTGTTATTCTATCAAGCTCTCGTTCTATCTGCTAACCGTGTTTCTTGACCGTTACCTGCGAACCTGACTTCAACATCGATGTCATCTTCTTCGCCAGCTAGAGCAAGTATCATACTCACGTACGTGCTTAGAAACAATGGACACTAGTACGCATGATCCGAACATGTGTAATTCGTAAGTCATCTTATCATCTACAGACACTGTATGCCTCGTCAAGGCAAAACCCGTCCCCTCCAAATATGAACACGAAGAAAGAAAGAAACCTCCCCCTCCAGGCACAAACTCTTTTTTCGCCCAGCAGCAACAGCAGTAAAAGTACCTAGAAAGTAGTAGCAGCAAAACACCTCCCCAACGCCATGACATGCCCCCTCGCAACGCTAATCAACGCGGCGTCGAACTCATAAAATCGTCTTCAGTGTCTCCTTCTGCTGCGCCGTCAAGCTGGTGGGGAACTTGATCTTGACGCCGACGATGAAGTCGCCGCGCTCGGTGGGCTTCTTGCTCTTGGGCATGCCCAGATTGGGGTACCGCTCTGTCCATCCAGGCCCCGTGGGTCCGCTGCTGCCCACGCTGAGCTGCTTGCCGTCGATGGTTTGCACGGTGCGGCTCCAGCCTGTCAGCGCTTCTTTGAGGTCGAGTTCGATGGTGCGCTTGACATCGTCGCCGTCGCGGGTGAAGAGAGTGTGGGGTTTCTGCGGACATGGTTAGACTCGTGCTAGATAAACGAATCTAGGGTGCTTACCTCCTGCACGACGAAATGCAGATCCTGGGTCCCGCCTTCGACCTGGTCGCCCACGTCGGAGAACTTGATCTTGCTACCGGCCTTCAGGCCCTTCTTGATAGGCACCTCGAGGATGCGGTCCTGGGTGCTCTGCTTGCCGGTCGCCTGGTCGTACGTCTTGCGCTTGATCTTGAGCTTCTTCGTGGTGCCGCTGAACATCTCCTCGAGCGTAATCGCCAGCGGCTTCTCGACAACCGTGACCTCGGGCTCTGGTGCTCTGCGGCCGCCGGAGAAGCGCGCGCCTTGCCCGCGACCGGCGCGCGAGCCTCCCATGCCGCCGGGCATGCCGCCCATACCGAAGCCTCCAAAGCCACCAAAGTCGTCGTCATCGCCGCCCATGCTGCCGCCGCCACCACCGCGTAGGAACTCGGAGAAAATGCTCTCTGGGTTGGAGAAGTTGAAACCGTTTGCGCCACCGCCACTTGTCGAGAAGTGAAATGTTCGTGGTCCGGAACCGGGCATCCCTCCTCCTGCGCCTGCAAACGGGAAGCCGCCGCCTGCAAATGGATTGCCTTCAGGGCCGTCCGCGCCCTCTGGTGCAGGCTGGCCGCCGCGCAGAATGAATTCGAGGCCGTACTGGTCGTATGTCTGTCGCTTCTCGGGGTCGGAAAGGATCTCGTACGCTTGCGAGCATTCTGTCGAGTGTGTCAGTACATCTGCATCGTGCCTCAGCAGTGAGAGAGAGACGGGCTCAGCCTTACCTTTGAACTTCTCGCCAGCCTGGGGGTTGTCCTTGTTCTTGTCGGGGTGCCATTTCAAGGCTGCCTTGCGGTATGCTTTCTTGATCTCGTCCTGTGTTGCTGTAGGCTTTATTCCTGTAGACCAGGTCAGTACATGAATATTGTACACCCGAGAGCTGCCGGCCAAGCTGGCCGAGGAGGGGCATGGGCATGGGCATGGTTGCGCGCAACGTACCTAACGAATCGTAAAGTTTAGTCTCTTTGACCATTTTGAGTAGATATCACGGAAAAGGAAAGGCTATCTCGAGTGCTTGTGAGAGCAGTCAGGTTCTCGGCGCAGGTGTGAGATTGAAGCTTGCTTTTATCATCGAGTGCATGCAAATGTCTGGCCATCTCCACATTGCGGCAGCAGTGCTAGTGGCAAGCACGAGCCAACCGACGTCAGCGAACTCGCCAGAACCTTCCACATGGAGCCGCACAACAGCAGTGTAACAAAGCCATCATGGTGAGGTGAATGAACCTGAACTTTGTGAATGTTTCTGAGAGCTTCTACTACGACGTTTACAGCTAGAACCTCAATTTGAATCGACCGCCGTCAATACAATAATCATGTTCGTACACCTAGTCGTCCGCTCTGATGCAAAAGTTTTGACGCGCCCAACTCCTTCATGCCGATCCCAAAACGCCGACTCCCGTACGCGGTTTTCCGTATGCTACAATTGAGCAGGTATCCAGAACAGAGTGAGATGCGCAATGTGCACGCATTGCTGGTGTACATCGCTAGTTGGTCCACCAACAACTTGGTGCTGTTGGCTGGCCGCCATGATCGATACTGAACAACGAGGCTGAGGCCGCAGCTGCTCAGTCAGAGTCGCTGTCGCTCTCGGCCGCCTTGCTCTTCCTCTTCTCCTTCTTGGCCTTCTTGGCCGCCTTCTCCTCCTTCTTCTTGCGCTTTCGCTCGGCCTTCTCTTCCGCCGTCTCCTCCTCGTCGTGCTTGCGCTTCTTGGTCTTCTCCTCGACCTCGCCGGTGGGGGCGACAGGTGGAGCAGCAAGGACCTCGGCGGTCGAGGTGGTCTCTGCGAGAGGAGCCGACTCAACGTCGGTCCTGTTCAAGTCCTTGTACTCGGCGTTCCACTTGGCAGGGGTCTTCTCGTTGGGGCGACCAAATTTCTACTCATGTCAGGTTTACACGTGCATCTGAGGAAGAATTTTACTTACGTCGAGTGTGCCAGCCTCCTTCATCTTCTTCTTCTCAGTAGCAACAGGGCCCATTCCCCAGCGCCTAGGGTACAGGTCGCGCTCCATGATGACACGCTTGATCTTGGCAACGACGCCGTGATCGCAGGATGTCATCTCAACAGCGGACATCTGTGCGTAGGCGAGAGCGATGGCCTCACCCTTGGTGGTCATGAGGATGACTTCCTCGTGGATCTCAATACCCTTCTCGAAACGGAGAAGACCGGGAAGCATGAGCTTCGCACCGTAGCAGATGGCGTTGACGGAGCTGTCCTTGACGACAATGCGCTTGTAGCTGGTCAGGAGACTCTCGAGGGGCGAGATGACAGTGCGGAGGTAGGACTCGTCGCGGTTGTTGTCGTGGAGCCATTGGGCGTCAAGAACGTCGTGGAGAGTGACCAGGCCCTTGGTCTCGTCCATGGCACCAGACCTCACACGGCGCAGCTCCTGCATGTGGGCACCAACACCGAGCAAAAGACCCAAGTGAACGCAAAGAGTACGGATGTAGGTTCCAGCCTCGCAGCTGACCCAGAAGACACCAAGCTGCCTCTCGTTGTCAAACTCGTAGAGCTTGCTCTCGTGGATGGTACGAATACGGAGCTGGCGCTTGACGGCGGAGATAAGCGGGGGACGCTGGAAGAGAGCACCGGTCAGGGTCTCAAGGGCGCGCGCGAACTGAGCCTCGCCGCCGGGCAGCTTGTCGTGGAGACGGATGACGCAGACATACTCCTTACCAGCACCCTGCTGCGACTTGACAAGACGAGTAGCGCGGTCAATGCAGACAATCAAGCAGCCAGTGACCTTGGGATCGAGGGTACCAGAGTGACCGGTCTTCTCAACGCTGCGACAACATTAGCCTCTACATCACCATTCTCCGGGTGGTTGGGCTGCGTACCGGAGCATGCGCTTGATCCATGACACAACTTCGTGGGAAGACGGGTTTGAGGGCTTGTCAAGGTTGATCACACCGGACGAGATGTACGACTTGAGGTCACGGTTGAGGGGAGCGCATCCCTGGGGGATGGGGGTGTAATGCGACGTGCGAACGAGCACTGCGTTTTGCGTTAGCCAGCGTTTTCATCTCATCTGCATCCTGTGGTTCGCTGCATACAGTCGCTGTAGTTCTTAAGCAGCAGCGGCCAATCGCTCGTGTCGATGGCAGGCGCAGAGGCCTCTGGCTTGATGGTGTACGCGTCGGGGTTGGACTGCACGAGAGCCATTGTATCGATTTCTGAAGGCCTGGTGATTGCGCTTCCGTCCTACAGAGCTTGGAACTTTTTGCCAGCCGCGAGAATTTCATCGAGTCCAAGCTCACGCTAACGCTGCTGTCGGCGAAACTGCCGGCCCGCGCCTACCTTTACTACTTTCACGCGTCAAGAGGTCACCAGCAACAATATGACAACAACAATATGACAACAACAATATGACAACAACAATAACATTCATTGTCGCGTGTGACGCGCGTATTCACCTTCACTTGTAAGACCACAGATGAGACTGAAAGCTTCTCTCTATTGGTGGCTAGAGTCTAATTGTACTTGTTTCCACGAATGCAAGAACCAATGTAGGTGATTCAATCAATGTTCGAAGCTATCAATACGCATACGAGCATCTATCAAAGCACAACCTTGTTAGGTGCCTCCTGCTCCTCGGGCTCGTCGAAGATGTTGATGCTCCAGCGAGGCTTGTTAGCAGTATATGGCACGTTGTACCTCCTGCGACCCCGATGCTCATCGGAGAACTTCTGAATAGCAGCAACATCCTCCTCATCAAGCTCAATCTCCTGGAAGTTCTCTGCAATTCTGGAAGGGGTGACCGACTTGGGAATGACCGAGTGTCCGCCAACCTGACTCCAGGCAAGGATGACCTGGGCAGGAGTGGCGCCCTTCTTCTCAGCGATGGCCTTGACCTCAGGACGGGTGATCAAGAGGGGAATGTCGAAGAAGTTGTTACCAAAGGCTGAGTATGCAGTGATGTGGATGTTCTGTTCTTTAGCATAGGCGATAAGTTCCTTGCTAGGAAGGATTGGATGACGCTCGATCTGGTTGACGGCGGGGACGATGCCAGTCTTCTCGATCAGAGCCTTCAGGTTCTGGTATGTGAAGTTTGATACACCAACGGAGCGAACCTTGCTTTTGGGGAGCTTGTTGACAGCCTCCCACGTCTTGCTATTGGGAACGGAGTTGTCGATGTTGACCTCGTTGGCGTCGGCAGTGGCAGGGAATAGATCTGAGTGAGGGTCTTTTCCTGGCCCGAAGTTGACGGGCCAATGGATGAGGTAGAGGTCGAGGTAGTCAAGCTCGAGCTCAGCGAGTGTATCGTCAAGAGCGGCCTCAACATGCTCGGGGTTGTGCTGTGTGTTCCAGAGCTTGGACGTGATGAAGATGTCTTCACGCTTCAGGCCAGGAATGTCCTTGAAGGCACGCTTGATGCCTTCTGCGACCTCCTTCTGGTTCTCGTAGCTGATTGGTGCGAAAACTATTAGCCAAGGTTCTGAGTGGTGGATTGTAAGGGTGTGGTCCAAGCTTGCCGACGACCTCCACAAAGAAGCTCCACTGATTGAACCCACGGGAAGTGGTCAAGTGAGTACTGCTAGCAAGAGAACTCCGGGGCAAGTAGTTCAGAGCACGCGAGGTGCAGAACGTACATCTTAGCAAGATCCTGCAAGGGAGGTTAGCAAGAGCTACTCCGCAACGGCATTCAGAATTCACGGAACGTACCAATTGTCTGTAACCAATCTTCAAAGCTTCATAGACACCATTACCGACCTCACCAGGAGCGGCTTGCCATGTGCCATATCCCAATTGACTAGCATCGAAGAATTAGCGGAGTTCTGGCAGAGATCCTGCGTGTGGTCGAACATACGGGATCTTGTATCCAGTGTTAAGAGTGACGGTTTTTCCGGAGGACATATTGAAGGACTACGAAGGACTTCACGTATGAATGGGGAAAATGTTAGAAGCCGAAAAACAAGGGCTGAAACCTCTTTCTTATACTCTTGACACATGAACTCTCGGCCGTCAAGTAGGCTCGATGGCGTTATGTATCCGGCGCAGGACTTGTTCCATCGCATGGAGCGTTGTTCAGGAATGGCAAGATGCAGCACCGTGTTGGCCGGGGTGGCTGTTTTCGTCGTAGATGGCGGGATAATTGTGTGCTCTTGCGACGATGAAATACCCCGCTGGCTTGATTCAGTCATATGTAGCGCTCAAGTGGGGCTCATCGCTCGGTGAGAGGTGTGCCGAAGACACATCAACGTCAAACAATGATCCCATGGGTGATCTCCTCAGTTACGAGGAGTGATTTTCTTGAGAAAATCGAACCTCGGAAATTATAGTCAGTGTCAGCACATACTGTTCCCTGACAATATCGTCACCCAATCACGTCAGCTTCGTGATCAACTGCTACAGGATCTTGTGAACTCCATGCAAAAATGTGGCATAACATGAGAAGCGCAAAATTTCGGAGCACCTTAGCTTTGATAAGTAAGACTTGTTAAGAAAGAAGCTTGTTAAGGTAGCTACATATTTTGTTGGCCGCACTTACTCTCGACTGAATTCTTCTAGTCCTACCGGTAGCGTACCAAGTGGCTGGTCAAAGTTGATAACATACCGTACAATAGAGCATGAACAGTACTGGCAAGCCCAGACAAGTCTCGCATATGTCATTTCTCACCACCTTTGGTCCAGACTAATCGGCAGTGAGTATGAGACAATCCATCACTGGCCGCTATGACCTACCCTACACTCTCTGCTATATCTCTGAGAGCACGGCATTGGTGTGGGAGCGATAGAAGGTTCATAATTATGGAAGATGTCGACGTCGCCCGCTCACTCGGGTATCTCCTCGAACCATGTATGCGTCAGCGCTTCCTCAGCAGTCAGCCTTTGCCTAGGATTTACCTTCGTCATCCGGACGATAAGATCCATGAAGTCAGGCTCAAGCTCTGGCCAGATACTCACAGAGCTTTTGGGGTTATCCTTATTGAACTTACTGGCGACAAGGTGAAGTAGTGACCTCGAGGGTCGTCACTGCCAAAATAGTCGACGAGTCCGCGAACGCTATTCCAGTCCGAGAAGTAAGAGAGCTGGTGCTCTATCACGACATCTTCGAGTGCAACCTCTTCGGGGAGTGTGCTCTCGTCGATTGCAGGCACCACTTGCTTCGTCATGGCGTAAATGCACTAATTGACACACTCAGTCTAAAAGGGCCGTCAGAATTTGGGCAGTACTAATTACAAGACCGAAAGAGAATATGTCTTTTGGCTTATGCAGCCACATGTGCCTCGGGACTTCTCCACATCCAATTACCGCGCTGTGTTCCTTCAATGATGTAGCCATCGGGCACATATGCTGTGTCCTTAATGTCGGCGATCTGAACCTGCTCAATGATAATACCGTCGCCATTCTCTTTCCATTCGACGAGAATATTGTTGGGCTTGATATCTATGTGAACGATTCCTTTATCTTGGAGAGTGGCAAGCCCGCGCAGAGCGTCTCTCAGAATCCGCTTTGTTGTTGAGCGTGGGCGGTGATTCTGGAAGAACCAGAGAAGATGGTCGCGAACGTAATTGTATGCGAACATCGAATGTTCAGGACAGTGTCGTCAGCGATCCGGATGCAGGGAGAGTCTCGTAGATCATCGAGCACGTCCTTGAAATATTGAAATAGATCTTGTGAGACGCTCTTCAATACGAATTTGCGATCTTGCGAGCTGGGAAGATGTCAACGGCGAAAGTTTGGGAACCGTTGAAAAACATGTAACTTGCGAGGTAGATACGACCATTCTCAAATGCCTTGTCTTGGAGAGTTCGCTCGATGAGGTAACGCCAATCTGATTGACCCAAGACACGAGTGAGCGCGGCAGCTCGTGTGGGAGACGACATCCTAATTTTGACGCGAGCGCAGATCGTTGGTGGAAATGCGAGTACTGAAGACTGATGTGTGATCACATGCTAGCCAAGGTGGGGCCTCTGCAATAGCAGTGGACGCATAGTGAAAGTACGTATTCATGTCTCAGTGAAGTCAAAACTGCCCTTCCCTTACCTCTGCGACGTGACTAACAAACAAACTTACATCAATTATCGCTGTATATGAACCTAAAGATACAGCGATATATTATCAAATCTGCATTATCTGAAATAGTAGTGCAGGGGTTCGAACAACCCTGAGGTTAACAAATAGCTCCTCAAGCGTTCCAAAAGAGCGCCAGTTCAAATTTGGATAAAACCAATGACACTTTGAATAGCAAAGCTAGAGACGAAGCGTCCAAGTTCTTGTTAACAGGATAAGTTGAGGCTTTCAGCAATTAAATAAAAATTGTACTTAACAAAAGTTGAGACAGTTGTGACTGTATGGGTGCCCTGTATAAAACTTGGGACCCCCCCCCCTGTCAAAAAAAGTGGAAATATAGGATCAGATACGACCCTAGGTATAATATGGGTATTAACTTACTCGGCCCAACGTACTAAGGCAGATGGTGAAGGTCTGCAGGTTCATCCTTATATTGCTGGTTAATGAGAGTGTGATAAAGGAAGGAGACTCGGCATGCCAAAGTAATAAAGAGGGGACGTAAAGAGGGGTTGTGACGAGGGTTGTGACGAGGGTTGTGACGAGGGTTGTGACGTTATAGTCACGTACAGACTCTGACCCAGACCTTCACCACCACTCGGAGGCCACAGAGATCCTAACAACGTTACTCTGCCCCTTAATAATGTCATTCTGTCTTGCTAAATCTCTTTCCTTCATCACACTCTTGTTGTGTTAACGTGGTAAGGGCAAGCCTGCAGAACTTCATTATCTATCTCGGCACGTTATAGCAAGTAAGTTGATACCTATATTGTGCTACCATTGTATCTAATCTCATATCCCCACTTTTTTTGATTAGGGGGGGGGGTCCCAAATCTTATACAGGTCACAATACTTTTTGCTTCTTTTTTGTCACTTGGTTCAGTAGGTACAGTGACCTAACGTACTTAGCACCTAGCTTACCAAGCGGAGGCTCGCCCACAACACAAAGCACAACAGGATTAGCGTGGGTTACTGCAGCGCCTGGCATGCTTTCTTGTCCTAAGAAACAGTTTAGGGTTGTTGATAAAGTGGTAGCTAAGTACAGGATTTGCGGTGTTTATACATATCGAGAATCTGTGCATAGTATAGAAGTGAGAGCTCGGGTACGAGTGTTACATTGCGCTTAAAGATCGAAAGGAAATTATACTCCGAAGACAGCTGTCGCTACTATAAAGCAAGTCCTCGCATACGCTGCCGGCGTCCTGCACTTCTGGCTGTAGCCAAATTAGGACAGGCAAGTACTGTTGATTTCTCGACCTTGAATTATCCATATTCTAGGAGAGCAGTTCTTGAATAAACCCAGTCTAGTGCTGGTTCAGCCTATTTCCCCACCACCTTCTCATAGATACCGTCAATCTTGTTCCATTGGTCTCTGACATAACCTGTACTATATCGCGCGCTTCGTCAGGGAAGATCCCCAATGGGCCCACCTGCCATAGTCCGCCATGCCCAAACCGACAGCGACCGACAGCCGCCCAGCTGGCGATACGTGGTAAGACTGAATCTGTACTCATTCCGCTCACCCTGCCAGGTTATATCAATCTTGTAATCCCTAAGACAGAAGACGCAGGAGCCTTGTGCATTGGGTCACAGCGCGATTTCGATTGACACGTATCCATCTTTGACGACTTGGAGAGGTGAAAATGGATAAAATCACATACTTTGAGCTAGGAGTGCGCACAGATACGAGCACTGAGAATGTTTGAGTACTGCCCGAGCGACAGCAAGTCCTTACGGCAATGCTAATAGGATATGTCAGTATAGATTGAGAGCTGATCCTCGACGATACGCGCACATTGTGAATTGTGTTCTATAATCCCGTCGTTCAATATTGTTTTCTTCGTCGGAAGATGGAGAACATGGAGAGCAGGGCCGTGCTCAGGGCCGTAGAGGTGTCCGTTCACGATCAAGCGCGCGAAGGGATACACAACGGGAAACGAAGTCAATTTGACTACGTTATTGCTTCCGCACGACCAAACGATTCCATTGGGATACAGTGGGCTGCTCCATGCCTGACACCAATCATCGCATAGCCTACGGAGTCCATAGGGATGCGGTGGGGCATTCCATGCCCGAAGCCAGCCGTGTAATCTGACGCAGCGATGGCAGAAGTATTAGCTAGGTAGATATCGCTCTAGCAGAAGGAGTAACTTCTCCCTGTTTGATATTCCTATGGCCTGTCTCCTAGGAAAGCACATGGTTTACAACCTTCAACTAGTCAGTGCGAGCGTGGTGCTAAGTACAACGTTGAGATGCGAAGCGATCATCAAGATGATCTCCGTGGGGGGCCCGAGCAAGCTTATGTGGCCGCGGAATAGTGACAAGACGCATTTCAGTTGCCGACGGGTTCGCTGGGAAGCAGTCTTTATCCTGTTGGTGCTATGGAGGAGGTGTGCCTTAATTCCAATCATTGTGTGAAGGGAGGTGGGTGGATGTAGACTGATAAAAGTATAAGGTACTAGAGTGCGAGTCTGAATTTGAACTTTGTAGAATTTAAGGAGTGCGCTCTTCTTTGAGTCAGTGAAGAGGTGGCATGAGGGGATGGCCAAGGGTCTAAAGTAACAGTGGTTGAATGATTGAGTTAAGCTTAGCGAGGCACTTATCCCATGGACGCCGAAAAAATGGTGAACCTATCGCGAATTACTGCGTGATTCATTCCACATAGCAGGAACGCGAATCATTTGAGCAGCACTGCTGGAGAAGGTGTTGCTGGATCTTTGCGCGTAGCACAGGCGACACTTTTACGGCACTTCGTGTGAGAGCGAGAGCGGTTGAGAGCAATTCTCATCGTGATACTAAATTGATCTTATTGCGTTACTCTGATTAACTTCGCTTCTTCTCCAATTATCCAAGAAGCTTATACGCATAGTGTTCCTACAGAGAAAGGGCTTGGATACCGATAAACTCCTGGAATGGCAACGTTCTGCCGAACTAATTGCTCGTTATAAGTTCAATGAGCCTATGAACAAACTGTAACAGGCACTTGGATGTAAGCTGTGACTCTTCCAGCCTTTCTCGAACTCCTTTATCCAAAGAACCCTCGAGGGCAATCTCTATGTAGTTGATGATAGCATTGAGAGGGGTTCGAATCTCGTGTGCTGAATTCGCCAACAGTAATCGAGTGAGCTTACTGCTCTGCAATATGGCCTCGTCATATCCCGAGATTGCATTGAGCTTCGCACAAACAAATGCAAACACAGACGCCATCTCAACTTCTTCCTCGCTCCAATCTTCACAACCAGCATAAGTTTCGCATTGTGCCTTGGAGTCCTTCTGAAGCTCGAGGCCGCCTTTGTCTTCGTCGATAATCATTTTGTCTAGGCGACAAGTTGACCCGAGTCTCATGGACTGCTGGTTTCGGAAGAACACAACAAAATCCTTGGGTTCATTTGATAACGGTACGACTAGTACCCCGCCTAATGAATGTGAATAAAACGGGCAACAGACGCCCGGAAAATCTCTCCTGATGTTCGTCGAGATGAGAACAGATGTGACAGTCTTTAATCGCAAGAAAGCCAGCATAAGCAGCGCATCTTGTGGTTGTTCCGATATACCGAAGACCTGAGTTGTGTTCCCTACAGAAGAGATCGCAAAGTCAGCACGAAGATACTTCAGCAAAGGTTCTAGCGAGATACCAAGGCATCCAAATAAGGCTTTTGGCGTAGGAAGAGTGTTGACCAGGTTCTTTGCCTTCAATTGCGATGCATAAGAAAATCTTTCGATGTTCCTCGATACCATATCGCTTATCAAGTAGCAAACTCTCCGTGCTGGGAAAGATATACGTATCCCACTGAGGCCATACGAGTAGCATACGATCAGTCCCCAAAGTCGGTCAAATGTACTGACTGTTATGGAGATAGATGACCGTACCGCTAGGTCTGCGAGAGATCTGAGGCGATCATCCGACATGGCACGAAGGTACGAGTAGGTGAGGTTCAAGGGATGTTGGAAGGCTTTAGAGGCGCTGCAAACCAGCCGGGCACTTCCAATCTCACGGTCGTAAAGCATGCGGAGTTTGTTGAGTTGGTGTGGTTCCCCAAATTCGCTGGTGAAGTCAGACGCGGCAAAAGTGCGTCCTATGTAGGCGCCCTTAGATGCTTTGGCATCTGCGTGTTCGGTCACAACTCGCGCGTTGAATTCCTTGTCGAATTGGTAGACCATGACGCGGTGAAAGCTAGTCAATTCTTTCACGGTCTTAACCGCAATTTCCAAAAGACTTTCGACGTTGGGTGCAGTAGTAAGGCGGTCTTGCACTCGTGATAATGTGTTGAGAGTGTCCATGGCGATGGGCCTACACTTCCTCCCACTACTACGTCGACGCATTAACGGCCTCTTTTGAGGTCGCTCAACCTGTGCATGGTTTTTGGGCGAGGTTGTGTCGTTCATTGAGTCGCTACAAGAGTGATTCGTAGAATGGCCTTGACAAGCTACACTCCGTTCATCATCATGCAATTCGAACTCGCAAATGATTTGGTTGGGTTGTTCGTTGGTTTGATGCATCACGCACCAGAATTTCCGAAATCGATCTCCAAATATGTGCATGGAAACCGTAAATGCTTCGAATCTATTTGTTATGATATCCGCTTCTCCAGATTTCGCAAGATGGATTCGTTCGAAAAACTCATCTATCTGAGTCTCTGCGATGATGCTTGTGAAGCTCTCTAGAGAAAGAAGCTCGCTTGGCGTTCTTCCAATGATTTCATTTGAGTTGTCGCTAACTGCTTGCACAGGAAGATTCTCCGATTCGCCGGTAAATTCAAGCACGAATAGTAGTCCGAATCCTTGGATGGCTTCAGAGGTACAGAATGTAGTATCCGGGGTCGTGTCGTGTGAGGACTCTGACGGATGTAGCCCACATATATCGAGAACAACGTGTCGATTGTCCTGTTTTTCATGATAACGCATCGATTCCCCTGAATTGCTGGCGGTGGTCCGAGCATGTGTCTCGCTGCCAGCGCATGTCGGTGACAGATGACTTACCTCACTATTCTCAGTCGAACTAGAGAGTGACTCTTGAATGGTAGGTAACCTCGATCTTCCGCCCTGGACCGGCCTCTTTGGATGGTCTCTAGCCGCGCTATGGGTTATCAAATCCGAGTCGAAAGGTAGTGCGGTTGCTGAGTGGTGCGCAAGCTTTGGTTTCGATGCGCGCGATGGTGGTAGGTCATGGTTGCTGGAAAAGTCGAGCGGGCTCTGCGATTGATAACGGATTTTGCTGATTATGTGTTCTTCACTGAAACATGGTCAATAACAGCCTCGAGAAAGTTGTATAAGAAAGGGGAGGGTCTACTGACAAGATGTTGCGAGCAGGACAGACGCTCACCGGCGCAGAAAGGCCCACAGGTTGGTTGCCATCGGACAGAAGCATAACCAACAAGTCGATTGAAGATTCTGGGAAGGCGGTAAACACCAGGAGCCGTTCCCTCCCCAAAACCATACAGCAAGCTGATCGGAAGTGACGTTGCTCATCGCCAGCTTGATAGATACTTGGTGTGCTCTCTCATCTTTGATTCCAGTGTGCATCGGGTGTGCATCGGTCGATCTTAGGTACCCTACCGTAGTGGCCCCGAACACCGATCCGCACACCGTTACAATCTGTATTGGGGTCGATCGACACGTAGTTAATGCATGCTTGAGCGATGGTACTAGGCGATACTGGAGTGGCCGTGTTGCACGCGATCTGGACGGCGCAGGTGCTGTACTTTGTAGCATCGTCACGCGCATACGAAAACGAACGAGACTCACAGAAGCTGCCTTCCTTGCGCGAACAAAATCTTCCAATTAATAAAAATGGATCAAATTTCTGAAAAGACGAATCTTGTAGAACAGGTTTTCCTCTATTCTCTTGAAGTTTCAGATAAGATTATTATGTTGTTGCTACACACTGTAACGCAGAGGGTAACTGGGCATCGTTCCTCCAGATCTAGGGAAGTGTCTGCTATTTGCTGTTGCCGCGTGATCGTGCAGCCGATGGGCGCCAGATCACAGTAAATGACCTCTCCATCCCCCCAAGACTGGAACATCACACCACACTTTCCATTTGCACCTACTGTTGCTCGGCGCCACAACCTTACTTGATAAATTAGCGCACGTAGAAACATAGAGCATGTACCTAATTTCTATACTAGTCTCTATAGTCTCTATATTTAGTTAATATACTAGCCTATGATAGCGGCGCACGCAGCACAGGAAATTTGCAGCTGTCTGACAAGGAGATACGCGCTCATTCGTAGTGCTACGCAACTATGCAAATGGAATTAAGGATTGAACCTTGCTGCAAGGCCCTCGGTGGTATTCAAGCTTCTTTCCTTCCACGTATAGCTGCGCACTCTGTACAGCTGATCGATCTCACACTCATTGAGACCCGCGGTTCAGTGCAGTACATGAAACAGTCGTTCAGACCCGGTAGGTAGGATTCTTCGATCGAATCGTTACGGCAACCTGAGAATGAATCCAGCACCACCCGCCCCGTGAAGCCTCTGCGTTGCTTATCGGTGTACTTGATGCAGCTATTGGTACGGAGAATTGTGAGCTGGCCGTTGTGAAGGTCTGAGGGTGAGGAACTTTTGTAGGCGCGAGCCAGCATGCCGCTACCCGATCAACGCGGGCGCAGGATTGCGAGGGCATGGACAGCTAATGCGCGAATATATATGACATACGCAAGGCCTTCTTGTTTAATATGATACAAGGCTTCGAGTCAGAGTCATTATAAGTTTCCGGTCTATGGATGAGGTACGAAGAAGCTGGGTTTTAGTTGCATGGAGCGCATTGCTGTGATGTCGGTGTTTTGTATTTGCACCAGCTATGTCACACTGGTTAGATGTCTTATACTCCTATACTCGTCTCGTCCGGGATAATAGTAAGGCATGATGCAATCAGCGAGCCAATCTATCGTTGCATTCTCGAGCCCGCAGCACCATCAGTCATTTACATCGATGCCAAACTCCTCCTGAACTTCCGCAATTCTGCTACCGCGCTGGTCGGCGATAAGACCCATCATGCCTTGTCCAACATCCTTGAGTTCGTTGTACTCATGCAGTAGCTTGATGTGCTCCTTGACAATCCTGTTTGCTGCAGAATGGACCTCAGCATCCGTAGGCTCTGCGTCGTCATCTGACAAACCGACGTTGGAAGTTCGAGTTCTCTCGATAAGGACTTGAATGGCAGGCAATTTTTTCAGAGAAGCAAGCAGTCCAGCCTTTTGGGCCTTGAGCTCAACTAATGTGATCTCTTGCGGGGTCAACTGTGACACTGGCGGGGGTGACAAGGATTGACGGGCTTGTGAAGCGATGGATGGTGACTTTGCTTGACTCCGGGGCGTCATGGGAACCAACGTTTGTCCGCCATCGATCCCACGGTGATGTTGGTGAAGTGGCTGAAAAGACTCGGTAAAACTTGTCGCTACATGACCAACAACCTGTTCCGCCACGGCTTCTGCAGAATGGACAGGAAGAATTCCATGTTCAATTCTTACTGTCCCTGCAGTCGCTGCCTGCATTTCTGTGTTCGTTTCTTCGAGCGGTATCAGTTGCTCAGCTGCAGTCTCCTGGGTACTGCCGTTCTTACCCTGCGGTTGCTCACCTTGTATTTCGGGCTTAGCCAGTCCTTCGACTGGCATGGAGGCTGGCCCTTCAAGTAGCGTTCGAGATTCGTTGGGTGACAGCCTGCGTGTGTCTTGCGTTGCAATTGAGCCGTTGCCTTCATCGTGCTGCTCGACAATTTCTCTTTGCAGTTCGGCCACAGCTGTGTCAGACCCAACCTGTGATACAGGCAAGTTTGCCTGTTCGTCATTCGTTGTACACGTGCTGTAATTAGTTGTAGTCTGATTTGAAGGCTGTGAGTTTGCTTGATCAAGACGAGATATCTCGGGGTTGGGTGAAGGTTGTTGCTGATCGACGTCCAAGCAAACGGTGCGACTTGAGAGGTTATTGGCAACTCCACCAGTGGTTTCTTGGTCAGGGCAAGCCACAGCTTGGATGTCTTGACCAGCTGTCATGCGATGCTTGTCAGAAGCTGTATCTTCATTGGCAGCAGGAGAAGATGTAAGTGGCTCTTCATCACTATCTGCAATTTCAGTGACACCTGGACCGATGGCCATGTCATTGCCGTGAAAGTGAAGCGTGATACAAGTCGGAGGTTTTGGTGTTCGGCCGGAGGCGGCGGAAGGAGCAACCAATGACGGCGGCGCCTCCCCCTTCACGTAAGCGGTAGATTGCGACGCGGCATCAACAGGGTCCTCGAAGGCGACAGCGCTTTCTCCTGTCATTCCTCAGAGATCGCCCTCTCAACCTCTCCACGAACGTCAATACCTGCTGCCAATGTCCAACGCCGTTTAATTTCCACGCTGGAGTCATCGAAGCCTACACAAACTGCAGAGTCGGCGCATCTCAGCCTTAATATGGTCTCAATAATGAGACAAGCAGTGCTTGCAGCAGCGCTGCTGTTCAGCTCCGCAGTTGTAGCACACGATCATGGCGTGAGCAAGATCGCGCAAGGAGAGGTGGTCTCCGAAGATCCCATCGACTCGATACTCTGGATACACATCTTATTACAGGGGTTCGCATGGGGGATCATCTTCCCCACAGGAATGGTCCTAGGTGTATGGTTCCTTGTCGACTACAATATATTGACTATGTACTGACACTACCCAGATAATCCGCTCCAAATGGCACGTTCCCGTACAGGTCTCTGGTTCTGTCCTTGCCATCATCGGCTATTTCCTGGGTCATAGACACAAGGGCCGCCAGTTCACCGAGGACAACATCCACGCCAAATTCGTCCCTATCATTATGCTCATTCTGATCGCCCAAATCGTCATGGGCGTTTACCTGAAGCTCCACCTCGAAAAGGGCATACACGGCAAGATTCGAAAGGTGGTTCTGATAGGGCATGGTGTGTTGGGAAAGGCACTTCCTATTGTGACCTGGGTACAATTCCTGTTTGGGGGAATCACCGCCCTTGGATTTTGCAGGGCTGATCACACAGGCCAATGTCTGGCACATTTCATCATGGGAAGCGCCTTCATCGCCTATGGTATCATCCTCACGATCTTGCTACTCGTGGGGCAGATGTGGTTGAAGAGAACCGGCCGCAGCCAGGAATTCTTCGACTCGCTCGTCATTGCAGCTTGGGGATGTGTCAACACCTTCACTGAGCACCGCTGGGGAGGTCCTTGGGTACACAACGATCTGCAGCACACGTCGATGGGCATAATCTGGTGGGCAGCTGGTCTTGTTGGTGTCTGGCTGAGCCGCAAGAGGAATGGACAGCCAAAGCGCAATCTCATTCCCGGTATGGTCATTTTCGTCACCGGCTGGGCTATGTCAGCGCATCCGCAGCACTTGCCCCTCTCGACCATGGTCCACACCGTCTTTGGATTCACTCTCATGGCTGCCGGCGCCGCTCGCATGATTGAGATTGCCTTTGTCCTACGAGACCGCAATGCCGTCACGAATGACCTTGAGGACCCCGACCCGAACAGCTTCCAGTACCTCACACCTTTCTTGCTCATCGCAGGTGGTTTCATGTTCATGGGTGCTACAGAAGAGCAGATGCAAATGCTGTCCGACGCAAATGTTACGCATGTGGCATATGTCCTGATCCTTTTCAGTATTGCTTTCTTGCTGTTCCTCTGTAAGAAACACCACCCCCTTATGTGCACGCAATTGCTAACATCTGAAACAGTCACAAACCTGCTCATCCATCTCTACGCAGTCCACTCCTTCGAAGTCTCGAAGAACGATGCTGAGGCGCCGCATGTAAACGGCAACGCAAACGGTTATGCCCGAGTGGACCGCATGGCCAGGGATGCGGAAGAGTTCGAGCTTGAAGGCTTAACAGACGATGAAGATGATGATGAGCCGCTGCACAAGGAGGGTAGGACAAACGGGCGTGTCGCATTATAGGGCTTTACTGCATGGATAGAAGGGTTCTTAAGCATGGCATCGGCGTTCTGGGAATCGATCAACGTTGCACTACAGCAATCTTACTTATGACACCATCATCACTGGATTCAAAAATGTGCAAGAAACACCAAGCTCTGCAAGACGAATGCGCACCTCGTATCTAAGATACTCATTCTTGTCAATTCAATGCATGGGCAGAATGCTCGAAGTTGGACTTGGCTGTGGGGCACAAATTTGGGCACAGAATCAACACGGTATATTCCTTCTATCTGCACTCACAGCGCCCACTCCTCCTTATCGTCGGTCGCACTGATA
Organism: Epicoccum nigrum; assembly: GCA_002116315.1. NCBI lineage: Eukaryota > Fungi > Ascomycota > Dothideomycetes > Pleosporales > Didymellaceae > Epicoccum > Epicoccum nigrum. Next base: position 417,243 of record KZ107854.1, read on the forward strand.
AACGGCTCGTCAACAAGCTTCACCGCCAATTCGCTGCAAAGCACACTGCACATGGTTAGCAAATACCGCACACACAAAACCATGGGGAAACTCACCACGACGACCCAACAAGCGCATCCAACTCCCGAATCGCCTTCTCCCTCTTCGCCCCCGTACTCGTCCCCTTACTGACCTCCACCTGCAACTCGGCAATCCGCTTCCCGCGCGCGATCCCCGCAAGCTCGACCACCTTCTTTGCCAGGCAGTCGCTGTGGAACGCATGCTGGCATGGGAAGACGAAGAACTGGCGTGCCAGCAGCGGCAAGCCGCACGTGTAGCACCTCTCACCCGGCTCGACGATGGCATAGCGCTGGTCAAGCGCTTTGATATCGGACTTGATGTGCGTTGCCGTCTCCTCGCTGTCGTCCATCTCCTGCTTGAGCGCGTCGATCTTACGGCTGTAGTCCTCCAGCGCCGTGCAAATTTCCTCCTTGAAGTCGTCGATGACGACGAAGTCGGGGAAGAAGGGGATCAGGTCCTCGATGCGGAGGAGGTCGACGCGTCGGAGGAATTCGATTGCGGTTTTGATGCCCGAGGATGTGGAGATGACTTTCTTGGCGATAGCGAGCCAGAGTTTCTTGCGCAGCGGGGCCGCGGTGTTGGATCGGTCGGCTACGTTGCTGGCGAGCTCGATCTCGTCGTATTTGAGGGCGAGGTCGACCGCTTGCGCGTACTGGCCCATGGAGCTGTAGATGTGGACGCAGGACTGGACGCGCTTGTGCTGGATGCAGAGACGCAGGGCGAAATCGGCGTCGTAGTTTTGCTCGTGGGCGAGAGATTGCCCTTCGAGGTATGCCAGAAGTGCCGACTCGTCGGTTGTAGAATGCGATGCGTAGATTGAGATGAGCGTGTTGTGGATCGCCGCGTCAGTCGATTGGCGTTGGTTGATCTCGAAGAGGAGATAGCGCACAGCTTGGTTCTGATTGAGAGGAGCTTTGCTGGTGTTGTTGTAGTTCAAGAAGGCAGGGATAAGCTTTTGTGCGTTGAGGTTCGACTGCCGTGTCATGATTTCGACAAGCTCGACCGGGACTTGAGCCATGAGCACGCTGCTGTACTTGTAAAAGATCTCAGCGTCAGTCTGCTTCTTGAGTACAGCCAAAGACTCTTGCCATCGCTCTCTTTGTACCCAGTATGACAGCACGTAGTTGTAGTCGTTTACAACTGTAGCGAAATACAGCAGCTCCTCTTCTCTGCCATGGCTGCTAATGATATCATATGCTGTCTTGCGGTCCAGGTCCGTCTTGAACTTTGACACGAAGTCTTGATAGTCTTTCCTTATGGCTGAGAGATGATCCTGGGTTTCCGCAGTGTTCATGCTCTCCGAAAGCTCGGCTTTTGTTGTGATGGTGTCGTCGAGCGTGTTGAGTTTTGCCATATACAGTTCAACAAGCCATGTGGCTACCATGGTTCGCTGCATCTGGGACGTCTTCTTCAATGTAGACAATTTCGTAAGCAGATACTTCCGGAGTGCATCCTGTTCACCTTGGTCGATGAAGGTGAGAGCCACTTGTTCAAAGGGCTTTGTACTCCGACCGTATACAGCGGCTGCTTCCAAGTATTGACCCTTACTGACCAGGTAGTCTCCAGATGCAGTTGCGACCGCGTCCTTCTGTGTTGATGTCTTTGCAAATTGGGAAGCGGCTTCAAATTGCTGTGACCGGAGCATGACTTTCCACACATCTCTGGCCTCATCTGTTACGACGATTTCGAATATTTCACGAGTGGTGAACAACCAGTAGGTATTCGATTTCACGTCAGCGACAAGGCCCAACGCGCTCTGTCCTGGCTCGAGCACAACCTGATCAAACACGACGGTGTCATCCAAGCGGTTGATAACTACTACCCTGCCCTCCACTAGTTGCAAGACATGCCACTGGCTGAGAATCATTGAGCTGACTGCATCGTTGGTCCGCCTGGTGCGTCCGCTGGCAGTCTGCGATGCGGGGATCTGCGATCTAGGCAACAGCTTCGAGTCTCCAAGCACTTTGGCTCCGAGGTCAGCGGTGTCTTGCGACAGATAGAGCTTACCATGCAGCACACCCTGCGATGTCAACCAGCCAAATATCCGTTCGCTGTTGAGACGCTCCTGATCTGGCGTCTGTTCATGCTCTGGCGATACAGCAAAAAGTGATGGAGCCGTCGAGGATACATTAGGCAGCTCATGGACAGTGGCGGACTCGCTCTCGAAGAACTTGGAAAAGATAGAACCGCTGCCTTCATGAGCGTTCCGCCCGACCTTCCCCGCAAACTGCACGAATGTTGATGGCGTGGCTATAATAACCCGTCGTAGGTCCTGCCTGCCTGGTATTATGTCTGTCCACAAGCCAGTTATAGGTCCATCGGTAGTGGTGTAGACAATTTTCAGGTAGCGTTCCTCTCTCCGGTAGAACTCAGAGGAGGGCTCGATAAAGACTTCGTACACGTTGCCGTCCGACGCCCCCACCAAGATCTCCCGTGTCGACGCTGTAGGTTGCGAGGGGTTCCATGATATGCTCTCGATGACAACGCCCTTCAGCCGCGATAGTGCCTTGGGCGTCCGTGATTGCGTATGAAGGTAGTAGTTCTCGGCGAGTGTGGTAGTTACGATGAGGTGGGATGCGGAGGGGTCGAGGAAGAGGCGCCTGATGACGCCAATTTCAGACGGCTTCTTGGGGAGATCGATGTCTATACATCTATTAGCATAGTTCGTAGTGGCCCCTATCAAAATAGCCAGTCCAACGAACCGTCTATATCTGCCGGGCTATCAAGATCGATGCGCAGGATGCGCCCGGTGGAAAGGGCCAGAACAAGGACATTGTTGGCCACTGCAGCTGCGACAAAGTCTGACGATATGGAGAATTGTAGCGACACGCGCTCTATGCTGAACATTGGCAGCGACGCATCGTCCTGCGCGTTGCTCGTGCTGGGCGGCGCATAGCCGCTCGATGTGTCGTAGGCCATAGGAAGCTTTGGGGGTGGCGCGCTGCTACTATGAAGCTGCAATCATCTTCTTCACATACACACACGGCTCCGGCAACTGAAGGACCTGATAGGGTGCAGTTGTACGTCACGAGCGCATCGCCGTTGCGGGCAGTGACGCTTGAGCTTGGGGAGCTTCGCCAACTCGCTCGCTGATGGATCGGAGATGGGGCGGCCGAGGCTGCTTAACAACTCTACTCCGCACCACATATTTTAACAACCATCAGCATGAAACATGCGCAACGGTCATTGTATGCTTTTGGAGTGATATGCAAGCCTCTCTTTGGATCATGATTTTGCATTGCATGTGTGTTTTGTTACCCGTAACAATCATGCTAATGATTGCAATGACTGTGCGGTTGACTCGCTCAAACAACCAGAGTCAGTTCAGATTGCTCTTGTATTTTTATCGAGCCATTTCAAGTATGTTGCCGCTGCAATAGGTAGATTCCATATTATACCTATATCAGTTGGTTGTTCGGAGACTTTGCACAGCCCCAACACAGTGACGTGGGCTGTCCCGTTTGGAGAAGCCGTGTTCCTGAAGCTTGTCCAATTCGAGTGACATGCTGGATCATCACCACGAGCACCTTCAGACTATACATCGCCTTCTACGCATAACTATTGACGAAAAACCCAATGCACAGCCGTCCTATATGTACAAGGTCAGTTTGCTTATCGCTTTTTCAAGTTCATCCGTGTCAAGCTCCCATTCATATCAACTACACCATTGCGCTGGAGTACCAAAGGAACGAACCCTTGTACCGTAGCGTTAGGCGTGCTGCCTGCAGGCTCGGCAGAGATGATAACCACGAAAGGTTGCGCTCTCGATACCCCAGGACGCAGACCACCCCCTCTGACCTCCTTAGGGCCTACGCCTCGAACGCCCCAATCAAGCCCGGACCCCAAAGCTCCGATGTTGAACAAGCCCTAACGGGTAGATCACGATGGGAAAAGAAGCAGACCACGACGTGATCGTTTCAATACAGACCGTAAACGAAGCAGCAACGCCGAGTCCCCGATTGACCTGGGGAAACGATGTGATAGAGCCAAGAGGTCGACGTTGGAATTGGGTACGGATACGGGAATCTTGCAATCGCTGGACGCCAACATGCAGTCCTTTCTGGATGCGAGTATTCAAAGCGAAAAAGCAGTGGGTCGCCCTCTTCTTGTTTTTAGGCGGTGCGGCGGCCCCGTTTATCATGCTTGGGTATTTCACTCCCAGACACGAGTCTCCTCCAGGGAGTTGGCCGCCCTTCTACAATGTCTTTGCCGCGAAGTATTTGAATTGCGACGATCATATCGATTCCCGGCCAGCTGGATCCGTGATCTCAGGCTTCAAAGGACTATTCGTGCTCGATTCAACTTGGGGTTCGTTCAACTTCTCGACGGTCAAAACGATCGATGTTGCATGGGATATCATCGTTGGTCGCAGCGCGCAGCTCCTATGCTGGTGGGTCGCATACGCCGTTTTCTCTGATGCTCTGTTGTGTGTGATAGAACGTCATCCGGCATCTTTCCGCATCTTCCAGAGGATTGCTCTCGAAGGCCCTGGTCTCCACTCGCTTTGGACGCTTTGCAAAGAGCTTTTATCCGTAAGGAGCAAGCGAACGAAAGCTCTATTCGCTTACTTGCTCTTATCTACAAGCTATGTATTGTGCATTCCAATGTTTCTGGGAGCTATGACTGGATACGATAGTACGTCGACTGCCTGGATAGATGTCGAGGGAACAAACAACATCGTACCTACATCATATATCGAGCGTAGCTGGGCCATAGCAGGCACGTGGAATACGACATTTGATCAACCTGTGTGCACAAGTACCACCGCATATTACCAACAGGCAGATTATGTTCGCCCACGTCTGACTAGGTGTAAGTTTTGAAAGCCGTACAATTGGTCCAGGAGAGAGGACTGACGATCCCAGGCACCTGTCAAATGTATAACGGCACGCTGGCTCCGCCAGGGACATTCGACAGTTTCACAGAGCGTGGCCTCTACAGATCGGGTTCCGGCAGCACACCGTGTAAGACAAATATCATGCTGCATGCTCATTTCTGCTAAACTTCATGAAAGGTCTGTTTGGTTATCCGGGGAACAACGAGACATTTCAACAGTGGGAGTATGATCCGACATACTATGATCCTCAAACCGGCAGGAGCTACAAGAATGTCACCTACAACTGTAAGTCCCACTCTTCCAGAACGATCATACTTGAGCACGCATAACAAAACGAAGGTAACGAGACGGTCATGTACAAGCTGAATAATCAACAATATGATATACAAACTCTGAACGGCACAATGACATACTGTTATGACAACAAGCCATACGATATATGGCAACTACAAGGCCGATCAAGATGCCTCCCCGACACAGTCAATCCTACCTATGAATGGGGCTTCTCGACCATGATGGCGGGTCTATTCGTTTTCATCCACTTCGGCTGGGCTGTGAGCATGTACATTGTCTGGTTAAACGCGCAAAGCAAGTCTACCCTGATCCGGGAAGGCTATCAGATGACACCGCTCAGGGCAGCGTTTGCGATGGCAAAGGCTGTGAAACACAGGACGGGTCTTGGAGAGAGACAACTGGTCAGACACGATACCAAAGACCTGAATAAGGAGCTCGATGGCACCCGGCGGGAGAAGGGGACGCAGATCGAATATTCTATATTTGCAGCAGGCGGCGAAGAAGACGTGGATGAATCTAGAGCACTGAGAAGAAGGCGCGCTCTGGCTCTAGACGGCGTGTCATCGTGATAGTCCTGGATATCCACGGTTTGACGGGTCTTCGAAATTGTTCTACAGCAAGCACACACATCTGGATCTGAGACAATGTACTAAGCGACAAACGTGGGGGATGTTTGTCTCAACACCAGGTTTCCTTTGTTCAACATCAATTCTAGATCCATATAAGCAGACCCCATCGCAGCATTTATCAGCTCGCCATAAATAACCATGGAGAACTTTGAAATCAGCGAAACATCCTTTGCCACAACAATGGCTCTGGAGCCATTTCCGCCTACCGCTCCTCATCAGTCCAACACCACAACTACCTCTTCCAACGCCACACAAACCTCCGGGAAGAAGGACAAGGAGAAGAAGCAAGAAAAGGAATAGGAGCAGCAGCCGAAGAAGACGAAGAATCAGAGGAAAAAGCAAGAGGAGAAAGAAAACCGAGCAAAGCTATCACAGGCTGAGGCCGAGCTTGCTACTCTCAATGCCTCCAATGAGGTCACCATTACAGAGCGGGACACACTGAAGAAGAAACTTGGTATGTCGAAGAAGCAACACAGGTCCTACAAGTCCTTCAACGCACTGAGGATGACACAAAAGTCCGATGACATCAAACAGCTGAAAGCCAAGATCGAAGAGTTGAAGAAGGGGCTTTCGGAGTCGAAGAAGAGCGAAGAAATCCTCGAGACCCTCCAAGTGTTGATGATAAAGAAGATCAAAGCGAAAAACGCAGAGCTGGCTGCTGCCGCGGATGAGCTCGCGGCGTCGGAGAAGCACGAACTGTCCCTTAGGGCCCACAACGAGTCCCTCTTGGAGGCAGTCAAGAAGAAGGATGCTAAGATTAGAGCGATTACTGTCGAGGCTGAAGCTAAGACCGAGAAGCTGGCTGCTGCTGCGGCTGTGGTGGATGCTAAGAATAAGAAGGCGACTGCTATCGTGGCTGAATTGGATGCTAAGACTGAAGAGTAGACTGCTGCTGCGACTGAGATTGGAGCTTCAGAGGAGGAGGGAGTTAAAGTTGGGGAGCAGTAGAGCGTGTGAGCTGCGATGACGGATGCAGTGCGCCTTCGTGATTGTAGTCTGGCGCGTAGGTACTGAGCGCTTTGCAAGAGGTATCAAGTGGATATTCGAGGAAAGCACAAATGTGTGGAAACAATACGATACAAGATAGAAAGCAATGAACATCCCTAAGGGGTCTTGATGCCCCACAGTTTGACAGATGCTAATCCACAGCAAGCACACAAACACCTGAGTTAATATACCAAACAACAAACACAGTTGACTAGACGTTTGTCTCGACGCCAATCTTCCAAAATTTGACAGCATTTCTAGATATAATATAAGCAGCCCCCCATCGCCGCATCCATTTTCTTATCCATAGACCACCAAAACCCAACTATGGACTCCTTCACAAAGCCCAAAGCCAACAAACCCACCCCAACCACAGAGATGCCTCTACGCACCCGCACCAGCACCTCAGCTCCTCGTCAGCCCTGCACCATACCCTCTCCGAACACCACGCAAATCTCCGAGAAGGAGCCAACGGAGGAGCCGGAGGAGCAGGAGACGACATCGCAGACCGAGGCCGAACCTGCCACTCTCCAGGACTCCAGCGAGGCCCGCATCACCCAGCTGGAGAAGGAGCTCGCTGAGCTGGAGGAGGAGCTCGCCGAGTCGAAGGAGAAGCTTGCTGAGTCAAAGAAGCGCGGAGAGGGCAGCAAGACCCTCGTTGAGTCCCTTGAGAAGGTGATCGACGCCAAGAACGATACGATCAAGAAGAAGAACGATGCCGTGGACGCCATCATCGCGGATCTGTGGAAGGTGTTTGCTAGGGTCAAAGCTATCGAGTGAATATCGGTGGTCGAGCGGGACGCAGAGAAGGTGTGTGGACGCCTGATCTATGGACGCAGCGTTGGAGAGCTAGGCTGGACTGGTTGATCGAAAATTGGCGGTCAGAGCCAGCTTCGTGGATAGTTTGTCTATTCAAGTATCTCTCGCGCCAGCTAGTGGCATCACATCAATATATGGGTATCTTTCTCCTCTGCTCTCGCTCCCCTCCACCTCATCATCCCCCCGTTCACTCCTGCCCCCAATTAGGATCATCGTCCACATCCCCCAGAATCTCCACGCCCTCCTCCACAAACGCCACACTCTTATCCTTCGTCTTCCTCTTTTTCTTCCCCTTCGCATTCGCAGCGGCATCCGCCCCGCCCTCGCCCTCCTCGGTCAACCCTGCCAGTTTCTTCTGCTTCTCACGCTCCTCCTTCTCCCGCAGCGCCTCGTTAATCTGCTCGCGCATGCGCACCTCCTCCTCCTCGAGGTCGCGCTTGATCGCATCCGCGTCCGCAAACGACTCCTCCTCGAGCTGACTCGCGGCGAGGAAGTGGTCCCAGTGCGACGCGAGCTGCGACGCGCCGCGCAGGCAGTCGCGAATAATATCCGGGTTCTCGCGCTCCTCGCGGGTGAACTTCGTCTTGATGCTGCGGCGCGTCATGCCGGGGAACATGTGCGCGATCATCTGGAAGTCGGTGCCGAAGCTGCGCAGACCCTGGTAGAACATTTCGTTGCTCTCTGCGTTCCAGCGCTTGCCTTGACCGGGCAAGACGAATTCGTTGGGGAAGCGCTTGTTATTTTTCATGAAGCTGCGGCTGGTGATGCGCGTGGTCAGGTCGTCTTCCTCGGTAATGGTCATCAGTTCAATTTCGCGGTCGGCGTCGCGCTCGCGGTCGATGGTGCCCGAGTCCTGGATCAGCTCGATGCGCCCGTCGATGACATGGTAGCGTGGGCCTGTGGGTGCTGACTCTACTTCGCCCATCTCGAGCAGCTTGTCGACTGCGGCCTGGCTTTCTTTTGTGGAGATGTGGCGCGCATCTTCTTCGCGTCGGCGCAGCTTAACTGCTTCCCAGTCGATCTTTCGCATCTCTTTCTCACGCCGCGAGAGCTTACCCACACGGATGTTACGCGACGCAAGGTCGTCCATGCATATGGCATCTGGGTCGATAGTGTGGTCTTCGGCGTCAGAAGGGGTGTCCTCACGAGGTGGTCGTCCGCGGCGCTTGGAATCTGCTGGGCCATCCTCTCCTTCGGCGGGGGCAGCTTTCTTTCGCCGGGGGGCACGCGGTTTACGTTTTGGTTGAACAGTCGCGTCGCCCTCCTGGCCCGGCTCACCGGCCTCAGTCTCTCCATCCACAGCTGACTGCTTTCCCTTGTCTTTTCTCGGCTTGCGCGGCTTCTTTGGTGGTGGCTCCACTGGCTGACCATCTTCGCCTACTTCTGCAGCATCTGCCCTCTTTTTGCCTCTTGCCCTGACGGTCGGCCGTGGCTGTGTGGGCTCTGGCTCTTCTCCGTTTTGCTGTTGCTCCCCTTCCTCTTCTGGTACTATGGTCGTCTTCTTCTTGGCTCGAGGCTTTGGCGGCGCTCGCTTCTTCTTCGCGGGTGGCCCGACGGCCCCACTGGCTTCTCCGCCGGCCTCTTGTGCGTGGTTAACAGCTGTCCAAGGTTGAGTGCTTTGTCCATTGTGGGTAGGTGCCTCGATCTCAGCAGACGGTGCTGCTTCTGTTCGTGATGCAGACAGCTGTGGGAGCAGTTCGGACGTCTGATGCCGTGGCGGCATCATGACGGCTACTGGCATTAATGGTGTGCTCTGTCTTGTGGGGGGCTCGATGCGCCGTCTTTTTGGTGAGCTTTCGCCTGGGAATTCATCTTCGCTTGGTTGGAATACTGGCTGCTGCATAACATATTGGGCGCGTGATTTGGTTGGCGATGGAGGCGCAGGTGTAGCTTTGCGAGGGGAGAGTGAGCGGGCGTAGTTGAGGAGGGCTGCACCGCGGAGCACAGGGGGGGCTGCTGCTGGTCCGGCGACAGCAGCAGTGGTTGGGGGGAGGTCGACCGGCGGTGGGGTACTCTGCCTCGCAGTTTGGGGGGCAGGCTCTTGGGTGGGCGCAGGCGTGGGTAGTGGTGTGCTCTGGCTAGCGTTTTGAGTGGCAGGCTCTTTTGTGGGTGCAGGCGTGGGAAGTGGTGCGGCGACTGCAGGTTCGATGGTACGTTCAACGGTAGGTTCGGCTGTAGGCTTGACTGTAGGTTGAACAGGAGGCTCAGCGGTCGGGGCGCTGACGTTTGCATTCGACGAGGCAGGAGCGGCCTGCGCGGTGTGCGGTTCGGCGGTGGAGGCGGGGGTGGGAGCTGGTTCTTGCGCCGGGACCGGTGCTGGTGCTGGAGCTGGAGCTGGAGCTGTGGGTGCAGGCGCCGAGTCTGCTGGCGCTGGCGCTGGCGCTGGAGCTGAGGCCTTGGGTGTGGGCGCTGGTGCTGCGCCTGGGCGACGTCGTGCGGCTTTGGGAGCGAACTTCTTGCCCGAACTGCTCTTGTTGATAAAAGAACTAAACGTCGCAGGCGCCTGCGTCTTGTCGGCGGCCTGCGCCGGTTGCTGGGTGGGAGGGTCCTCTGCCATGATCGCCGTGTGCTGCTCGTTGCAGCGCTTCACTGCTGCGGCTGCGGCTGCTCCCGTGAGAACATGGGCGTGCCCGTACTTGCTGGTGAATAAAAGACGAAGACGAAGCTCGGCACCTGATGCAGTCCTGAGTCGCGCCTCGCCTGTCTCGCCTGTTCGTCCAAGGCCCCACTTCCGCTAGCGCGCCGAACCACGCCCCCTTCAAGGCTAGCCGGCTTTGACGCCTTGGCTCGTTTTGTCTTCTTGCGAGGCCACTCGACTCTTCTCCTCACACTGCCTGGGCTCACACGACACCCCGCCCACCTGCCGCTACCTCGCCCGCTGTCTCCATCCCGCCGCCATCTCACTCTTCCATCTCTGTTGCATGTCTGGCTAGTCGCGCTCTGCACCTGCGCCACTCTCCATCACATCCGCTGCCTGTCCGATGAGGCTCGAAGCCAGGACTGTCGCTCCCCCATCGCTTGACAAAGTCAAGATGGAGGATCGCAAGAGGGCCAGCGCGCACGACGATGCCCCTCCGGCCAAGAGGCAAGCTGTGACCGTCAACGGTGCTCGTTCGCATCCAGACGCTGACATGCCATGGAAAGATGACATCGAGGTTCGCCCCCCCCCGATCCGCGCTCGTACTCTGCCTCGGCAGCCCCGAACACACACGCTAATACCGCATTGATGTGCAGGCTTATCAAAAAGATGCCATCTTACGCCAGATGCGCGAGTACAAGCGAGAGAAGGCCACCCTCGAGGCTCAGCTTAATGAGGTAGAGAAGCGCTCCAGATTCCATGATGAGGAGCTGCGGACAATAGATACTTGGTTCGATCAGGTCAGTACTACCGACACGTGTTCAAGCGCACACGGCTGATTGTTTGCTAGCTTATCGACGAGATTAAAATCCTGAGCGGAGAAAGGCTGTCAGGTGACCCTTCATCTCGAGACGTGCCTCAAGCACTTTTCTTTGAAGACAGCAACACCTTCAAGAAACACCTGTCCAAACGGAAAGATACTATTGTGTCATCGCTCTCTGGTCTGTTCGCAAAGTACCCACCGCAGAGTCCAGATGTTGCAGACCTAGAAAAACAACTGTCACAACTGTTGGCCGCGCAAAAAGAACATGTCGTTCAATCTCAAAAGATCATGACGGAGAAGGAGCAGCTGTCCGATAGGCTGGACACTGCTACACATCGCTATTTGGTCGCCGAGAAGAAGATTGACAGGTACAAGAGCCAGCAGGTACAAAAATTGGAGCAGTCAGCTGTGGCACAGACGACGAAAGAAGATACCCAGGGCGTAAAGAAGGAGGCCACCAACGGTACCACTCCAGAGCCTGCTGTCAGCGAGGAATTGGAGACAGCCCGAGCTCAGGCTGTAGCAGAAGCTTCCAAGCGCAAGGCACAGCTTGATGACGTGGAGAAGGAGAACAAAAAACTGACAGAAGAGTTATCAGCATTAAAGGTGAAGCTGACAGGACTTTCTGATGATGATTACGCCAAAACCGATCTTTTCAAGGCGCTGAAGTCGCAGCACGAGGATGTCATAAAACGAATTAATAATCTGGAAGCAACTAATATCCAACTACGGCAAGAAGCGCAAAAGTACCAGGCTGAGCGGACCGCTTACAGAATAAAGATCGACGACGAGTCGCGTACTTCCTTGGCTGAGTCGGAAAGTGCAGTTTCTCAAGCAGAGGCTAATCTGGCGCGCATTCGCAATGCACGAGATGAGCTGGTGGCCAAAAACAATGTTCTTGAGACCAGTCACAAGGACAGCGAAGCCTCAATTAGTCAGTCGAAGGAACTCGTAAGCGCCTGTGAGAGCCGTATCGCAGCATTGGAGTCTGAATGCGCACGCTTGAGGCTGCAAATTGGAGAAAGCAAACCTGAAGGAGACGCTATGGATATAGATGATGCCACACCAGAGCAGCTGCGCACTAAAATCGCTAACCTGGAAAACCAGCTGAAGCTTCTAAGTGGCGAGCTCCCGTCAATGGAAGCGGCGTGGAAGAAGGCGCAGGCAATTGCCGGGAAAAAGATCGCAGATATTGCTGCATGGGAGGAGAGCGTAGCAAGAGCAAATGCCGACAAGGCGAAAGCGGATCAGAAATTCTTTGCAGCCATGAAGGCCAAGGGAGAGATGGACTCGCAGATACGCGTTCTGCGTTTGCAAGCAACAAAGTCGATCGAAGTCGTGTCGCAGCTGAAGGAAGCGGATTCCCTTAGCCGGAACCTCGTCGACAAGCTCGAGAAGCAGACAGCCGAGATGCGCTCCCAGATGGACGAACTCTCGATCCAGCACCGCCAACTGCAGCAAAAGGTCAACGAGAACGCAATCACATCCGAGGGCCAGACCAACCAGATCACCGAACTCAAGAAAATCATCGAAACCAAGGACGCCGCGTACCTCACCGCGCGCCACACGCAGCGCGAAGCGTGCACGGAACGCGATGGCCTAGCCGCCCAGGTCGACGGGCTCAAGGAGCAAATCGCCGTGTGGAAGAAGAAAAGCAAGGGCGAGCAGAGCTCCGAAGCCGCGCTCATGGAGAGCATGCTGCAGTGCCAGATCTGCAAGTCCCGCGTCAAGAACACGTGCATCAAGACGTGCGGCCACCTCTTCTGCCACGACTGCGTCCAGGACCGCCTCACCAACCGCGCCCGCAAGTGCCCCAACTGCGGAAAGGCTTTCGGGAGCAACGACACAATGCGCGTCCATCTTTAGACGACGTGCGATGCGTCGCCGAACTGCCTGTGTATAATATACTCCTCTCAAGTGCGCTTTCCTTCATCCTTTTCAAAAGGGTCTATAGGGTCTTTATTCGCCCTTCCGTTATCCCACCCCTTTCAACAACCACGTTCAGTCTTCCCCTTCTGCACGGTGTTGGCGTTTTCTGGCTTCCGGGATTTTTCTTCAGTCACACAGCCCCCAGCCCGACGCAAGCTCCTCGGAGCCATTCACCCGATACCCCGGGCTGGTTCACGCAGGCGCAAAACGGCGTACCGGCACTCGAAGTTTTTTCCCTCCTCGTTTAGATGTTCAGCAGGAGGGTTCTTGTACTCTTTTTTCTTTTTTCTTGTGAGCGCGGTGCGGAAAGCGTGGAGTCAAAACGGGCGGGTACGATATTGCAATGGGGGTTGTGGCGTGCGAGTCAGCTAGCTGGGGTAGCCGGCGAGATGGCATGTTTTCCTGCCGAGCGAGGTGCCTTCGGTCGATGGTTGGTCGGTCGGGGTGCGAGAAATGAAATGCGAAAGTCTGGAGGTTGTTGCGTGCTTGTGTTTCGCGCATGATGATGCTTGCTTTGCGACATGTGCAGGTTGACGGCACGTACGATTTGCAGACGAAGATGCTATTATTTTATTCGTCTGATGAGATCTATCTGTCCGATCACTGTGCTTCCCCCCACCGCGCTCCTGGACACAGAACCATCGGAATAACAGAAAAGGAATAGGGTATCGCATGGTTCCGTCCCTCTTCACTGCACCGTACCGATAGAGAGCCCCCCCCCCCCATCCCCGCCAACATCTATTCCAGCATGATGCCTTCTACGACGCTCTAATGCACAATAACATCACCCACCCTCCGCTGCGATGTGTTAGCGGCGAGAACTTACCTTTTACTTAAACCAGGCGGAGTATCCTGAGACCCATAATTACCATCTGCACCAGCACATTAACGCACAACGCCACCGCGGCAAGAGGCACGAAGACGTGCAGAAACTCCCACCACCGCACGGGGCGGACCTCGGTCTCGATCCAGCCTGCGCCCTTGACGTACTCCCCAGCCTCGTCTGCGCCGACAGCGCTGTCGGCGGGGAACCGGTTGTGCTCGATGTAGTACTGCAGGAGATCGTCCTTCTCGCGCCAGCGGGCGGCCAGCCAGTCTGCGAAGAGCTTCTCGTCGCCGAGGGGGATGTCCCTGATGGCGAAGCGGCGCCAGTGCATGTTGACGCTCTTTGGGGGCCGGCCTTGGAAGTAGCTGCCGCGCAGGGAGAAGAGGTCCTGGCCGTACTGGCCCGCGGGGACGCCCTCGTACGCCACCGTGCAGTCGTACATGAAGTCTACGCTGTCGCGCAGCTCCTGGAGGCAGTAGCTGAGGCCCGTCGAGCGGGGGAGGAGCGCGTGGCGTAGATCGGGCATGGCGTTCTTCGCGGCCCATTTGGCGGACGCCACGCGCCCGTTGTGGGACAGGTTGGTGCCCTCCGGGAAGATGAGGAGCCACATGGGGTTCAGACCCTTTGGGTTTGCGCCGGTGACGGCGGCTTCGTGGCGCGTGCTAAGCTTCTTGAGTCTATATTGGAAGCGTTCCTTGTCGGTGGCCCATTTGCGCGAGAGGAATATGAAGCCGTACATCATCATGCCGGTGCCGAGGACGGGGATGTACTTGATGGACTCTTTGAGGATGATGTAGAGGTGGCCGTGCATCCTGGAGGTGTAGGCGATCCACCAGAGGTAGACCCAGTCGGTGTAGATCTGCAGGCAGCTGTCAGTGACCAAACCTTGGGAAGGACTCGGAGGGGTGGGGCAACCTGGTGGTTGGATATCAGGACCATGCGCTCGGGGAAGTCGCACTCTATGCGTCCGTCTTTTGTCTTGCGCAGCTGTCCTCGCACACTCGCATCGCCGCTGATCCGCATCTTGACGGGCGCCCACCAGTAGGTCATGGTTGTGATGACGATGCCGAAGTGCTGCTTGGTCATGGCCATCCAGGCGTAGAAGAGATCTTTGCTGTAGTAGTATAGCGGCGCGCCGATGGCCTGGGTTACGAATATGCTGCGTGTCGTGTCAGTCATGTCGCTGTCGGCGATTCCGCCTTGCCTGGCGGCAGAGGTGGTGCATGTACGCTAGGATGCTCCCATTGAAGTAGGCAGCGAAGGCACACATGCGCAGGAACTGCATGAGGGCGCCATGCTTGACCTTCCCGCCCGGGTGGTTCGACGAGGCTCTGCTGGGGAGCTTTGGCCGCCCGTTCGTCGCCTTCGCTGGTGTAGGCACGGATGCAGGCGGATGCCGCTGCTTCAGCCCCGCGCCCGCTGTTGCTGTATCCATAGTGACGATCCCTGGCGTGTTGAGAGAAGAGTGATGGTGCACGAGGTATGGGAAGCACACGTGTGCGCGCGTGCCCAGGGACTAAGGTAGATATCGCGTAGGGCTAAAGTGTGGATCGGTGAGGGTCACGGTGAATTCGGGGCAGTGGAGCAGCAGCGGAGCGGAGGGTAAGAGTAATCATATAGTGATATGGCCGTGGCTATGTATAGCTCCTAGCGAGATGCAGATGCAGATGCAGAGGGAAGTCGACCTGTCAGACCGCCATGTGGCATCCATTTGGTCCCCATCCGCACGAACCTCGCTGGAAGGAGGGCTGAGGCAGGAACGCTCGCCGAACGCGGGCGTCCGCCTGAACTGCGACGCAAAGCATGTGATGCGCCTCGATGACACAAGACAGGTCAACCGCCCCACCACCGCGGGGGCCCGGGCTCGGGCTCGGGCACGTGCAAAGTACCGTACCACTACCTTAGGTGCAGTAGAGCTCGGTGCCAAGCCGACCAGGTGGGAACTTTTTGGCGATTTGGCGGCAGTGCGCCCGCGTCATGGCCAGGTGAACGGCCGACGCCATGTGAGTGTGAGTGTGAATCTGCGCCCGACGATGCGCACGACAGCCCAGCCGCATCGAGCTCTGCCGTGGCGGCTCCAGACCCAGCTGTCCCTGTCCCTGGGTGGCCGCCAGCGCTGCTTCTCCACGACACGGCGCTGCTTCAAGATCAGGCATGTCTCGGAGCTGCCTGCGCGCATCAGGCCCTCGTACGTCCAGTCGCCCGCCAACACGCTGCTCAGCCTGCAGTGGCCCTCGCCGCCCCGCAACGTCCTGATCACGAAGAAGAAGCGCACCCCCAACATCACCGAGTCGGTCATCGAGTTCGCATCGCATATCCACTCCACGTACCCGTCCATCAACGTCATCGTAGACGCCGAGTCAGCGGGGGAGATCCACGAGCAGCTGGCCTTTCCAGTCTACGCATATCATGGCGCCGCCCAGGACCTGTCGGATAAAACCGATCTGGTCTGCACCCTGGGAGGCGACGGCACCTTGCTGAGGGCGAGCAGCCTGTTCAGCCATGTCGAGAGCGTGCCGCCCGTGCTGAGCTTCGCAATGGGCACCATCGGTTTTTTGGGAGAGTGGAAGTTCAAGGAATACAAGCGCGCCTTCAGAGAAATGTACATGAGCGGTGCCCCTGACACATATGCGACCCTGTCCGACTCTCTTGGCGCGAGTCCAGCTACTCCACCCACGTCCCCGGACGACCCTCTCGACAAGCCGCTCTCGTACGCCGACATTAGAGGGAAAGCCATGGGCACAAACCGCAGTGCCAGGGTCTTGCTGCGCAACCGTCTAAAGGTGGGCATCTTCGCCCCAGATGGGACAAGGATTGGCGGTGCAGGTGCGAACGACACCTACGCACTTAATGAGGTCACTCTCCACCGCGGCTCCAGTCCACACCTCAAGATCATTGACGTCTACATCAACAACCGCTTCCTCACTGAGGCTGTCGCTGACGGCATGATCATCAGCTCGCCCACAGGCAGCACTGCCTACAGTCTTTCCAGCGGGGGAAGCATTGTGCACCCGCTCGTCCCCTCCCTGCTCCTCACCCCCATCTGCCCCCGATCACTGTCCTTCCGGCCGCTTGTACTTCCCGCCGAGACTCCCATTACATTGAAACTGGGAGAGAAGAATCGAGGCAAGCAGGTTGAGGTCAGTATTGACGGCAACACCGTCACTGAGGGTCTGGGGTCTGGCATGGAAGTGCGCGTCATGGGCGAAGACGTACGCACCAAGACCGGCGAGTGGCATGGAGGCGTTCCGTGTATCGTGCGCGCTACTGCAGGCAAGGACGACCAGACTGAGGATCACTGGGTAGGCGGACTGAATGCGCTGTTGAAGTTCAACTATCCATTTGGAGACCAAGATTCGTGAGCGTCCATGTACCTACCCATCGCGAATTGTTGATCGCGTAGAAAGAAAGGTCTTGTATCATAGTGTACAATCTGGCATAGCATTGGGACGGCGTTCGCTCGCCACACCATTTCAGGAATTAACTTGTTCTTACCCTTCCTACTTGCCTCATCTTGCCCCAAGGCCTGATCGTGCTCACTTGTACCGGTGTTTATCTTTCTCCAGGCGCAACTTGACCGTCCTTTTTCATTCACGGCAGGAGCGCCTGCCTCCCTTTGGGTCGAACAAAACACTAAGACCCAGGCGAGCTCTTCTCTTCGATACCACCCATCCCACCATCACGCTGGGTCTCGTGCAGCATCCTCTCACTATATCGTATTGCAACCATGCATCGATGTATCACTGCACTATTCCTCATCCTAGCCTCACTCGCCTCAGCCCGCTACCTCGACCACTACGCCACCGATCAGTGGAGAACGAAAGACATGGAGCAAGTCCGCGACTGCCTTGACATCTCCACGAGCGGTTGGTACTGGTCCATGGGCTCCGTGTCCGTCGTCTTCAATGACCCTGCCGACCTCGCCTTCACATACGCCATCACAACCGGCTACGACGTCTACTACCCTCACACCTTGTACCAACTGCTCCAAGCACATGGGTTCACCATTCGGTCCAAACGACAGATCGAACGCTCTGCCCGCTGTGGCTGGTGGAACGCCGGCATCGTGCGTGTGGACAGTCACAAGCACGGCAGTATTTACTGGAAGTACAGCGACCTGCACCGCAAACCTAATGTGCCTGACTTCAGCAACTCGTCGTCCTGGGAAGCAGACTTGATCGACCACATACCACCGCACATCAGCACCGTCCCCAGCGCCGCGACGCTGAACTGGATCCGTGACATCCTCGTCGCAAACGCCCCTACAGCAGACATCCTCTACACCTGGACGCTCGTCCTCACTATCCTGCTCAGCATTGTCTCCTTATTGACATTCAATCTGGCCGCCCATACATACATGAATCGCGGCACGAAGACGTCCCAGGACGATGCTGGATCCGACATCGAGCTGGACGAGATCAGAGTGCACAACCTGTCTGGAGAGGGGATGCAACGCATGGCCGACGATTTCCACGTCAAGAAGCGCGACCCGGGTATTTCGCTGTCCTCGCCGGGTGCGGGCTCGATTGCTGATCCCCCGCCTATCTACACGCTTGATGGCGCCCGTCGCTGATGGTTTGTGTTGTTTCCCAGTTGCGCTTGGCAATATTTCGAGGGTTGCTCGTGTGGTGTTAGCTGTTTTGATTGCTGTGCGTTGTTCGTAGTACGCGCTTTCTTGTCTGGTCTGCTATACGGCTTTGCTTCTATGTCCAGTGAGCGGTATCCAGGCTTGTGCGGTTCGGTCAGGTAGTTTTGTTTCTCAATCGTACATTCATTGCTTCTCAAACCCTTTGGGCAGGATTCAGTACACTCTCTTCAGCCGTTTTCGCTCCTGTATCTCTCACTCCACAACCCTCTCATAACGCGTCGAACTCACATACCCTTTCTTCGGCCCAGTGACATCGTACCTCACCTCCCACCACTCGCCTCCCTTCCCGTCTCGGTCCACCATGCCAGGTCCAATCCTCCAGCGCGCAGCGTACAGATCCTCCCCGCAGAGATGCGTCTCCGTATTCTCCGCCTCAACCACCTCTCCCTTCTCCCCTTTCAACTCGCCCATCTCCACGAAAAGCCCACCCACGCCCTCGCCCTTTGCACCGATACCGTCGCGCCTCGCCTCGTCATCGAAGAAGAAAACCGCCACGTGCGGCTGCTCCCCTTCTTGCTCTATCAGGCGGTACACATACTTCCGTCGCGCGTTGAAGACCAGGCCCGTGGTGGTGGTGAAGGTGCCTTCTTCGGCGTAGAGGAGGGTGTTGGGGAGGAGCGTGGGGGACAGGACGGCGGTGCCGGCTACGGCGCCTGAGGGATGTGTGGGCTGCGCGGAGGTGAGGGTGCGGGTGAAGGACCAGCGGGTTGCGAGGCGGGTGAAGAGGGTGTGGGGGAGGGACGGCGGCGGTGATGTATCGCTGCTGGGCTCTTGTTCTGGGCTCGTGAGCTGCAGGTTGGCGATATCTGGGATGATGGGTTGTGGCAACGGCGTCCAGGTTGAGTTGTGCGTCGCTGGGTTCTTGATCGATGGGAGCGCGGATGGGTTGGTGGAGGGGGAGGACATGAGCACGCTGTTTACGCTCTGCAGCGTTGCGCGGCTCGGGTTCAGCGCGGGGTTGCTGGTGGTGATCCAGCTGAGGCGCTGCTTTATCAGCGTCTTGTCGATGTTTCTCGGTTCTCTGGCCTTCTGCAAGTCCACTGCGCCGCTATCATTCACGTACAGACAGAGATATGCGAGTGCTGTGCCGACAGAAAGGTCTTTTCCTGTTGGGCAGCAGACCAACGTCTTCGCTGGTGTCTCTCTTTCTTCAGACTCGGGAACAGATGCAAGTTGATACAGGGCTGGGAGCTGATTTCGTAGATCGCGCGAACCAAGCTTACCCGACTGGCAGGAGAGATGGAGATACAATTTGACACCAGCGTGTACAAGGAGAGCGTGTGACAGTGGCTCCGGTGTGCAGCTGATCACTATGTCGTACGAAGCCAAGTCGGCGTCTTGGCTTGCAGATACGTGAAGACTACTTGTCGGCTTGATCAAGGTTGCTACCGCATCAGATGGTCGCTCCTGGCTAACAAGCTGAGCAACCTTGGAAGGTAAATCTTCTTCATTCGTACGGAGTAGCTCTTCCTTGTTGCTCCAGAAAAGCGGTGGCGTCAGGCCGTGGGACCATGCTTCGTGGTCGTCTGCTGCGCCCTGGATGTATCCTCCTTCTGACGCTTCAGCGCCGCGGACACGGCGTGATGCAGTACAGAGAACAACGGGATGGAAGTCGGGGAATTCTTGGGTGGCTTGTGGAAGAGTCGAGGCTTGGGTCACCCATAAAGGACGCAATGGGTGTTGTAGTTTGGACCTCATCGAGGGGATGTCCGGTTTGCAGATGTCCTGCCTTGAGGGTCAGTCTCCCCTCAATCTCCTAGCTTACTTCGACATACAAGAAACTGCTGTACGAATCCGTTGATTCTTCTCTCCATCTGGGCATTCTCGCTCGCGGAGACGGCGTTGGGTGGTGTGAACAGGTTCAACGCCTCGTCGCCTCTTCTTTCAGCACCAAATAAAGCTCTGTTGATAACGCAACACCAAAACGGTACCGTCTTGCTGAGAGCATCGGGCATGCTTTTACCTCGTCTTGTCGAGTCGACTATCACACAACCCCCATGTTGGCTGATTACATCCAAGAGTTGCAAGTTGAGCCTTCGCAGGCTGAACGCCCATTCGCCCATATGGCCGTCGGTGCTCTTATAGTAGACACTTGCGGCCTTCAAGTTCGAAGGAATGTACCAACTCCCACAGCGCTCATTGGCCACAAGTGGGAGATCATATGCTGCGGCTACGCTAGCAACGAAGGCGCTGTCATTGGTGATGGAATTGAGGCGGTTGGTGATTGACAACGCTGACCGCTTGAGCGAAGACAATGTGCTGGAGAAGTTTGGTGTGTTCGATAAATGCGGAAAAATAATCTCGGACTCAGCGAGAGGCTTAGCCATGGTCGTCCACGAGTTGAGGCGTACGGTTGAAACACTGGGAAGATACCGCGTGGGGGATTTACGTGAAGTCAAACACCTGCAACTTTTCAATATACGCCAGAGGCTTTTTTGCACGCTTCCGTAGGAAAGTTAGAAGGGGAGTCAGCCTCGAAGGTACCATCATGTCCAAGATGAGGTGGTGAGTGGTGTGGGGATTCATGGCAAGCCTCCTATGGGGCAATTGGCTAGCTTCATCTGTACAAGCGCAATACAGAAACTGCAAGTATGAGAGACGTGTTGGCAATTGCGCGTTTCGGTGAGCATCACCGTCCATTAACAAATAAACGTATGCTCGATTTAGTGGGAAAACATCGATGTCTCGGTAGTCTCACTCTTGCTTGACTAGCGACACGGGAGCAACGTAGCTCTTGCGTGCAGTCACGAAGAAATTGACAGTTGCCCATATCGCCAACGCACCGAACATCAGAATTGCCCAATTCATGTCGGCTACGTGTGGTTTAGGATCTTCAGGAAAGAAAGAGAACACGAAAGCGACAAGCAGGAAAGCAAGTGCCAGATCATTGACAAGACCACCCCATCTGCCCAAACTCCAGCGGCGAGGGAGCAGAGGCTCGCCTCGCAGGCGCTTGAGCCGCACACAGCTGATGGATATGATGTAGGAGAAAATCAATGCGGCGTTGCTGATCGATACGATAGCATTTAGGGTTTTGTCTGAACCGAAGTTGATGCAGGCCATGATGAGCGATGACCCCAGGCAGACCAGCAGTGCGTTCACGGGTACATCCCAACCTGGACGAACGTGTTCGATCCAGGTGGAGAAGGGGAGACCCTTGTCGCGGGCAAATGCCCAGATCTGCCGCGAAGATGCTGCCGTGACGGAAACCGCGGCGAAGAACGTCAAAATCACCAATATGGTTCCCATAACGAGTGCACCCGCAACGGAACCCGTGGCATTGTACACGGCATAGAGCACCGGCTGCCCAATATAAAGGTTGGGGTCCATTAACGCGGGGAGGGCTCCGCCACAGATCACAAAGGTGATCATCATCATGATACCAAAAACGCCGTTGAAGAAGACTGCCCACATCATGGCCTTCGGGAGTATTATCGAGGCGTCCTTGAGTTCTTCTGACATATGTGCTCCAGCATCGGGTCCAATGAAGCACCACAACGGTGTTGTGAGGCCAACAAGTGCGGATACACCAAGAGAGCCCCAGCCGCCGCCATCTTGAAAAGTTGTAAAGATCTCTTTGACCGGTGACCGTTCCGCCATGGTCCAGAACAGTATCAAGAATGCAAAGAAACCTAACACGTGTAGGACTAGTACCAGACCTTCAGCTAGCGGCAGGTGTTGTGCTAGGAAGATGTTGAAGCCAATCATAAGAAGCAGCCAGAGCATCATGATCAGGGTAACGTGCCACAATTCGCTAACTGGAGCTTCCGGGTTGACGAGCAATACCATACTGATGACGAGAGACGATAGCATCTGCGCACAAGCGGGGATGCCGGTGACCCAGCCAACGCCAGCGCTCCAGCCAACGATATATGACAGGCTCTTCTGGAATGAGGGCGGCGCGAATTCGCTGACCCAGTGGTACTGCCCGCCGGCAGTTGGTGCCCTACATTTGTGATCAGTTTGTGTACAACAAACAGACACCTGACCCACATGGAAGCCATCTCTGCAAGAGAGGCTATCATGGCCATGACAAAGAGCCAAGTGATAACTGTCATCCAAATGACGCCTGCAGTACCTCCATTTTTCAGACCGAAGTTCGCCGAGCTGTATTGACATCAGTCTAGTCTTGTAGACCGCGTTCCAGTGTACGAACAGCAAGACGCTCTCCCATGTACATTGAAGGACGACAACGAAACCAATGATGGATATCATTCGAAAATTTCTCTGTTATGTCTTTCAGCTCTGACAGACGAATGAATAAATAGTAACTTACTCGAAGTTCTTGTTTCTTGCCCATTCGATTCATATCTCGAGCATCAAAATTGGTCCCCCCAAGAGTTATACCATGAGACCGCGCTGGGGTGATGTTACCCCTCATTTCGCACTCCTCGAAGAAGCTATCTGGCTTGTTTCCAGCCGACATCGTTATCATGAAAAGGCAATCCCGAGAACGGTTGGGGTGCGTTGAAGAAGTTTGGACTGTAGAGGGAGCGATAAGATAGGCCAAGCCGCTCCTCGAGCAATCGGAAGGTCAGAATCACAGCGCATTGTGTTAGCAGTGATTGAGCCTGCTAATGAAGCAGCGGCCTGCAAATGCAGGTGCACTCCGACCAAGCGGCATGCGTCTGAGTCAGAGCTACGCGCAGATTGGAACTTGATTGTTTGAGACGCCGTGGTACCTGTGCCCAGTTCGGTGGATCAATTATACTCACGATCCTGACGCATGCGCCTTTGGAAAAGACTGTTCAGTCTTTACGCACTCCGATTGGGTGCCTTTCAAACTTGTTTACGGCGTCATTTGACGTTCGTAAATCGGCTTCGCCTTAATAATGTCGCAAGCCCGATTGATGGTGGATTGCCGTACGCGAGTAAGATCAAATTTACTCGTCAGTTGGTAAGAACATTGCTGTCATTTGCTTTTCTCATTAGCAGTTATGGTTGTAAACGCGATCTTGCACGTCCCGCAATACGGTCACCATTGAGGCGTGTTGCATGCATGGAACGACCCCAAGGGTCCGTTCAATGGGCGGGAAAGATCTACCACGCGCCATGAACCGCGCCCATTAACATCAACATTCCCTTTCAATTATGTAGGCGCCCACTACCTTTGTCATACGATTACTAATACATTTACTACAGTACACAGGCGTCGCTTATTGTAATTTCACGTAGATGTGCAAGACTTGTCTATAAATTTTGATCTGTGTCACAACGCATACCTCGATTGAACGAGTTTCTTACAGATGGCGTGCACCTCTGCTCAGTCGCCATACGATCAATATTCCCTCGAGTGGGACAGTGCAATGAGCTTCCTAGTGATTACCATCACCACCCGAAGTTACGAACAGTGGCACACAGTCCTACCACTACATGTCAGCACGCCCGCAATCAAATACGGACTTCAAAAAGCGCCTCCCCTAACATGTGCTAGCTGACATGGATCGCGATGAGCATCAACAGGGGATTGACGCCCTCTCAGTAATGCCTTTGCTTGTCCCATGGTCTTGGCGCATGTGGACGAGCACAACAGTATGACCGTCAGCAGACGCAACGTGGCGAATACTTACACAACATGCTTGGCCATGATTGATTGAGACACATCTGCACATGTCTCATAATATTGCTTCCACTACTTCCCGATAGGCGAAGACGCCTTTCTAGCATACCTTACAACTCTTCGTCGACTTTACTAGCTTCTCGCCGTGTCAAATCATGGTGGCGGAGAAATCTCCCTCACTTTCGGCCCTTCCAAACTATATGCGAATACGATGGCCAACGAGACAAAAGATATGATCCAAATAGCCTACCATGATGGCTACAGTAAGGGTCTGGAGTTTACGCTATCGGTCTGTTTGTGCTACACGCTATGTGTGCTCGGCCTACGAGTCTATATTCGGTGGAAGAATTTTGCTATTGATGATCTCATTATCTTTTTGTCCACAGTGAGACCCCCGACTATCTTGTTACATTGTTACATCTATCTCTCCTCTAAGCAGCCATTCTGACTACTAGCTGCAGGCATTTGCATTTGCCTTTTTCGGCTGTGGCTACGCTACCATACCTATAGGCCTAGGTCGTTCTACGCAGTTACAGAAAGACGACATCACTAAGTTGAACACTTTGACCCTGGTCAGCGACCTATCTTGGATCATCGCGCTATGTTTATCGAAACTAGCTGTCATATACATGCTACTGCGCACGACACTGGATACTTCCCATCGAAGACTGCAGTACTTGGCAGGATCTCTCGTTACAGCACAATGTATCATTTCCATTACAACAATCACTGCTAATTGTGGCCTCTTTGATGGTTTCTCTCGGGACTTCCGATTGAACAATCACGCATGCTCTCGTCAAGAACTCAGATGGCGCATCATCACCGGCTGCGACATCGCAACTGAAATTGTAATACTCATCCTGCCACTCCAGCTGGTTTGGAAGTTACAGATGTCTCCGAAGAACAAGTTCATTGCCATTGCAGCGTTCTGGCTTCGCATGCCGTAAGCTATCTGCGACCAGTTATGGTTCGACAATGTTTGCTGATTGCATTCTTCCAGTAACATCATATTCACGATACTTCGCAACAATGCGACCAACAACCTTAGTTCAACCGCCAACATATCCCTCACTGCAGCCATGGTTCTCGTTTGGCAAGCAATAGAGATGTCTTATTCCGTCGCAGCGGCCACAATTGCAGCTCTGAAGCGCTGGACCGAAAGTCTCAACACAGGCTTTGGCCATGGAGAGTTGATCCGCGTGCATGGAAACTCCCAAAATTACAAGCTTTCTGATCGAAGTGGATCTTCCAAGGGTTCAAAAGCTTCCAAACCACACACTCGCGTGAGTCCAGGACAAACTCTCCAACAAGAGCGTGTTCAATCCCCAGACTATCAGCTGCAAGAACTGGACTTGCGGCCTAGACATCTATTTGACGAGATTGAAGTCCAGTCTTCGACAAATTATAGCAGACCCATTGTAGGAGCGGCGCAAGAAGTACGCTTAGACGACATGAATATCAGGCAGGATTTCCGGTATTCGGTCCACTACGATGAAGAGCCTTTGGTACCCAGGACGCAACATTGATGCTTCACTTTATAACTGGTCGCTCTAAAACATTTCAATACAGAACTAAGGGGCAGAAGTAACTCTTGCCATAGCGCACACACCGCAGTGGGAAGCAAGTCAATCTCATCCCCCACACACCGTTTCCTCCTGTATACAGCCGATTTCAAAACAACATGTCACCATGAAATCGTGACCTTTAGGAGGAGGAGCGGCTTCGCAGTCTGACCGAATCGATCGCAGTGCTCAACCCTTTAGTGGTAGCCTGATCGTGAGTCTCCCCAGAGGTCGAGCACAGAAAGATAGGACTAAAGTCAGCCCAGGGTAGGAGTGGTCTGCCGATCTCAGCAGCGGATACACGGGACTCCCAAGACAGATCGGCAATTCTTTTGGCTAGGATAGAGTAAAGGCACCATCATCCCGATCAGAGAGATATGCGCATGTCGAAGGTCGAGTATGAGAGGGCGGAGCGTCGTACCATGACCACTCGAACAAGACTATATCCCCATCTCCCACATTTCTCCCACCTCCTTCCACAATCCATCCGCTCCACCGTCTCGATCCTACCATTTATCCCCATCCCCACACCCCCGCTCGACACCAGAACGCCGCACTCCATCACTTCCCGCTCTTCACCCCACCGACCAGCCAACATATTCCAAGTGACGAGCAACCGTGTGATCAAGTCGCTGCGGTACCCCGCGCCCACCTCGTTGTACCACGGGTGAGGGCTAAGTATGCAGCACGCTGTGTAGGCCATGGCACCTACGGACGTGATTTAAGGCCAGGGCCAAGCAAGGGGATCGGCGCTGAAGGAAAGCTTGTTTGTGATTGTAAGGGAGGGCACGGTGTGGCTTGGCGATGGGGTGGGTTTGCTTTCCAGATGCAGATAGCGACTTTGGGTGCGGAAAGGCCAGCGTGCTTTCACGTGCGCTCGAGATAGACGAAAGTGGAAATGAGGTTTCAACCGAGTTTAATTCATCCTACGCATGCGCACAACGCACATAAGGCCAAAATGCACGCTGCCACACACACACACGCACCTGCTGTCCACGTCCCGCCTCTACATGCCGCACATTACCCCAAAAAAGCCCACAGGTCGGGGGGAAAGGGAAACGACGACACCGTGCTCTCAAAGCGCGCGTGCGGCGGCCCCCATTCAGAAAAGAAGAAGAAGAAGAAGAAGAAGAAGAAGATGGGACTCCAAACACAGAAACAGTAGGACTAGCCCCAAACCACCAACGACCAGGCCATGCTGCGCCACGCCTACGCTAATGCTCAGAAGAGAAGCTGGATGCAGGGGAAATGAAGGATTTGCTTGTTTGTCGCCGCCGAGAAATCCGGGGAGAGGAGGAAGATGGGTGGCAGACAGAATGTAAAAGGGACTAGTAGTAGGTTGTTGTACAAAAGGGGCCTGCAGAACGGGAAACGGGATGTGGAGAAGAGGCGGAAAGCTGGCTGTGGGCTGCTGCTGTGCGTCTAAGAAGTAAAAGGAAAAGTCGTGATACAGCCGTCTTTTCGCGAGAGGAAACTCGGGGGTGTGGGTGTCCCTGATGAAGAGGACACATGTACAGTAAGATTACGCCGACCGTTGTATCGAGATGTTGAAGAAATGGCAACTATGGTGCCCAACGCTTCTGCACACCGCTGATGAGTGCGCCTGAGAGCTGCTGATGGTATCCAGTAGTGCTCACACGGGCAGACAGAAGGAAAATCGTCGCGTGTGATGACATAGTCACTATATCTCAACAGTCTTCATGTCTGCGGTCTCGGCGATCGGGCTCTTGATAGATGCAGGCGGGCTCTTGATCGACGCAGGCTTTGTCTTCTCCTCTTGGGTCTCCTTCTTGTTCTCCTTGTCACTGCTCAGGCTGGCGCGAGCAGGGAAGTCGTTGCTCGGCCTGGGGGTATCCATCGAGATCAAATTGTCCGCAGGCGTGCTGGACTTTGCATCAAGATCGGTGTGGACACGAATGGGTTGCGCGTTCTCTTCGGCGACCCTGGCGAGGGGGCTCGACAGCTTGCCTCGTGGGCTGACGCCCTTCTTCCCTGTTGACAAACGGTGAGGGCTACGACCACGATCTTGGGGGCCAATGACAGGGCTGTGGTAGGGGCTGCTAGCGGTAGAGCTGGGTACGACACCTCCTGGAGCATTGGGGTTTATGCGCAGGCCGCTCTGAGGTCGGCGCTTGGCCACGGGTCTACGGCCGTACTTCTGGTCGCACCGCCAACGCAGGATCTCGAGGTATGGTGGCTCAACGTTCTGTTTCCGGAAAGCGAGGAGCCTGAGTTCGCCACTTTCTTCGTCGATGTGGACATCTTTCGAGGCTAGGTCATCAGCGACCATAGCAAGCAGGGCAGCCCACGAGCGTGCGACAACGAACTTGCAGTCGTAATCACGGCCGAAGATGATAATCTGACCCCAGGTACCTGTGGGTCCCGGTGCAAGGTCAGTAGCGAGGTAGTTGCCTCCCCAATCGCGAGCAAGCGGAATCCAAGCAGGATGAGAGTAAGCCTTCTGGGTTGCGTTGGGCGGCTGCGAGTCCTGGCGCTCTTGCAAGTCCTGTCGCCAGAGCGGGTTGCCTGTGGACTGGGGCTGCGCAACGGGGGGTGCTGTGGAAGAGCCGGCAAAGGCCTTGACAGGGATCTGAGGAGAACGGTAGTCAGGTTTGGCGGTGAGGTACTCTTCAGCGACCTTGCGCCAGTTCTTCCACTCCATGACAATCTCCTCGCAGTCGAGCAACATCATGCTGAACAAGATGCCAGTGGGCAGACCACCGCGCTCCTGGCCGTCGTGGACCTGCAGCGACTCGCGAACGTCCATGGGGAGAGTAGCGTCGAGCTCGTGCTCCAGCTCGTTGACGTCGTTTGCGGTACAGCCCTCACAGATGTTATCAAATAGCTCCTCGTAGTGGTCCTCAACCCAGCGATCAATGCGCTTCCAGGAATGAGAGACGGGCGGCGGGGGCGGCAGACCCTCGTTGAAGTTCTGCATCTGGATCTCGCCGTTGGGGCCCTTGTCGAACGTGTCCGAGTCGGCGGTGGCTTGGCGGCTCAGCGTCCCGCGCATGCCAGGGGAATAAGGCGAGCTGGGCGACATGGGGCCCTTGGGCGAGCCGATGAAGCCATTGCTGGTCGCAATGTCGTCGTGTGCGTATGGAGAAGAGAGGTCGACGCGCGAGTCGACGCCGCTGGTCGCAATCGAGGTCAGGGCACTGTGACGGCTCTGCGGGATGGGGATATGGCGCCCGGTGCGGTACGGCGAGTCGTGCGAGGCGTGGCGGTCGTTCGAGGTCATCGTGTGCCAGAACGACTGGAAGAAGGAGCCAACCCTGGCCGCAGTCAGTACGGCGCCCGCCGAATACAATGAGCCGGAGCCGGAGCTGGAACGGGAGCGGGAGCATGTCTTACTGTTGTGCCATGGTGTCAAAGGGAGAAAGGGAGCGCGGGAAAGAGGCCGGGTGCGCGCTGCGCTGGGAAGATGCGAATAAGAGTCCTCAAGAGAGCGTTGTGGGTGAAAGGAGGTGCAGAGAGAGAGCAGGACTGAGTAGATCGGCGAAAGTAAAAGTAGACGCTGCGTGTTTTACAGGCCGAATTGCAGGAGAAGGTATGAGCCCTGACCTAGGAGTTAGGGGAATGCCAAGCCGGTGGACCCGCTTTGATATGCTTGAACACCAATGCACCAAGTCTCCTTGTCTGGCTGTTCAATGCGTATGCTGCAGTAAGAGTGGGAGTGAAGTCTGGTCGCAGGCGTGGTCTGGGGAGGAGTGTGGAGTCGTGTGGTCTTGTTGCTTGCTTATTGTTGTTTTCGGGCTTGTGTTAGGTCCAGCTCACGGGACTGGGACGTTGCTATCAACACCCGCTTGCTGGGCATGCGGGCTTCACAAGTGCTTGCTTCCATCCCCGACCACCAACGCCGGTTATTAATAGGTGTAATTTGCCAGTACAGTCCCGTGCCGACCATCTTTGCTTGCCGCGATCGCTTGTCCTGATAGTCATATTTGCCTCCTTGGGTCATCCAACAGCTGCTCCTTTCACAGGCAATCCGCTGTTCACTACTGTGTATGCCAGCAGCTCAAATCATCGCAGCCATTCACCGCCTATCGTTGGCTGCCCCTGCTCCGCATTTCCAACCAACCACAGCCCCCGCCGTGATGTTTCAGCATCGCGCCAACCACGGCCGTTGCTGCAGCCGCCACCTTTCGAGGGGACGCTTAATTCTGTGAAAGCCACCCGAAGCCAGTCGACACCCAGCTGTCGCTGCAATTCGGTCGCTTACCAGAGCTTGGTGTCTAGCGCCAACAGTACAGACGCCAGAGCTCGCAGGCACACCAAGAAAACAACCACGCCATACCACACTGGCCGCCTGTTATTGCAAGCTTGTTGCAGGGTTGACGCTCATTTCGCTGCCTGTGTTCAACATTCTCGCACCTGCTTCTCCGTGCCACTTCGGCAAGTGACGCGGCCGACAATGGTCCACCGCAATGATGTAATTTCCAATATTTTCAATTTGCGCATCTTGCAGCGTGGATATCGCAAAGGTGTGACCCGAGGTTGTGCTTGCTGTAATCCGTGTGTCAATAAGAACGAACTACCTAGGCAAGAGTGTTTTTTCCTTTTTGTAGCATGTAACACACCCCGATGTCTCCCACGTCAGAATTCGCCTCTTCCCAAGGAGCCTGTGAGAGCAGGGCTTGAAGAGTATCGCCAAACGAACAACCGCAGCCGAGCCGATTGCTACACTATCCCGGCATGTGGAGGTGAGGCGACTTTGATATTTTTAGTTCCATATTGCACCCTTCTGTCGCCACAACACCACAGAAGCGCAACCGAGGTGTTGCTTGATCACACTGGCGTTTGGCGTAACAGCTGTCAAAGTGTCGTCGTATCAGACGTTATCTCGTAAAGGACGCGCTAGTTTACCCCAGACTCAGATCTGCCGCCCACGTGGGCCTAATACGAGGTGATGTGCTGGAGCGTTTTGAGACGGAGCGCCATTTGCCACAATGTGTCGTTATTCTAAGTGGTTCAGATACAGACGGCATTACCCCGTCTTGTGGCTTGACGTTGGTGTTTGTGGCGCGGTGTTGTTCATGCAGTCGCTGTTGCTACAGTATAACACTTGGTATTAAGGGTTTAGTTGGCGGACCCTGAGTCTGTCAACAGTCTCAATAATCAAACCCTTGCTACGCGAGTGCTGCGGGCGAGAAGATTAAGAAATGACCGCGATGCACGTTCTACTTAATGATCTGGGTAGTGACAGAGCTATAGCTATGATGATATCAAGACGTACTCTTCCCCAAGAACTGATACAGCTCTTCCTGTAGTGGCAATACAATGCCCTCGGCTGCGGCTTGCAAAAAGTCGGAGTCTTGTAGGCTGACACCAGGGTCACTAAAACATCTCAGACAGTGTCTGACTGCGCTTAAAAATGCGGCAGATAATTCATCTTGCGATTCCTCCGTCCACTGATGTGCCATAGCACACAGCATCCACGGATTTTGATGAAGGGCAGGGTCGTGAGCGCCGTGCTCAGTTTCCTGATACTTTTCTGCTGTTGTTCCGAAGTAAAGCTCTAGAAGTGTCACAGCAAGAGCAAGCAGAACTGTGTTCTTGTTCTGCATATTGAGAGACTTCGATGCGAGGGTCAAGTTACTCGAAGGCTCAACCACGGCTGGTGCAAGGTATGGGTGTTCGGTGTCAACAACATTGGTGGCGTCCGTAGCTTGGAGGAACTTGATGTCTCTAGCAGCCCAGTGGTTCGTGAGCCATGGTGTTGAGTTTAGGTAGAGTACGCTCGATGCCAATGTTAAAGCCAAGCTGTATCGTTCCTTCTTACTCAACTTCACACGTCTACTGTTTGCGGTCGAAGACCGGTTCAGGAGATCCTCTAGTGAGATTGTGTCCGACACGACAGGTAACTTCTCGGATGTACCTACATTGTAAGTCCCTCGCAGTTTCTTCTTGGCGTCCAGATACAGGCCTATACAGGGGCTAGAGGACTGCAGCTGCTGTATTGATGCGCATATGTCCTTCACTTCTTGCAGTGGCTCTGCCCCTTCTGCTCCAGGGTCATTGATAGAATATGGTGGAGGTTGGGTGAAAGACACGGTCTTGGTCATTCTGTGTGTTCATGTGTCAGCTGAGTAAAGAGGGGTGTTCGATTGAGGGACCACAAGCCAAAGCTCATCTTTCAATCACATATGGTGAGAAGTTTGCGTACCTGGGTATAGGAGAAGACATCGGCGTGTGACTCAGCTCTTCTTCTTCTTCTTCCTCGACACTAATTTCTGCGGGCTGCCATCTCCATGAAGTCTTCGAATCGTCCTTGAGAGACGAAAAAGACACCCTGAAACTTGTCTTCTTGATATTCATCCTGCTTTTATTTAAAGCATAAAGATTGTCTCTGTGTTCGAGCTGCAGGCTCGTACAGTGACTGTCCTTGCACGAGCAGGACCAGCAGATAGACATGTGTACACTTCTAGCATAGCCCTGTATGCGTTGCAGCCGTGTTGCGAAGGAGGGCTTAGCAGCCTTGCGATACGTCTCAATCTTCTCACTCTTATCAGTGAAACGTTCGAGCTCGCGATTACAGGCGTTTAACTCTTCAAGCAATGCTTTGACAGTCTTCTTGCTCATACCAAACCGTATGCGCTTCCTGAACTCAAATTTGTCGTTTCCCCTCTTAGGGTTGGCCACTAAAAGAGCCTCGAGATCGTTTCGAGTTAGCTACAAGAATGTAAGCATAGTGCAAGGACAGAGACGCGGTAGTGCGCTAGGAAATATTGTCCACGTCTTAAGCTTCGCAACAAAATGCAACGTACGCACCTCTTTTGCGCGATCCAGATCAAGCTTGCTCGCAATTTGCTTCGTGATGCGCTCAATGTCTGCGATCGTCCCTTGATATGCATGGTATGATTCTTGCAGGCGTTCTTGAAGTTTCGAGACCATGTATTCATCCTTCCATAGTTGTGCGGATCCCGGATTGAGCATCATCTCAGCTAACTCGACATCAGAGGTGATGGGCTCAAGGAGGATGCGGATCGTTTGGGCGAAATGTACGTGCTGGCTGCGTAGCTTTCGAATGCATTGTGGGAGCTCTTTGTCCCACCTCATGAAGCTCTTGATCGGTTCAAGGCCCTCATTGTAGGACTCAATGCCTGTTCGCATATTAGTCTGGATTTATAACTGGTCTCTGATGACGCACCTTGGATGAGAAGCGGCAGACAGCCAAGCACAAGCCCGGCTACTTCGATGCCAGACATCTGTGCAGTTCGCCTGCAATATAAAGGCTGGAAGGTCGCTCCGTGAGTACCAGGTGCTGCGTCATGGTTAGCTGGTGGTTGGGGGAGGAGCCACCGCGGGGCTGAGAAAGAACTCCAGCTCTACTCAAAATTTAGTCGCGTACGCACCAGCCTGAATTGACCTCTTCAAGGTAGTTTTGATTAAACTAGGAGTAAGGGTACTACAGCAATGATATGAATTGTAGAAACAATGTCCGCAGCAAGAATCTACATGTCTGTCGTGATCTCCAGCTCCGCCCCGATCCAGCCAGAACTGGGTTAGTTTCGCCGCCTGGCCGCAGCCTACCAGCTAGATATCGTGACAATCACCGAGCTACCAAATCACTCCCATTTCGCTAAGGCAAGATATGAGTATGGGGCATTCCATGTCATGACGGAAATACGGCTTGCTACGGCTTCGAATGTTCGTGGCTTTCAAATTTTGGCCAATGCCCTCGCTTCGTGCGACGAAAAGAGGAAAGGGCAAATCGCCCAGGAAGCTCTCGAAGACGAGTTCGGAAGGTTCAGAGTCTGGTCAGGGAATTTGGGCGCGTTACAAAAAGGCCACAGTTCCTTGGACTATCGCCTCCGGGACTCCCCGCTACTCCTAGGAAACACCGTAAGGTTCTTGGAAGAACTCAATCACAACCTTGCCGAAGCGACTGCTATAGTTTCAGGATCCCGCCTACCTTTCGAAGAACAATCCAGACCAAGCTCAGATAGAGGAGGCGATAAAAGAGAAGAGGATACTGATGACGACTTCTTCAGCGAGGATGACGAAGAAGAAGGAGCTGGCGACCCAAAACAGGAGCTGACGATGCGCTACGAGGAGATTGTTGATATCATTGACAACCTCTACAAGCTTAGTGTCCGCATCAGAACGCCTACAATTCGATCGAGGTCTCTCAAGGCGGCTTCGTACCAACCAAAGGATCTTGACACAGGTGTCGACATCTTGAGCAGCTACGCCCAGTACGACAAGCAACACGTTTGTGAGGTTCTTCGAGATCTTCGAAAATCTCAAGGTGGAAGTGAGAAGATCGAAGATGATTACCTGGTATCTCGTCTGGCTCAAAGCATAACCATGCGTCGACGACAGTTCAAGTATTGGAAACGACATCGAGACAAGCTCTCGGTATCCACTGTATTTGACACAGAGAAAGATGTCTACGAGAAGCAGACTACGGATGTGCCGAAAGTTCCCGACTCAAAAGTCGAAAATCCAGCAGCCGGTGCTCCTTTACCAGTTTTTTGTAAGTGATGTCATGATATAGTGGTCTTCAGAGCCGAAATGTTCATTTCGAAGTACATTCACATGAACTCGATGCGCTAACAACATGCAGTGCTGAAAGATGCACCCAGCCAAAAGACTGGAAAAACCATGCTCTCGGGGACGGAGGCAACGCACCATCACCAATCGCTCGACGACATTGTTGACACAAAGTCTGTCACTAGCTATGCTGCTACGGTTACCGACATTCATGGAAAGGGGGTCAATTTGCCCCCTCCCCCCAAAGACGCAGACGGAGAAAGAGACTTCGAGTGTCCATATTGCTACATCATTTGTCCAGCTCGCTACGGCAGAGGACGGCCATGGCGCACACATCTACTTCAAGACTTACAACCGTACATCTGTACATACCGGGATTGTCAGGCGTCCGGACAGCTCTTTCGCAGTCGCAGAGAATGGAACGAACATGAAGCCGGTCACCGAAAAGCCTGGCGGTGCCCGGAGCATCCCTTAGCAGTATACAGCTCTCCAGCTGGACTAGGAGATCATCTACGACAGCAACATCTCGATAGCTTTCCTGAATCTCAGCTAGACGTCATAGTCAAGGTGGGCGAGACCTCAACAGTCGAGACCCGTGGAAGTTGTCCTATTTGCTTCCTTCGAGCGGATTCAGAAGGTATGGGTGACTTTGCGAACCATGTGGCCAACCATCTTGAGCGCATGGCAGTCTTTGCTCTCCCCAGCAGCAGCGAAGATGACGCGGATGGAGCTAGTAGTGTCGCAAGTCGAGGCAGATCTGGCAGCACTGCTTCCCAAGATGCAAGCGGTATGTCACTACCCAGTGACACTTCAGAAGAGCAGGAGCTGTACGAGAATCCATCAAACGAATTACGGAAGAGCATGGAAGAGCCACTCTTGGATGGCCCCGGCCCACAGCATACGCCGACAAATCAACCGTTGTTGTCTGCAGAGAGTTTACTTCTGATCCCGGACGTTAGCCAAGATCGAATCGATGTGGTTTTAGCGCACCAGGCCGATGAAAACGAATCTAGTCAAGGCGATGAAAGCAGTGAAGAAGATACTACCGCTGCGACAACTGACATCGAGGCCCATCTGGATCGTCTGGAGAAATTCAGGACCTACTTGTTGTCTCTGCCAGGTGCACAGACTGTTCGCTTTTTCAAGCGTTACGGTGCGTGGAGAGGTCATGCCATCTTCATCAAGGGAGCGCATGCCTCACAAGCTCTGGAATTGTTCGATAAAGCGCTTTATCCTGATGTCAAACTCCAGCAAGGCACGAATTCTAATAGCAATAAGCTCAAGTTCAGTGTACAGTCTTCGCAGGTAGCCCAGCCACCACCTACACAACAATCAACGTTTGAGACGAGTCAAATGGGTGAAGAAAGTACCTCGACTACCTCAATACCGTACGACGACGAAAGAACGAACCAAACCAAGCAACCAATATTGCTTGCCTCTGCGACACCGACGCTTCATGAGATGTACCGATCTCGGAAGCTGCTACAACGCGATCAAAGCTTCGCACCGAGTGACTCGCACAATCGTGTCATATCCTTTTGTTACTACGATATCACCAGATTAAAGGTAGACGCTATCGTGAACAGCGCAGGCCAATCTTTGGAGCCAAACAATCGCAGCCTTACACTCAACTACCAAATGCACAGAGCAGGCGGGCCAAAGTTTACTGAAGAAGTGACATCGAAGGGATATCTGCATTCAGGACAAGCAGTATTGACAGGCGGTCACAATTTACCATCTGAATTTGTGATTCATGCATCTGTGCCTCGATATGGCAAGAAGAAAGGCATGGGCCAGTTCAATATCCTTACGGAGTGCTACCGCAGCGCTCTTAAGATTGCTTTAGCTTCAAACCTCAAAAGCATTGCTTTCCCTTGTCTCTGTGCGGGAGGGAGTGGTTTCCCACCTCGAATTGCTGCACGAGTTGCTCTTCAAGAGGTACGAGAATTCCTGGATGCGCATGCCCAACACCCATTCGAAAGGATCATCTTTGTTGTAAAAAATGTTTCAGATGAGAAAGCCTACATGGACTTCTTGCCTGCCTTTTTTCCACCAACGCATGGTGACCTGGAGGCCGCTAGGTCTTCCGAGCTATCTGCGAGCAGAGCCTCGCTCGCAGCACAGGCACTTGAGACTCGACTTCAAGTTCAAAGCACTGCAGAAAACCTTTCTGCAGAGCTCAAATTGTACGTCCCAGAATTTCCAAAAGAAGTTCTAGAGGAACTCAGCAGCATAGACGAGGCACTTGGTTCTATCAGGGCATTCTTATTAGGATCGAAGGTCCTCAAGCACGACCTGAGTGATTTAAACCTTCTATGCTCTGTCATGCACTCCGTATGTGGAAGTATAGAAGAGCTCACTGGATCGGCTAAAAATATGCCTTATTCTGGCGGTCGCAGTCATGCAAATTTGTGGCACGAGTTCAATGAACGAAGGAAAACAGCTTATGGAGGTGATCTTCAGGGCTTTCTGAGGGATTGTCAAGTGTTCGCTCGGTATCTGGATGATATTCTAACACGCAGTGGCATCGAATTGGAACAGATGGCAACTGTTCGCTTACGACTCGACCAATACAAAAGCAAGCAGAAGAACCAAGTTCGCGACCGCCTTGATGAAGCTCTCTATGCACAGGAATTCCAACGCGAGACAAATGCGTCAAGCAAAGAACTTTTACGGCTACACCAAGTACCGTCGGTGGCACAACTGTATGCTTTGCAGAAGCTGGAGGAAAAGGCTACCATGGCCCAGCCATCTGCTTTATTCAACCAGATCGTTTGCTTGATCAGGGAAGATATTACGACACTGGACGTCACGGTCATGGTCAACTCTACCGATACGACATTTGCCGGAATGGGCACCTTAGATCGCAAGGTCTTCAACAAAGGTGGATTTGAGCTCCGGGAAGAGTGCACAAAGCTTGGAGTATGCAAAGAAGGCGATGTCAAGTTGACTGGCAGTTACAATCTGCCTTCAAAGCACATTATCCATGCAGTGCCTCCCGAACAATGGAGGAAGAATACCAAAGATGTCTTGCGCCAGATATACCGCGAGATCCTACATACAGCCCAGTTGTTACGAGCGACTTCGATCGCAATCCCTGCCATTGGCACCGGTATGCTCAATTACCCGAGACGCGATTGCGCAGCACTGGCTTTGGAAGAAATTCACCGCTTCCTTGAGTCAATAGAGTCCTCTAACATGCTAGAGAAGATTGTCCTTGTGGTGTATTCATCCAACGATGAGTTCATATACAAGTCTCTCTTACCGGTGTACTTCCCGCCGATTGATCGAGATATCAATCGGATGCTACCGGCATCACATCCTTTTCCAAAAAGCGCCCCGGCCCCCCCAGAAACAGTCAAGGCCCCGAAGAAAACATTGTTCAGCTCGATAAACGATGCAGTACGCAACTTGGGCAGCTCCAGTTCCAGAAAACGACCCATGGCTCATACTTGGCGCGCCATCAATAGCTATGAAGAGCATGCCCTTATTGGATTCGAGTCACACGCTCAGGATTGTGAAACCTGCAAGAATCTAGACCAGATTTACCAGGAGAAGAAAGACCTTTGCGAATATGGCTATCCATTAGCACAAACGCTACTGTGGTACATGAACATGGGCTCAGACCAGCTAGTATACACACGACCGGTACAGATCCGGCAAAGTATCAGACTAGAGGTACCAGAGGGTATGTTCCCATTGGCCTTGACTTTACTTCGAATAGTAGAGGCAGATTCGAAAGACGAAGAACGAGAACATCCATGGATCAGCCCAAACCGTGCCTCCACAACCGTCGTCCGAGGTCATGCGGAGCAAGACGATGGAGCTACAGGACCTACCATTTACAATGCCGAAACAGCGCGAGCTTCAGTCGAGGTCTGGTCGGTCTCCGAAAAAACGTGGAGTCCTGTCTCTCCTAGTGAATGTATCCTCTTCATTAGACCAGGCAAGCTCGACGTGTATGAAGCTCATGCGCCGTCTACAGCGCAGGAGCCACTATTGACCTTCGTACTGGATGCCAATGCCAGTGTTATAAGACACAGTCATCGCCCGGGACTCATTGTCAGTGGCGCTGTTTCTGCGCAGTTTGACAACAACAAGAGGATCATGCTCGTCAGTCAGTATGAGGCCGAATCCGACTCTCTGCTGGCGATGATGAAGCGTGCCAACCCGGATTTCTCAGTGGGTAGAGGAAGTTCGAGCACGTCATTGAAAGATCCCTGGAGATCAGAAACTACCAGTAATGTAGAGAACGAAGGACAATCGGCTGGCGTCCTTGTTGCACCAGGAAGTTCACAGACAGACCAACGACTATCTATTGAACCGACACAAGGTGGATCTCGCAAAGGGCGCTTGAGCCCACTACAAGAGAAGATGCAAAGGTTGAGCGAGGCTGCATCGAGATTCAATGGGCAGCAACCCCAGCAACAGTCAGCCACTATCACTCAGCTTGGCGCTGACATTCCCTCGTCCGAGCAGCCGTATCTACCTCAACACAAGAGCTTGGCTGAATCTTCCCATGGAAATTTGACCGCGCTTGAACACCAAATCCTGCGACACTTGATTGAAGATCTGAAGTCAAGGCCAGGCTCTTACATTGGCCAGAGTTCCAATGACATTGCTTCAGCACTCAAGAAACCGCTGGTGGTAGTGTTAGCTGCCACCGAGAGTCTGGCAATGCAAAACTACATTCACAACACAGTCAGTGACAACACTTGGGTCGTCTCACATCCTCCGGAGGAGCTACCCGCTCTCAGAGGCAGCAACTATGACGTCTCGACTGCAGGATCTGGCAGTAAATTGGACCAGTCGGATGTACTCTTCCAAATGGAAGTACTTGAGCAACAGGTCCTATCATTCTTTACAGCATTTAACGCCGACTCTCCGGCAAAGAAGGGTTGCAGATCCCAAGACATAGCTGAAGCGCTGAACCAGGACATCGAGGAGGTAGAGCTGGCGCTCGACCAGTTGGCTGAACAGGGCAAGATCCACCTTGCACCTGATCGCGAGACGTGGAACACTCCTCTGCCACACCAATACAACCCAACTGGTACCTCCGGCTCAGCCCAAGTAGAACCGTCAGGGGGAGCAGCCAGCATCCGAGATGCAACAGAGTTCCGAGACACGCCACCAAGCCCCGTCATCGCAGCAGCTAGCAGCGAAGCGCTAAGCTCGCCTGCGAAGAAGAAAGCTACTCCCAACCTCGGGACTCTGGATTTGAGCAACCACGCATTCTATCCCTACGACCCCGCCACGCGCTGGACACGCCTCGATGCATCTTACGTGGACCCCCAGGTCCTTACAGACCTGGGTGAGGAATTTCATACAGACGGATACAGCTTGGTTGTCCACAGGCTACTGCGGCGCGGCGAGCTGAAGAGCTGGGTACAGAAGACACTTGATCTTCGGTTGAAGAAGGATGAGACTGCGAGGGCGAGGAGAGGCGTGAGCGGGCATA
Organism: Epicoccum nigrum; assembly: GCA_002116315.1. NCBI lineage: Eukaryota > Fungi > Ascomycota > Dothideomycetes > Pleosporales > Didymellaceae > Epicoccum > Epicoccum nigrum. Next base: position 456,749 of record KZ107854.1, read on the forward strand.
CATGGCTTAGCAAGGGGAAGGAGCGAGAGCGCGACGATGGGAAGGACGAGAGGGATCGGCACCAGGAGAACTTGGATAGACTGCTTGCGGGCGATTTGACGGAGGAGGAGCTGAGGCATTTCAAGGTGGATGAGGAGAATGAGCGGACATGGTGATACGAAGTCATGTAGTACGGCGGATGCAATGCTGATTCCGCAACCACACTTTCCCCCGCGCACAGACACAGCGAGTGCATAGAGTGAGTGCACCACACACCACACCTTACCTTCCCTCCGATGTCCAACACCATGCCGCAAACCCAGCTCCTCCGATCGCGATCGCACCTGAATCCTTCCTTGCGCTACCCAGCCCTACGCTCGCACGTCCGTCCTTCCACCCACGCAAGTAGCGGTGAACCCTCTCTCCCATCCCAATCCGTCCTCAATCCCAACACGCAACCTCCCACCCGCCTCCCCCGCAAACCTAACGTCCACACTAGCGAGTCGAGGCTAACAGCCTCCGGATGAGCTTGACTCGAGGTGAGAGAAGCGCCTCACCGCCGAGCAAATGTCCGAGGCAATAGCGCTCCCTGCTCCCCGGCTCACCGACATGGCGGTGCGAGTCGTGATCGAATCGCTGGGGTGGTGGATCGGAGAGCGCGTGAGTGGGAGCGCGTGATGCTAGAGCCTGGAGGTGGTGTGCACAAGACGGAGACGGGTGGTGGGTGCACGGCCATGTTGGGAGGGCTCAATCGGAAGGGTTGTGGTGATATGATTGTCGAGCCCGTCGTGTGCTTGGACGTGCAACGTTATGTCGTTATTTTGAGCTGTGGTTACACAAGTATATAAAAGATCAGCTTGTGGAGAGACGGTGTCTTGGGACCTTTCGAGGTAAGTTCGGGTTGGAGCAAAGTGTACCGTAGACCGCACCGCATTTTCATGGAGGTGCTTCAATATTAAGTACCTGCTATATGGAAGCTTGTCAGGTATATTCGTTACGACTGACTTGCACTTTACTCTGCATCGTCAGTATATAAGTCTAAATTAGATTTGGTTATGGTCAGCATGTGAGTTCGAAATAATTCTGCCTTGGCGTGTTTGGTTGTGGTAAGGGAAAATATTGGGGAGAACAGTGATTGATAAGACTCGATCGATACTGGGAAGGGAAATGTGGGCTGACGTAGTGCAGTAGATCCTGACGGGCGGTTTGGTTGACGAAGAGAGGGTATCGTGGTATTACTGTATGTACGCACATACACTGGCGACACGGTCAGCAACGACAAAGCATGGAGCCGATGAGTGTGAATTGTCATTGTCATTCCGTGATACTTTTTTCCGCAAACACCAAGTGCGGATATCGGTACCCATGCACGCCATCACTGCGACCGGAACGCATCAAGGGTATGTTTAACCTTTCATATTGTAAACATAGCGCCTCTTGGATGCCCAGATCATGCCGCAGAAAGTTGAAAGGACCCAGAAAACCCCAGCCTAATCAACCATGATCATTTAAACATTCTCAAGGACGGTCTCCTTGAACTCGCGCTCAACCTTCTCGCCAGAGTCGTTGGCACTCGACTCGCCGTGCAGACCGAGGAGGGCACCAAGGTCGAACTTGGGCGCCTTCAGGAGCTTGACCTTGCGGACGTGGACCTAAAAATTCTGTCAGACGCTGGTAGTGCATTTCAGGTATGTGGATAACGCACGTTCTGGAGGGGGTAGATGCCCTGGGTGGACTTCTCGATCTCGCGGCCGATGACCTCGGGGATCAGCTTCTGGGTGAGCTGAGCAAGAGTGCAGGCGCTAGCCTCACGCTGCATGATCTCGGTCATCTTCTTACGGATGGCACGGATCTGCGACGAAGCGGCGTAGGTGGTCTTCTTGATCTGGTTCGGCCTGCGCTTGGTGAAACCGATGGCGAAGAGGCGGAGGAGGTAGTCGTCGGTGGTCTTGACAACGACGTTGGCCTCGATGAGCGACTGCCACTTGCGGACGAGCGAGCGGAGCTTGTCGGAGGTGAAGTCGAGACCGTGGAAGTTGGTCAGGCAGTTCTTGCCCTGGACCTCGTCGACGCGGAGCTTGACCTTGCGGAAAGAGTGGTCCTCATCCTTCTGGAGATCGGCGAGCGAAACCTCGAATATCCTTCCCTTAAGGGCGTCGTTGGCGTTCTTCAGACCGGTGGTGCGGTTGACGAGGGTCTTGCCGACACTGCAGACGGTCAGTATGCTGCTGTGGGCGGAGCGCAGATGCTGCGGGCGGTGCTGGGGCGTCTTACTCCCTGATCGCGAAAGTTCCGGGTGCCTTGACGTTGTACCAGTCCTTCTTAGCGAAGGTATCGGTCTTCTTCTTAAGACCCTTCTTGCCCTTCGAAAGACGCTTGTTCTTGCCGACAGCCATGATTGCGACGAGATTGTGTAGGCGCTGTGGTTAGTCGTGGTCGTGGAACAAAATCGAGGTCGGAGCCGTAGAGACAAATTCGACGACTTGTGTCCTCGCTTAGCCGAACCGCGCTAGTGCATAGCCAAGAGGCGCGTCCGCATTTTTGAACACAACCACCAGCGCTGAGTGGCAGGGGAAAAAAGCAGTACGTAGACGTGCCTTGGTACAGTGTATTGGCGATAATCTGGAATACTGCACTGCGGTGCCAACAATCCCCATCCGCTTGTGTGCCTATATTTTTCGACAGGGCTCGCAAGGCGGCGCACACGTGACGGACTAGGCTTCAACACCACCTGGACAGCATGTGCAGTACACTGCCAACAGGTATGCGTTAAAACATAGGAATGTTTAGCATCAGATCGTGGATGCATGTGCGTATCATGTGCATGGTGGGGGATGTCTTTCTGTCGTTGTCGCCCAGTCCAGGGCTACCTAATGTGCATGTCACATATCGGTCGTCACGCGTCCTTTGCAAGTCCGTCAATCTTTGCTGTTCAAGTCACTACATATGCGTCTATGAGGGGCGTGTTGCTTAGCATAGCAATAAGTATTCTTGTGGTGCATGTCACTGCAGTATAGACTGTCGACTGTCGTTACCTATTTGAGAGCCTGTGATACAAGTGGCCCTTAGTAACCGAAGCGCATTCTCGGTGAAGTAAGAGTACCTACGTAGGTACAGAGGGAGAAAATGTCTCAAGCACTTTATCCACGAAAAGTTAAATCAACTGAAGAACATATGAGCTGGTCTGCAGGATTCGGTGTATATGATTGCATTGATTCTGGGCTTCGGTGCCACCCGTCGCGATTCCTTCAGGGCTGTCTCGCCACTGACGCACCATGCGCTGCAACCTAGTCATCTTTTCGACACCACATAAGCCCCACGTTCTATTCTAACTCCTCTGAGGTTTCGACCGCTCGACTCAGGAAGTCGGCTTGGTCATCTCGAAACTTCTTCCTCCGTGCACCTCCTCGGCCGCAGCGATAGTGGCTGTGCCTGGCACACGAACATCGCCCCCCACGCCAGCTTTGCTTCTTCCGTCCGACTCTCCTTCCCTGCCAATAATGACGGTGAAACTTTCGAAAGCACCGCAATGCGTGTGATGAGGCCGTATGCCATCGATATCGCTCAGGCTGACTCAAACGAAGACTCGTCACGTGAGCGCCGGTCAATGATCTTGCCCCCACTGCGGAAGCGAGCGCGCGACTTGCGCACTGATTGACCTGAGCTCAGTCCCTGGTTGAGAGAGGGAGGGGTCGTGTTGATAAGATTTGGTTGAACATCCAGCAAGTGCCGTGGTGAACTAGCTCTTGCTGTGCGGAACATCCCAAGCCCAATCAAGTCCTGACAGCAGTGGAGTGCTGCTCATATTGACTCTGGCAGAATTTCTCGTAGTCAGGGAAGCTGATGTAACCATCTAGTCGGGAGTTAGTCGCGGCATTCATGATTTTCGACGGAACTGATGCTTACCTTGCTGTCTGTACTGGTGGACGTAGCGATCACTCTCGCTCCTCCATACGGTTGGTCGCTCCTGAGGGTAGCTGGTGTGCATCCTTGTTTCGGGAGAGGCCATTGGTGTAGGAAGCTCGCCTCGTGGGGTTGGGGGCGATGAAGCTACCTTGGCGAGCAGAGCGGACGCCTTGAGAGGGCTGCCTGATGACGAGATTGCTGATCCGGCAGAGTCCCGTCGAGAAGCAATAGGAACATGTGTCGTAATGCAAGGCGAAGAGACGGTTGAAGGAGACAAAGCTGGGCGACGGCTACCTGATCTTGAGCGCTTTGGTGCGTCCATGGGGAGCGTGTAGTAGTATACGTTGTAGGCGGACATGGTGAACGAGTGTTGTGTTTGCGTATACGATTATTGAGTTGGACACTGGGTCTTGAAGTACGTGAGCTGCGATGACGAAGTAGCCTGTACGACTTGGAGGCGGGTAGGTAGTAATATTGAGTCTCGGAGACCGCCCAGACGCCATTCACCCCATACTACCGACACTCACGCTTCTGCATGATCCAGGCACCCCTGCCACGCCAGCTGCATCAGTAGCCCCACCCCAAGTCCCCTAGACCTCTGGCCCGACTTGCATGGGCAACGCACGCCGCCAAAAAACGTGGGCCGTTCAGAATAGAAAGTTACAGGGAGCTGTGCGTTGTCATCCATTCACTCGTTCCTGACTCGTCCTCAACACGCACAAGACCTCACCTCCATTTCATTAGACTGTGCACTTTCGCTGCAGGTGTGAGCTGGCCACCTCAGATTCGTGACAGCCACCGCTCTGCTATCAGGTAATCGGTGCAACTGATAGAGTTGGCCTTCAGCGATTGCGCTTACGGTGTGGCCGGCAAGCGTTGCGCGCTGAATTCCAAGGTTTGCCGGAAGGGCGGGTGCTGAAGCGGCACCGTCACTCAGCCAGACTTGCGAGCAATCGAATCGACGGGAGGATGCCGGATCGCATGGGCCACACCGTCATTGCTGTGTCGCGATGACAAGACAAGCCACGTTTTGCGGACCTGCGAGTTGGCGCTGCCTTGGAACCGGCTGCCCTGAGGAAGTTCAGTCCCGGGCGCCACGCACCCGTCTCTGCCACTTTGCCCTCCAGCTTGCGTGTTGTGCGAGTCTGGCCATGCTGAAACGTGACAGCTTGACAGGCGTTGCTTGCAGTCTTGCAACAGCCTCATTCACTTCACACACAGCCCTGTGACGACATCACGCCCCCGATTTGCCTCCATTTTGACCGGTTATGCATTGCACATCATAGTGGACGTTGGAGTCGAGAACGCACTACGACAAGGGCACCCCTTCGACTTTCGGGAGATTTACAGCGATCCGGTTGGAGCACAACCACACGAGACGGTCCGGCAACTTTTACGAAGTCGTGTGCTCATTCTCTCGCGGCTTTCCGCAGAGGTAGAGTTTATCGATGACATATCTGACATTCGTACTTGGCAATGGCTTCTTGCTGCACGTTCTGACCGTTGGGGAACAGCCACGTCCATTGACGTACCTTCGCCTTATTACATTTGAAATGAGAGGGCCAACACGATGAGACGTGTGTAATTCGCGATAAATCTATTGCGGTCTTCATCTGGAACAACGTGCAACTCCACTTCCGTGTCAGCCCGACACAGCTGCTATTAACTCAGCTGAACGGTATTGCTCTGTTTACGTACATGCTGACCGGCATTGGTCGCTCCTCACGACTCCGCTCTGTAACTCTCACTAGAATCTTAGTACGGTTACTTTCCGCTGCAAACAGCAACATCTAAAGTTTCACTTTCATAGTTTCTTCACCGACAGAACCAAGACATGTTCGCTTGCTACTCAACGATAAACCCCACCTCTTGAACGTTCCAGCCATCCGCTTCCCCACTACGCGCTTGTATGCTACCAACCAAAATTCAAGAAGCACATCTCACCTCGTCAGGCGAGCACTGCAATTGTGGGATCTTCATCTAACATACGCATCACAACGGCACTCAATCTCATTGCTAAGTTTCAACCACACGCTACACAGTGCTACTGCTGCCGTCAAACCAGATTGGGACCTAAGTGCAGGGGCTCGATATGCCATGCTGCCCAGTCCGTTACCAAACTGTCACTTTCATGTGCGTGTGCCTGGCCCAGGTAGCGGGTACCTAAAGATGGTGCCGTCATAACCGTTAATCAGATCAACGTCCACACACACACACACAGGAGCATACCGATATTGAAATTGATATCACCGTTGACAGAAAAAGAAGCTCAACATATGTGAACAGCCATTTCCCCTCTTGCTGACAGCCATCGCACGTACTGGACTTGTCCATGCGGACTTGCGCGCCCAACAACTCGTGTTGCAACCCCTCGTCATCCCACCATCAGCTGCTCGATAGGAAGGTATGCCACCCCCCCCCAAACAGACCAATACCACTCCATGCATATTCTCCGCGCATCTTTCGTTCCAGACACTCTTCCACGGCAGATCGAGCGCCGATCGCACCCGAGTCCCGAATAGCTCTTGGTTGCTGCCTGCGTCTGTTCGTTGCAGTCTTCTACCGAGGACACCCCACTCGCTGTATGCGTAGCGGTATACCCGCGCTCAGATATTGACACGCTTACCGGACGCCGCACGTGCAACGGGCATGACTGTGCAGCCAGCAGCGAAGGAAGCGGAAGACACCGCATTCGGCACACTCTACAGTTGTGGAAGAGGGAATTCTCGGGCTTCTAGAAGAGAGGAGTTTTTCCGCGCTGCGACAGCGCCGCCCGTCTCTTAGTATCGTTGGTAGAGAAGATTGTGTACGCCAAGTGGGGGCGAAGGTACTTCCTTGCTTACCGCTTCTTCGCAGCGGTGTACGGTACGGCGACACAGTAGGCTACGCGAGATACCTCCGTTCTACCACTACTCTCTCTACCTACTCTGTGTCCGGTGTTCAAGAGCCCAATTCCAACAACGCATCGAGGGCTCAATCCGGCGCGGCCCGCCAGCACGTTCGCATTCGGTCTGCCGCTGTCGGAAGAGGATACCCCTCCTTGTTGCAGGCGCGTGTAACCCCTCGTCGTGACTGGGTCCGTGGCGCCATGTGCTGCGTTGGCATACAGAGATCAGGTGGCGCCTGCACCTGCCATGCACGAGCTTGATGGTGTCGCGGGTAAGGCGCTGGGAGTACTGCCTCCTGGACAGCATGCCTGGGTTACTGTAGATACGTGAAACGACGTGTTGTGTGTTGTCGTGTTGTCGTGTCGGCGACGTTGAGGTCTGGGTAAATGTTTGTCAAGACAACAGACCGGACGCAAGTCTTTGGCTGTGAAGAGACCGGTGGTTGCGAACAAGGCGGCTCTTCGCACGCTTTGGGTTACAGCAGACATCGGCAAGGCTACAGTGCATATTGTCTGCGTTGCAAATCTACCTGTCACCCGCTGAGGGTCGCCTTGGTCCGGAAACAAAACAACCCATGGTGACTAAGTCCGGCTTGTCCTGCAATGTGAGAAGTATATCTTGAGACCGCACAAAAGCAGTAGTGCACGATAGACATTTTGCTGCTGATACACAGCATGTTGGTGCGTGCGGTCCGGTCAATAAGCTGATCGGGTTGATCATAACCCGCATCGGATGAATATCACCTCCTTTATACAGCGATCATCGATAGTTAACGAGTTGATCTGATGCTTATGTTGACGTGGGAGCAGGAGATGATGAGCAATTTAAAGTTTCGTAGCAGATGATAGGGATATAGAATTTTAGGCTTGCATTTTGATTGAATATTTTGTCCTATGATTTGTTGTGTCGCGCTGCCATGTTGCACATCTAAAAGGTGCAGTGATCTAGACACAACGCAAGATCTGACCGTTGCACGAGAGGAACAGATGATGCATGTACTCAGCCCTGCATACCTCTTACCATGTCGCGGGGTCTGTTCAGTGCTACACACACAGTCAGCTTGGTCATACCGATGGGAGCATTCAGCTGTGTACTTACGTCAATATCTTCCCAGCCACGACCCTTGACATTCGCCAACTCCTCCATGGACATGACATTGCCTGTGGTGAAGTAGCCGGCCTGGATCTTAGCGTCAATCTCGACGCGGCTGTCTGCGGGGATCATGTCGTCGGGAATGGGCACGCGCTCGTGGATCGGGATGCCTTGGTCGACGATGGCGTCGTGCTTCATGCTGCGTGATTGTTAGTCGACAACTCATCGGCCAAACGATAAAGGCTGCTTACTTGGACATCGAAAGCATTCTGTCAATCTTGGTGATGCCGAGCCAGTGGAGAATCTGTCACACAGTCAGCTTAGTTCATGTAGCCTCTTTCACGGTCACAAAGACTTACGTCAGGCATGAGTGCTTGGAAGCGCATGTCCTTGACACCGGCGATGTTCTCCGTTCGCTTGAAGTACTCGCTCGCCCTGTCCTCTCCACGCTTTCGTGCATTGTACACAAGGTACTTAGTCACTTCACCAAGCGCACGACCTTCCTTGCGGAAGTAGATGACAACACCACTACCACCCTTTTGTGCCTCCTTCACAGCTTCTTCGATACCGAAGGTGAGGTATGGGCGGCACGTGCAGATGTCAGAGCCGAACACGTCACTACCGTTGCATTCATCGTGGACTCGGAGTGCCAGACGGGCGCTCGGGTCTGACATCTTTGCTGGGTCACCGAAGATGTAAACGGTGAGACCGCCGATGGGAGGGAGGAAGAGCTTGATGTCGTGACGTGTAATCAGCTCAGGGTACGAGCCACCAGTCTCTTCGAACAGAGTCCGCCTTAGGGTCCCCTCATCTTGCCGAAATGTCAGTCTGGAGATCTCGTGATGAAGTGATGATGACTACATACCGATGTTGAAGCGCTCAGCAACGCCAGGCAAGTACCACACGGGCTCGACAGCAACTTTGGTAACGGCCAGTTCACCCTGGTCATTTATGCAGATCTTTCCATCAGGTACGAGTCTGCCACTGTTCACACTGTCTTGTAACTCAGGAACCTTCATGTGCGCGCGAGTGATGGCGATGGTGGGCCTGATCTCAACATCTTCCTTGTCCATGGTCTCCTTGAACAGCCAAGGCGCAAGATGGCCATAGGGGTCCATGGCAACGATCTTCTTCTTGTCGTTCCATTGTGGGAAAGGTCCAATGTTGGCAGCGGGCTCGGTGTTGGTGAAATCAGGCTTGTGTGTGATGTCGAGGTTCTTGCTAGCGACAGCAAGTGCGTTGTAGATAGAATACGAGCCTCCGTGAGCTCCGATTGCTGTATCAAATCAGTACAAAGCCTCGAAAACGGGTATTGTTGTCATTATGAACATACCATTACGTCGACGGATAGTGTTATTATGCCTCGACACGACAACGGGACCACGAACAGCAGGGTCTTTGGCACCCCACTCCATGGGCAAGGGGTCAACGCCAGATTGACCAGGGTACGAAGTCAAGATGATCTTTGAAGTCTTCGAGACACTTGATCGACGAGGAGGTGCTTCAGCATTGGGAGATGTTGGCTCATACTGCTGGCTAACAGCTTCTACAGTTTTGGCCGAGTCGGCCTCCTTCGCCTTCTCCTGACTTAAAGTGCCGCTCGCAGCTTCACTCGCTGCCTCGTCTTTGACTTGCTTGACACCAGCCAGTACGTTCACACGGCCATTGATCTTATCAACCGCAGATGCCAACTGAGAGTTCTCTAGGCGCATTGCCTTGAGTCCCTCCAAGATCTCCTTGAGCACAGCATTGTCTGTACTATCGGTCGACATTATGATGTTACAGGTAGGGGAAGCTTCCAAACAAGACTGGAGAGAGTCAAGCAATGAGATCTGAGGTTAAGACAAGTTTGTTGTGCTGGCGGCGTCTAAGCTGTTGAGGTTTCGGGAGCTGCCGACGTAGTACGAATGCGGGGAAGGACGGGCTGACTTGAAGGCTAACAGAGGTACAAATGATTGAACGAGGTCCGATTCTTATGAAGCCAGCTCGTACGCAGTGGAACGTTTAAGTAGGCTCATGGGAAGAGGAAGAAAGACAACACATAGCAGACGTGGTTGACAACGAAGCTCAAGACACCTGACCATCTATCGCCGGCATGCTCTATCGCCAATCAGGAGTGGGGCAGATAAAGCTGGGCCGACCGCCGACGCGCCGCAGGCAGGTGCGAACGGAGCTAGGAGGTCTCCGCCACGCGCCAGAAATTCGCGACTCGACACCTTGCGCGTCATTGTCGAGAAGTTCGACAAAGAGACCCCTTGGTTAGCAGCCACCACACAGCTCTTCCAAGAAATCAGCTGTTACTGCCGGATGCGCGCATGATACGTTAGGCCACATTCTTTCACTTCACCTCTCACCACTCCCAGACAGACAGCTGCAAAATGGTGTGTACCGCGCATCTTCCGTCGCATCGCATGCGCCCGCTAATGATACGAACAGGGCAAGCGCAAATCATCGAGCAAGCCGCAGGGCCCCAAGAAGGTATGCCTGTCCCTATCGCATCGCGCCGACGCTCGCTAACGACTACACCAGAAGGAGAAGCTGCCAACAACATTTCAGTGCTTGTTCTGCAACCACGAGAACTCCGTCTCCGTGGCTATCGAGAAGAAGTCCGGTGTCGGCAACCTGGCTTGTAAGGTCTGTGGACAGACGTTCCAAACTAATGTCAACTGTAAGTGGGTCCTTCCCTTGCTTATGTCTGCGATGCTGACTTCACAAATAGATCTCTCTGCGCCTGTCGATGTGTATGCCGACTGGATCGATGCCTGCGATGCTGTCGCGAAAGAGGCTGCTGCTGGACGTGCGACTGAGCGCTCGACGAACCGTACTGGCACCCTGCCTAAACCTGTAGACGACGATGATGGCTTCATCGAGAACGACGACCTAGATGCCGAGGGCGACTACGACGCATGAGCATACGCAGATGACACTGTACAACATATACGTGTCGAAGAGGAGGCAAGATATGATTTAGGCATTTATGTGCATTTATGGCGTTATGATATACCATGGTTATAGGGTACTCGAGGTCTGAGTTGGCCTAGGCTATCCTTTAAAAGTGCTTCCCGCAGGTGGCTTTCGGATTATGAACGAACCGCATCGTTTCCAAATTTTGCGCTCTTCTGATCAGCAGTGGGTATGAGCACTGCGGTAGCAGAGCCCCTGTGTAATTCTGCAAGCTCATACAGATCTGCTGGGCAGTCGAGCTCTCTACAAGGTGTAGAAGCGGTCACCAAAGTCACCGAGACCTGGGACGATGTAGCTAGAAGCCGGTCAGCGATATCTTAGACTATGTAATTGCAGCACGTACTTCTTCTCATCAAGACCCTGGTCAACGAAAGCTGTTACTACCCTGACCTTAGGTACTTGCTCAGCGAACCTCTTAGCACCCTCTGGACTGGCAATGAGGTTGAGGAAGAGAATATGCTCCTCAGGCACACCGCGTGACTTGAGCACCTCGACAGCCATGAGAGCGGAACCGCCAGTTGCAAGCATGGGGTCCAGCAGCAAGACCCATCGATCCGCGATGTCCTCGGGCAACTTGTCGTAGAAGAGCTTCGGCTGGCTGGTCTCCTCATCTCTCTGGATGAGAATTTTGCCGATCCTGACAGACCTGCAGCAATCCCTAAGACCCTGCTCCATAGACTCTCCAGCACGCATGATGGAGACACCACAGATCTTGCCCTCGAACTTGACACCAGCATACGTCCGCCCCACAGGCGTAGTGATCTCGTGACCGACAACAGGAAGGTGATTGAGGCCCTCTTCGACCAGGAGACGAATGATGCGGTTGGAGTAGAAGATGAAATCGGCACGTCCTGTTTCCTTGGCGCGGATCATGCTATTGAGGTTTGAGTGTGATATCACCAACACATGTAAGGGATCTTACGTGAGCAGCGCGATCAGCTGTGGGGTCTGAGGAAGAATGTGGATGTTAGGCACTTGGTCCAGAGGCTTGGATACAGTGGCTGTTGGCTTCTGGGTAGCCGGACGGTACTCGGGGCCTACGCATTGCGAAGGTGGTGTATCGAAGCCGCTGGTCATGATTGCAAGTGGTAGTGGAAGTGGTAGTGATAGGGTGCTGGTTCGTAAGAGCTGCTAGAATTAGGGGTGTATAGATCGGTTATCTGGTATGCCTACGTGAGACTTCAATGATGTGCTGTGTACAGAACAGCTGGCCTTGAGAAGTGAAGGTTAGGAACAATTGACGCGGTTGGAGATGGGTTCAGCTGCGGCAGCCAGGCGATTGGGGAGAAATTCCGTAAGTGGGGCAGTCAACTGAGCTCAAGCGATATGGTAATTGTAAAGCTGGACTAGACTAATAGATACAGAGTCACGATAACAATCAAAGAGGAGAAGCTGTACGAAGAAGCCGCTCCAGGTCCAGGCTAGCTGCCCACCGGCGACCTCCGCACTGGAGGCTGAGTGCCTGGATGGATGAGGAGCATGAGCGCGTGTGCAGCTCCTCCCCGCCATTCACCGCCCGCAACTAGCGCAGTTATGGTTTGGCGGCCAAGTCCAGGGTCCGCGCCTGCCCGCAGGTGGAGGTTGCATGTCGGCGTCATTGTCCGTGTGGCACTCGAGTCGCATTCACGGTGTTGTGGAAGCGCAGTTCACTGTGAATGGCAATTGCAGTCACCCTCACTCCGTTGTATGGGCAAAATTCCGATTGAATACATGATCCTGGTCCCTGTCTCCCGTCCAACCCCTCGCATCACGATGCGCGCTCTTACATAGGACATATTCTGGCACAAAACAACACTTCCACGCCTCGACCATGGTATCACACACGGCATCCACATTTACCACTGGCGACAGGCGCAAGAAGGCCATCACTTATGGCAAGCTCTCGCGCCTCCCGCCGCCGCGGCCTAACCTCCTCCACGACGATGCGCCTTCGCCCGAACGACCACACAAACATGCAGTAACTTCGCCCGTGTCACTAGCAAGACCCAGGGCAGAAGAGAAATTTGCGCAATACTCTGCGAATGCGCGCGCGACTGCGACCGACCTGGACGTTTTCGACGTGCCTTCTGAAGATGAATTCGACTTCCCGCCTACAACGCCCGCAAAGCGACCAATTGCGCAGCAAAGGAAGACAGATGGAGATCCGCGTGCTGGCGTCACAATACAACATAACAATCTGCCAAGTCGTCCTGCTTTGCCTGCGACCAATCCGCTGCAGAAGCCTGCTGTCGCAAAAGCATTGGCAAGCAAAGCGAAGCCTTTTCAGGAACGAGCTAGAGTGCAACAAGCGGCAAGAGAAACAGCAACACAGTCTGCACTCTCGTCTTCATTTACGGAGGGGCGAGGCAAACCATCACAGGCCGTAGAGGGACAAAAGTTGGCCGCCACGGACAAACAGAGGCTGCAGGGATCAAACACCTCGTCAAAGCAGACATCACGCACTACAACTCTCACACTGCCCACACAGGCGGTGTCGAAATCAAGGCCTACGAATGCCGTTTTTGCAGCTCGTTCCAGCAAGTCAGCGAAATCAATAGCCAAGCCGTCTGCAAGCATGGATGAATTCGACGTGCCATCAGACAACGAAGACACATCTGTACCCATACCTAAAGCACCCAATCAGAGACCACGCCAACCAATAAAGTCTACGGTGAAGGAGTCAGGAATCGTGAGGATTCCGCCGGTCGATAAGTCACGGAAAGCGCCTGTAAAGTCGAACGAAGTTGGAGGCTCACAGAATCGGAAGCGCAAGGGTTCCGTGCATCTCGAAGCTACGGTCAAGCCTGTTGTTGAGGGTAGGCAGGATACGTCGAACATAGAACGAGAGCGTAAAGTGGCCAAAAGAAAAGAAGGAGCATCGCCAGGTCACGAACCACCAAGAACGACAACTGCTCGCTCAACTCTGTCAGCTTCCACAGGGGAACCTATGATCAACAAGCCAAAGAGAACAAGGATGCGTACTGCTCCCTATACGAAGCAGCCAGCAATGGCCAAGGGTCAGTCTTCGCCAGCCGTACTACACAAGATGCTACCTGTTGAGCAACCTGGCCGGAGCTCTTACAAAGAGACAGTTGCTGAGGTACCCGCATCTGACGACACTATGTACGATATTCCAGACGCTATCACAACCCCGGTACGGCCTTCGCTACGCAGGAATGGCAGCTCAACACCCGGGTCTGTGACCCCTCGCCAGAGGGATCTTTTCAGCACGCTTCTAGAAGGCACAGCGGCACCCAAAACCCCAGCTTCTGCCATCGCTTCTTTACAATTAAGCGAAAAGAAGCCGCGGTCGTTGCTTGGTGCTCTTGCGAGATCGAAGTCTGACATCTCACACAGCAAACAATCACGAAAGGCTCGCCTGATCGATACACTCAAGGTTGAGGAGTCGAGCTCTGAGGAAGACGATAGTGAAAGTGACAGCGAAGCTGAAAACACTCTTACCGCGGAATATGAAGTGGGTGCTGACAGAACGCCGGTGCAAGCAAAGCATACGTTTATCACGAAGAAAGTCGATGACGATGTTGAGATTAAGACCACAGCAGCAGAATCCCAGGCTTCCCAGGCTTCCCAGGCGGTCCCGATGGCACCCAGTCGCCCGAAACTCACGTATGCTAGTCAGCGATCCTATCTGCAAGAAGAGAACCCCGAAGACGAATTCTTGATGTCTATGGACCTTGATGACAACTGGAGAATGGATCCGCAAGCTGTGTCTACGGATGACGAAGATGGGCCTACTAGCCAACCACGAACTCATCATGAGCTCCGAAAACACGGTCAGAACACGATGTTCTCTTGGGACATGGAGGAATCCATCCGCGAAATCTCGAGTTTATCCAATCGAAGTGGACGGCGCAGTGCGATGATAGAGCTGTGCACCAAGATGGTCGATGCAGGCTTCGTCAGCCAGCTTCTTGATTCCGGGTTTATGCATAAACTCCTTGAGCACATGCTGTCTCCTGGAGACACAATCTTCGATTTTGTCGCAGCTGCTGCAATTCTTTTTGTTCTTCAGACAAAGCCTGCCTTTGCTGTTGTGGATCAGATCCAATGCTCCGGCATTACCAAGATGCTGATGACCTTGGTGGAAAAAGATACCGACATCTCAAAGATTGCACGGGACCGAAAATCCAATATGTCAAAGATTGCTCAGGAATCCGTATCTGAATTCTGTGCACTGGTACTGGAATCTCAAGTTTGGACGTCAGGTGTTCCAGAAAAGATATCTCCTCAGCTTTTGGCACTCGAAACCATCGACATGCTCACTCGTAGTCTTCGAGAGTCCGGCAGCATTGATGCGCTCCTGACTCCGGGTGATGTGTCGAAGGTCGTCAATGTCTGCTCCATTACTTCCAAACGAGTTGAATCAAGTAAATCTTCGGTGAAAGATAAACTTGTGATAGACCTGGCAATATCAATATTGGAAACTGTGTCTGTCGCAGACCAAGACTACTCCATGTGGCCAACCAGAGTCGTCCAACAATTGTCAGACACTCTTCCAATCTTTTTCGAGATTGATGCCTTGTCAAAGACTGTGGAAGCAATGAAGCTTTGCATGCATATCACCAACAACAAACCCAAGGCTTGTCAGCCTTTCTCTACTCCAGCCTTCATCAAGTCTCTTGTACGCTTCATAGTGGCTCGATTCGCTCATTTAGATGCCGGCGACCCAGATCGAAGTCAGGTTTTGGCTGAGTTGACACTCGCATTGGGCGCGATGATCAATCTCGCCGAGCTCAGCGATCAAGCACGACTTCACGCGGTCAACGACGCAGACGCGATCAAGACGCTAGTGAAGACATTCCAAGTAGGTGCTGAGCGCACAGCTGAGGCTACATCTGTAGAAGAATCTTCAGTCAGCGTAGTGATCGGCTTCCTGGCGGTGCTTTTGGGTATGCTGTGTCTCAACTCTACCGCTCGTTCGCAAGTCCAGTGCCTGTTTCCCGATGAACGTCTGGGTCCCCTGTTTGATATCATGCAACAGATGGCTCGCTTGAACGAGCATGTCGACAAGAAGACGGCCAAGCGGTTCCCTGAAGGGCGAAACACTTTGAACAACTATTACACTCGAATCATGCATGTTGTCAAGAAGTTGGAAAGCGCAGCTGCATGAGCGAAGAGCATGTTGTCATGCTGCATGTTCAAGTGGACACCGATTACGATTTTCCTTTGTAGTCTGGATACGGGAGGTTTGGACGCTCGTAGCACGATACCCAGGGTTTATGGATTTGCAGTAGCTTCTGCTACAGGCGTTTGATACTACGTATGTAGTTTGACGACACAATAGTTGTGTTTGGTTAGGTTACATAGCAAGTAGACCTGAACAAGCAGGGTCTCCTGGTAATGATATATAAAAACCACGCTCATTGTTCACTATGCCACAAGATTGAATGGGTGCTGCACATGCACGTGAATGCGCGTGAGCTTCTCAGAGCAGTGAAGGGTCACGCCTCCACAATTCCGTCTGACAAGAGCGTTCCCGACGGAAATTGCAGCCGCAGCTTCTTCAAGATGTCTTATAACAACAGACGGATAAGGGTATATCACGATGTTCTCAAAGACTTTTCGAGGGAGCATGTGATGGTACAACTTGAGTCGGGCGCACGAGTTCGGAAAGGCCAGAATAGCGGGGATGCCGGGTAGCGTATTAGCTTCCAGAAGATGCATCGAACGTGTGGTCGAGAGATGAGAGCGGGATGGTGGATGGCTGGAATCACCATGCACTAGGCTCGGATAAGTTGTCATCACGTAAATTGAATACTCGGGATTGGGCGTTTTGGATAAAGTCAAGGTGTGCAATGCTGCAGCTTCAAGGGTCTGGTGTGGGCCGCAGAAAGCATGACGGCATGTGTTTGCGGCTGAGGAACTTTTTGGATCAAAGTGAGCGAGACGTTACAAGAGACTTTGCGAAGTTCTTTTCTGGTATTCCTGTTGACTCGAGGTGACGGCGCCGTTGAGACCCCTGCTTACTCGACCCTTCCTTACTCGGTGCTACCTTCCTCGCCCGCGGACGTCATCCTTAGCTCCCCGGATCGACTTCGCAACGCGCCTGGGCACCAGCTTTCCAGCAGCAGTTGACCGCAAGCGCGAACACAACACCCTCGAACCGCTCAACACGCTCGTAGATACACACATACACAACAGAATTACCAGCAAAATGCCCGCCCCTCCCAAGCAGAGAAAGATGGCCATCGTCGGCAGTCGAGCTGTCGGTAAGCATGTGCAAGCTGTGAGCGTTCAGCTTCAGCAACTATGCGGCGCAACTACAACTGACACATGTTGGCGCAGGCAAGTCAAGTATGACGGTGCAATTTGTCGACGGTCACTTTGTCGATAGCTACTACCCAACCATCGAAAACACTTTCAGCAAGATGATCAAGTGGAAGAATCAGGACTTCGCGACCGAGATTATTGACACTGCAGGTCAGGTACGTGAGGTTTTCTTTATGTCCCCGCTTCTACAAGAGCTCCACACTCCACCCCAGCCTCAGCCTTAGGTTATGCTATGCTATGCTACGAGAGCGAGGGCGATCGCTCGCATACAGCAACTCCATGTGAAAGTCGAGGTTCGCAGATTGGCATGTGAACGCCACTGACGTGACTACTGTAACCAGGATGAGTATAGCATCCTTAACTCGAAGCACTTCATTGGTATCCACGGTTACATGATCGTCTACTCGGTCGCAAGCAAGCAGAGCTTCGAGATGGCACGCATCATCCGCGACAAGATCCTCAATCACCTCGTAAGTGTCCTCATCAGCGCCTGCTATTTCGCCAGCTAATCACACTTACGCACAGGCTGTCGATTGGGTACCCATTGTCATCGTTGGCAACAAGTCTGATCTTCGTCCTGAGCAGCGCCAGGTCACGCCCGAAGATGGCAAGCAGCTTGCGCAGGAGTTTAAGTGTGGCTGGACGGAAGCCAGCGCGCGGTACAACGAGAACGTTGAGAAGGCCTTCCAGCTCCTCATCGAGCAAGTGGAGACTAGCCAGAACCCTGGTGAGCCGACGACCGGCAAGAACGGATGTCAGATCATGTAAAGGCCATGACTGACAGTGCTTTGCCACAGGTCAAGTGGTAAAGCTGTGGGATGATAAGTCGGACGGCATACAGGACGTGGAGACGACGGAGCGCAAGGAGAGGAAGGTCCTCAATAGGGCTCCGCCGGCAGCCTGTAAGCCTTCTTGAATGGTTATTTCGGGGGTCTAGATGCTATAGACGGACGCGGGCTGGGTGCGCTGCGAACCTTATCTCCTGGAGGCCTCCACGAGATGCATCATGGCGCAATGGCGTTTGAGCGGGTTTGAATATTCATGATTGGGCTTTCATTGATTTAGCCCTGCAGTACTGTGGAGGCAATTTTTATAGACAGACTGAAATCGTTATGAGTTATGCGCCATGTCAATGTTCTCTTCCCAGCTTTCCAGCCCCCATCTAGCACCCAAGCCTCAGCCTCAACTCTGGCCGCTCCACTCGCGGTTTGGACCCTTCGACCACCGTGCGCACAAATGCATCGACCACCACTTGATTAGGAAGCTCTGAAGCTCAGACGGTGAAGATACCGTGATCGATGCTTTGGGCAGATTGGCTCGAAACTTGCTTTTCTGGGAAGTTTCAAAGCCACCTTGCCCTGCGTCACGCACAGTCACACGCCTCCTCGAGAGCGCCCGGCACCTCAGCCACAGCCACAGCACTCTGCGGCCTGCCCCGCCAATCGCACAGATCCTGGTCCCTGACTCAAGTGCCCGC
The DNA here is from genome assembly GCA_002116315.1 of Epicoccum nigrum. Classification (NCBI taxonomy): domain Eukaryota; kingdom Fungi; phylum Ascomycota; class Dothideomycetes; order Pleosporales; family Didymellaceae; genus Epicoccum; species Epicoccum nigrum. The sequence goes on from KZ107854.1 coordinate 475,325, forward strand.
ACCACCACATTTGTTTGTACCTAGTAGTACTTGCGCTTGCAACGACTTGCACACGAGCAATTGACACAGCACACACCTGCGCCCGTGAGACAAGATGCTTGACATGTAAGCCTGACCCAGATGCGGAGAAGCTGGCGCGCGCAGCAGCTTTATTTTGTCGCAGTCGCAGCAACTAACATGGCGGGGTAAACAGCAACGACTTTATCGCAGAGCGCGGCGGCGACCCAGAGAAGATCCGCGACTCCCAGCGCAAGCGCCATGCGCCCGTCGAGATCGTAGACGAAGTCATCGAGCTGTTCGAGGACCACCGCAAGACACAGTATGCCGCGACCCAGATCGGCTCCCAGATCAACGCGCTGCAGAAGCAGGTCGGGCAGAAGAAGAAGGCCAAGGAGAGCGCAGATGAGATCCTCGCAGAGATGGCAGAGCTTAAGAAGCAGAAGGCCGCCAAGGAGGACGAGGCCAGTCAGAAGCTCGTCAAGCTCAACCAGAAGGCCAAGTCGGTCGGCAACTACGTGCACAATGACGTGCCTGTGTCTGGCACCGAGGACGACAACGCTGTTGTGAAGACATGGGCGCCTGAGGGCAGGAAGGCCGAGTTCAAGGAGAACGCTATCCCACATCACGGCGTCCTCACAAGACTGAACGGCTACGACCCCGAGCGTGGCGTGAAGATCGTTGGACACAGGGGCTACTGCCTCACTGGCTACGGTCTCTTCCTCAACCTGGCGCTCGTCAACTACGGTCTTGAGTTCCTGTTCAACAAGGGCTACACACCCAACCAGCCTCCCTTCTTCATGCTCCGCGACCAGATGGCCAAGACAGCCCAGCTTTCCGACTTCGACGAGGAGTTGTACAAGGTCACTGAGAGCAAGGACAAGCCCGAGACAGACAAGTACCTGATCGCCACCTCCGAGCAGCCCATCAGTGCCTTGCACTCTGAGGAGTGGCTCGGCCCCGCCGACTTGCCCATCAAGTACGCTGGCTACTCGACCAACTTCAGGAAGGAGGCAGGTTCGCACGGCAAGGATGCGTGGGGTATTTTCAGGATACACCAGTTCGAGAAGGTCGAGCAGTTCATCATCACCCACCCCGAGAAGTCGTGGGAGGCGTTCGAGAGCATGCTCGCGACTTCTGAGGAGTTCTACCAGAGTCTCGGTCTCCCTTACCAGGTTATTAACATCGTAAGCGGAGCGCTGAGTAAGTCGATCCTTTCCCAAAGATGAGGTTTTCTTGTTAACCCACATATAGACAACGCTGCCTCCATGAAACGCGATCTCGAGGCCTGGTTCCCCGTCACCGGTGGCGGTGAGTACAAGGAGCTTGTGTCCATCTCCAACTGCACAGACTATCAGACACGCGAGCTTGAGATCCGATTCGGCGTCAAGAAGCAGACCTCTACCCGTAAGGAATACGTCCACGCACTGAACGGCACACGTAAGTTCCCCATCTCACACAGCCCATTCCCCGTACTTCTCTTGTTTGTGCATATGCTGATCTTACTAATAGTCTGCGCCACCGAACGCACACTGTGCTGCATCCTCGAGAACTACCAGACCCCCGAGGGCTTCAACGTCCCCGAGGTCCTGCGCAAGTACATCCCCGGCCAACCCGAGTTCCTGCCCTTCGTCAAGGAGTGGAAGCCCAGCAAGGATGAGGTCAAGACACCTATTCCTGACAGGACAAAATAACTTGGAAAATCAGCATCAATACGAGCACGTGAGGACAGACTCAGAGAACTGGGAGCACGTATGGCTGAAGAAGTGGAAGCACAACAAGCACATCTAACATGTAAGGGCATGGGTGCCCCATATGACCGGTATCCGAACCTCCTGCGCAATAATCAAGCGAGGCTGGATCGTATTAGAGATTAGTCGATTGAATGACAATGACTACAACCTGCTTACCCATTACTTTTGACCCGTGATCCCATCCACTTTGCGACATCAATCCCACCCGACCAAATCCATTGATTATAGAAGTGCCAGTTGTGACCCTGCCACCACATGTTCGTGCGCACGAGCCAACCGAATAGTTGACCGACCTGCACAATCCGTCATCACCCAAAACTTTCGCCATCACCACAACCTCCACAAGTCACGCACTTCACACACTCTTAAGCCCCGACGCTCAATCGCCCTCACGCCCCATACCACTAAACCCCCACGCGCCCACACATCCCCCGACAATGGACGGTCTCGGAGGCGGCCTCGCCAATATCGACGTCACCCGCCTGAGCGACGCCGACAAGCAGCAGCTGCAGCAGTTCGCTATCAACGAGGGGCAGAAGGCGCGGATCCAGAGCTGTACGTCATATCCAGAAGACTTGGAAAAATCCATCTTTTTTTGCTTTCTTGCTAACGATGGCGTCGGAAAAATAGCCATCCACAGCCTCACGGACACGTGCTTCCGCAAGTGCATCCCCGCGGGCGGGATCAAGAACGGCAAGCTGGACAAGTACGAGGAGCCGTGCATGCGGCAGTGCGTGGATCGGTTTTTGGACGCCAACTTGGTTGTGTTGAGGGAGTTGGAGAGGTTGAGGGGTTGAGGAAAGGAAGTTATCTGGGATGAGGGGATGAGGAGGCGCAACTGGAGGGGCTTGGGAAGAGGGCCGAGTGTATGATTAGGCGGGCGTGGGTGGGCTGTACAATACCATCTGGGCGGAGAGGGTTCGCGAATATGCTCGAGGAGGAGAGGCTGTATGAATACGATAACGGTACTGTTGTTGGAACGATCTCGCACCAGGATGCAAAGGCGTTGCGTAACGACTCGAGGAAGTGACTAAGGACAATAATAGGCTGGAATTTGCTAAAGGCACAGCGATCACGCAGAACAGTGAGTTTGCACTCCAACCTTTACATTCGCGCAACTGCTCATTGGCACCTAGACTATCGCATCCTACACGACCAACGCAGCTCCCACGACAACCGCCCAAGCCGCCACCGCCCACGCCACCCGTCCTCGCTCCAGCGCCTGTGCCCCGCTCTCCTTATCTTCTCCACCCGTGATGTTGTACATGGCCAGCACCTCCCCGACGCTCCCCTTTTCCTCGCTCCCCTCGGTCACGGGCCCGGGCACCAGACACGCAACGTGCACCCTGAACGAGTCGGATCGGAAGATGCTCCCCGAGCCGGCGGTGCCGAAGAAGGTCATGATGTCCATGATGGGGAACGTGACGCCGAGCTCGTAGTCCTGCACCGACGCCAGCGTGTTCGTCGAGCGGGAGAGGTTGCGCCCGCTGCAGACGAGCTCGTCGGCGTTGTTGTTGAGCGGGGCGCTCGAGGACGCGAGCGACGGGAGGCGCGACCGCAGCGTGCCGTTGAAGGTTGGGTTTGCTGGGCGGCGGCGTCAGCGCGCTGTGCCGGGGGTTTCCGTGTCGAAGGCTTTTGGGGTGGTGGCAGGAGGGGAAGGGGAAGGGGAAGGGGGGCTGCTACTTACGAATAGTGACGGGTGACACCATCCCACTGTCCGCGCACTCCCACGGCACCGTGTTGTTCATCTCCTGACACCCGTTGTACATGCTCCCCCGCTGCGATTGCGCCTGCAAACCGTACTGCACCCGCAAGCGCGCCAGGCACTCTTCGCTGACCAGCGCCCGGCAATCCCCCGCATCGTCCACGCTCTTCCTCAGCGTCTCGCCGCTCCACGACACCTTCTCGCGCACCTGCAGCGGCACGTAGTTGTGGCACATGCGCATCGTGTTCCCCAGACGGGTGGCGTTGGTGTCCCCCGTGTCGAGCCACAGCGTGGTGCGCGTGCTGAAGCGCGAGGATGGCCCCGGGGGGGTCTCACCGAGTGGCAAGGGCTGCACGTAGGCGGAGAGGCGCCATTCGGCGCGGGTGTCGTTTCTGATGACGATGTCGTTGTCATTCTGGTCGCCTAGCCAGGCTACGTTGAGGGCGGGGATGGGCAGCGTGCTGGAGGCGTTGTAGGCGAGGGCGGGGGCGAGGGCGGCGCATTGGGGGGAGTCTTGGGCAGCGGATGGGTGGGGGAGGAGAGAGAGGGTGAGGGTGAGGGCTAGGAACGTGAGGGTGGACATTGTGTGGCTTGCTGTTGTGGTAGAAGAGCAAGTGCTGTATCAATCAATCACTTGAACTCGGGCCCAGTGAATGAGTTCTTTGCATCTGCATGTTTACGACACTGATATACACAACACCGCATAGCGACGTCATTCAGCTTACTCTATAGAGCCTACTGTATAGTATGTTGGTTACTCTTGGCTGTGCGCCTGAAATGCATGAATGCAGCGCGTGTGGTTTGTGATTGACGTCGATCGCAGGGCTATGGCAAGGCTAGCGCTGCCTGTTATCCGTGAAGCGAGCATCGAGTGTAACCATATACTGGGCTTGGCCCATGCTTGGGAGCGCGGTTAAATCAAGACAATCGAGCAATGTACATTTGCATGGTTCCGAATCGGGAACGCAGCTTGTCCGTGTTCGTAGTGCTTGTATTGCCAAGGTGTGCACATGCGGAGTGATTGGGGGTCGAGTGGCGTGGAGTGCTCCAATCCTTCATTATATATCCTGCTTGCTGTCAGCAGTCCCGGGTGGTTAAGTCGCTAGGTGGAAGATCACGTCACAGGACTGGACAGAGGGCATATCATGTACAGTGAAGGGGTATCATTTTGAAGTCGCGCGCACACTTATAGTGGCGTCATGCTGAATTGATTCATTCGAGTCGCCGTGACTACGTGCCCATGAACGCCGAGCATAACACATCGCTTTTTCCAGCTGGGTATCCCAGGTCCATCCATCCTCATGCACCACCAAAAGTCGCTTAAACGAGGTTGAGCTTGGTGGCGGCAATGTCGAGAGCATCGACATCGGCGGTAAGGCGGGCGAAAGCCTTCTTGGAGCCGTCGGGGCGGATCAAGGTGTTGATCTTGACGCAAGAGACGTCGTACTGCTTCTTGAGGGCAGCGGCGATCTGGCGCTTGTTGGCCTTGACGTCGACGATGAAGACGAGGGTGTTGTTCTCCTCGATCTGGGACAGGTCAGCATCTTACACCTCAAGTCTGCAAAATTCGCTGCGCTGCGCTTACCTTCTTCATGGCGGACTCGGTGTTGAGAGGGTGGATGAGGATGGTCGAGGCATCCATGCGAGGAGCATGGGGGATCGACTTGCGGGGGTACTTGGGCGTACGGGACAGCTCAAGGGTCTTGGGCTGGTGGAAGCTGGTGGACTTCCTGATGGCGCGCTTCTTGTTCGCGTACGACTGTCATCTCGTTAATTGTGTCCGACACACGAGAAGAACAGCCCGCCAGAGATTGGTTCTGGCACGACTTAAGAAGTTCAAGGGGTTCTTACACCGCGAAGGGCAGCCTTAGCGGCGGCATTGGCCTGCTTGCCGGTCTTGGTGGCGGCTGCAGAGTGTTAGCCGTGTTCTCAATCATTCAGAAGGGACTCGTCGAGGGACTGATCGAGGCGCATTCGCTGCGTTGCAGTGCGGAACCAGATCTCGACTTCGGCGCCGTGGTGTGGGATATCTGCAATACGCATGCGCGTGGACTCGATCGTTTGCCGGCGACTGAGGCGGAACGTACTCTTGGATGCTGCCTTGGGAGCCATTTCGACGATGTGATGCTGTGGTTAGTGACAAAGCGCGAAGGAAAGCAAAAATCGAGCGTGAACTTTCAATATCGGCCGCTGGTGTGCGGTAAGCGAAGGCTAGTGGCGCAAGCTGGGCCGTGCAGGGCGACTTTGCAGGGCTACCGTTTTCTGCCTCATCAACACCAAAGTTGAAACCATGTGATGACGAATCTTAGAACATCATGGCTGTCAAAAAGCGGCCGAAGACGCTGGCAAATGGGCGACCGCCCATCAGCAAGCCAAGGGAACGTATGACAGCACAGCGCTCCAGGACGATAATCCGAACTCATCACCGGTTACATAAGCAACTTGCTGCAGCACAGAAGACTGGGGACTTGCAGACAGCCAAGGCATTGGAAGCTGAGATCGAGAAAAATGGTGGAATTGCCTTGTATCAGGCAGCGAGCAAGCAAGGACAGGCCAACGACCGCGGTGGCGACTCGAGCAGGTTGTTGGTCGAATGGCTGGCAGAGCTTAACCTTCTTGACCGCAAGGCTCGAGGAAGACATCCGACTGAGAAACCATCCCTGCAGTGCCTGGAAGTAGGCGCGCTATCAACAGCAAACGAGATATCGAAATTTCCCTGTGCCATTGAAATGACAAGAATCGACTTGAACAGCCAGGGTCCAGGTATCGAAAAACAGGACTTCATGGACAGACCTCTTCCCACATCCGATCATGGTCGTTTCGACATTCTTTCCTTGTCGTTAGTTCTCAACTACGTTCCGGACGCCCCTGGTCGTGGAGCCATGCTGCAACGCATCCCGAATTTCTTGAGATCAACTGGTGGTGACAGCTTACCGCTGCTGTTCTTCGTTCTACCTCTTCCGTGCATCGACAATTCCAGATACATTGACGAGACACGGCTGCTGGAGATTATGTTAAGCCTTGGTTTCACTATGGTCAAGAAGAAGCTGACAGCGAAGCTATGTTACTATCTGCTTCATTGGACGGACTCTGCAAAGCCGGCTAGGTTCGAAAAGAAGGAGATTCGAAGTGGCCCAGGGATGAACAACTTCGCGATCGCCGTGGAGTGATGTAGCTCTATTGACTTACAGTGGCGTGAGAAGCTTTCTTGCCTGTTATCAATAAGTCTCTCTATTCCCAACCGGCAGACGTGAAGAGTATAGGATGAAGTTCGACACATTTCCAAGATGGGGTCGAAGGCAATGACTCCTTAAATCATACAATTGTAGGACTGTGCACGTTTGTAGGCAGTCTCGAGTCCTGCTCTAGGCTGTTTGCGCGCTTCCGTCGGCCCCCAGTGTCCCAACGAGCCAACTGAAAGTCGGGCGCGACTGGGCTTTGATTGGGGTTTGACCATATCGAATCGTCAAAGAGAGAGCTAGTAGCGAGGCAATGAAGGCGTAGCCTGAATCTGCGTGAATCCTGGGGATGATCTACCGATCGTATCCGACTTCATTAATTCCCACTAAAAACTGCTCAGATCTCTATGGTTGTATTATGACTTCCAGGTCCCTTTTTACGGCCATGCATGCCTTCATATCAAAGAGTCGAAGTGCAACGTAAGAGTTAGGAGGCACGATGTCAACAGGCAAGAAAAATATATACTACATCGATACCGAACTACGAGCATGACAGCTACAACCACGGTCTCACACCTAAAGAGCCTGCTTACCAACGGGTTAACAAACTGCACGTGAGCTGTGAATAACTTCAAGGTCCTGGATATTCAGAATAGCAACCTTCTATGACGAGGTGCTCGTGATGTAAGGGAACGACCAGCGGTTTCACTAGTTCGTCTGGCCTCCTAGCGAACCTGTTGTGTTTTGAAACGACAGAGTCGCATGCAAGTCAGCGTCAAGCGTGTTGCACAAGACAAGCCCATGCCTGCAAAAACAATCATCTCCAGACGTTGGACCGCACTTTACTCCAGATCGTTGCGTCTTAGCGGATAGTAGGCACTAGGGTATAAGCATGTGGTACTCGGCCGTTCGCGCCTTTGCAAGTCGCGGTGAACGTCGTCAGAACTAATCTCGAATTTGTCGACGAACCTGTTCCCGCCTGATAGTGGGAGGTCGAGTTGCGGCCTTATTTCGCTGCACGTTGAACCCGATGGTGCTACAAAGTCACAATCTTAAAACTTCCATCATTCTCTCAAGAAATACCATGCGCACATGGTGTAGACGAGAGACTTCACAAATGGTCACGCTGTTCGTCGTTTCAGCCACTACGCTGTGTCAGTATTTTCATGTTTCTTAAAAATCTTTTGGTGTTCGCACGCAATATAGAAGGATCAAATGAGTTCCCGCCTCATCATTTCGCCAGCGTTTGATCTCCACTTAGCGTCATCTTCAACCCTGTGCTCTCATCTCACCAAGCCTTTCGCGCATCTCCAGCGGGCGAGCCTAGACCTGGGGAGACTCGAAGCAGCTTGTGGCAGACGCATGTTCCGCACATCCTGCATGTTTGCAGCCCTGCCGCCGCCTCCCGCCATCCGAGATGTTGGCAGTGAGCTCATTTAATCCTGTGCAAATTTACGCAATGTCGGTTTCCCCTGCAAGCAGTAATGTAGACGAAATGCTGCACTAGGGTGACGAGGGGCTTTATGTATCGAGGCTGCCCGCTCGATGAAGTCCTTACGAGCTTTCGGTCTTTCCTACCTCAGTCACTCATTATCGCAAGCCTAGTGCTGCTGCCACTCGTTTGATACGATCCATTACTGTCATTACTACGCGGATTACCGAAGCATATAACCCTACAGAAAGTAAACCTAAGATTAAACCTAAAGAATCATGAAGTCTACACTCTTCTCCATTGTTCCCCTGATGGGCTTTGCCCTGGCCCAGAAGGACTGCACCAGGCGCACTGTCACCAAGACTGAGACTGAGAGGACTTACGTTACTGTGCCGTCTGTCCCCGAGGGTGTCACGTGTAAGTCTTGATAGTCCATCAATATTTGAAAGAGACTATGCTGATCACAGCTATAGCCACAATCGATACGACAATCACCTCGACTATCGACATCACCACCACGATCACAGTAAAGCGCCCAACCTCTTCCGTTTTGGCAACTGCGACGGGTCTCCACTGGGGTAACTACCCTAACGGAACCATCCCTCACGGCACTGGCCGCCCCAAGCCTGTTCACTCTTCCGTCATCATCGCCTCCACATCCTCGACCGCCGCTGAGACACCTTTGCCTACCTTCGTTTTTCCGTCCAGCCAGGTCAGCGAAGCTGCCGTTCCTACCTCCGAGACCCCTGCTGCTGCTAAGTCTTCCTCTGCCTACGAAGCACCCGCTGCTTCTTCCACTCCCAAGGCTGCTGAGGCCGCGGCAGCGCCTGCGGCCACATCAGCTGCTGGTTCCAAGCGAGGCGAGGCCACTTTCTACGGCGGTAACACCGACGGCGGCGCGTGCTCCTTCACTGGCTACAAGCTGCCCTCCTCTCTCTTCGGCACCGCCTTGTCCGACACCAACTGGGCCACCGCGGGCAACTGCGGCGCCTGCGTGGCCGTCACAGGCCCCGATGGCAACAAGATCACCGCCATGGTGGTCGACGAGTGCCCTGGGTGCGGCACCAACCACCTCGACCTGTACCCAGAGGGTTTCGCCAAGCTGGCCGACCCCAGCAAGGGCGTCATCAACGTGAGCTGGGACTTTGTGCCCTGCGGCATCACCTCCCCCATCGTCCTGAAGAACAAGTCCGGCACCAGCCCGTACTGGTTCAGCATGCAGGTTCAGAACGCTAACGTGGCGGTGGCGTCGCTCGAGGTCTCGATCGATGGCGGCAAGAGCTGGAGCAAGACGGAGCGCAAGACGTACAACTACTTTGAGAACGCAGCTGGGTTTGGCAAGGAGAGCGTTGATGTCCGTGTCACCAGCACGAGCGGGGAGAGCATTGTTGTCAAGGATGTTAGCATTGCGGCGTTGAGCACTAAGACTGCGTCTGGCAACTTCGCGTAAGCTCTAAATTGGAGTGGGTAGAGGAAGGTCGGTGGTGCAGACGACGGTTTGTGTCTGACGATGTGTTGATGATTGGGATGTTTCACTTCTATTGAACCGATTGGGTTGATTCGCCTCCTGGGCATACATTATTTCTACCGCTAGTTCGGCTTTTGTTCAATGCTGATTGCTGCACTGCATTCGAGTAAACTTGCCGGTGTGATCCTTGGCTATATCGCATGTGCTTCGACTGTAAAGGATCGACTTGATATTGGTGCTCGGTTCTCTTGTCTGCCTGTCTATTCCTATTCATGCTGAGTGTTCAACACCTGCCAGAAGTCTGGTCTCAACAACTCCCCAGAGCATGAACACGAATCCAGAATCCATCCATTCCGTGAGAGTCCTCAGCGGTTGACACCTGATGAGGCATAGCTTCAGAACTACATGTAACCTTCCAAAACGCTTTTCGATACACTTTGATCCAACATTGACCACCCAAGATCCCCCCGGGAAAGAGCCATGTTTACAAGGGACAAAGCCTCCGTCACTCCAACCAGCGGGCCATGCGTCGCATCGATCTTTCTTTCGCTTCTGTATACATATCAATGTCTATGTAACCTATAGTATTGCCAGTTCAATTATCACGAAAGTGATAGGGATAATAAAATAAAATTCTTAACGGATGGTGCAGTGTCGTAAGGGAATACACTAACCCAATAAGAAGTCTGCGATTATCAACAACGAACAGCTTTTCTTTTTACCTATAAACATGCTGTGGGTTCGAATCAAAGCGCATCCCTTTGTTTTTTGTAGTCTCAAGTGAAGGTGGATAAGTGCTTTGTCTGCAACATGCCAAGGCAGGCACCTAGCTAGGTACGTCCCAACCACCCACGGGGCAAGAGACGAAACCGCAGAACAACCCCCAATCACCTCTTCCTCGGCACCTTCGGAGCCGGCAGATCCTCCCTCCTCCGAATCCTCACCCTGATATCCCCGTTCGGCACCTTGACGCTGGCCGCATCAACAGCCTTGGGCAGAACCCAAACGCCCGTCTTCCTCTCCTCTCCCTCCTTCCCAACACGGCTGTTGCTCTTCTTGGCTTTCCCTTCCTCGGCCATTGCAGCTGCGCCGGCGTGCACCTCGTCGCGGACCTCGATCATCTTCTCCATGAAGGATTTCTTGGGCGCCGGGGTGATGTCCCACAGCTGGACGACGCCTGCTACGATGGAGATGAGCAGTGCGGTTTTGTAGGGTGCGGAGGCGTCGGATGGGGGGATGATGGAGGGGCCCGGGACGGTGTCGATAAAGCGGTCGGGCATGAAGATTTCGGGGGAGGGGAACTCGCTGGCCGAGCTGTTGATGAGGCTCCGAGACAGGCCCACATCGATGTGGCTGCCTGCCTCGAGCTCCCATGATTCGTGGGCGCCGGGGCTCAGGCTCTTTTCGTCTAGGGAGGTGAGGTTGCTGGTGGTGTACATGGTAGCGCAAGAACCGTAGAGGCGGCGAGCTTCGCTGATGGAAGAGCGCAGGTGGGGGAAGGCTGTCGTGTCGTGGGGTTTGGCCGAGGAGGTGAATGAGATCTCGGGTGGGGCGGGGAACAGAGGATGGATCGACGGGGGCTGGATGGCGTACGCCCATGACCTGGTTTCCTCCTTGATCTTCGCGAAAGGTGTTGTTTGATCGTCTTGTGCTACCGAAGAGGGATATATATTGACCAAGGTCCAGAAAACGATGGGTACAACTTCTGCAACGATGCTGTGGATCATGTCGAGAGCGAGGGACGCCCGAGCTGGGATAGGTACGTCATGCTTGGTGAACAGCTGGTTGAGAGTCGCAAGAGGCGTTGATGTGTCCGCGTCTGTTTCCTCCTCACTCATACTCTCATCGTCGTCCGTCGGCGCTCGCCTGACTTTCGGGTGCGTAAGTTCGGTGAAGAGCCGGGTGAAGTTCACAGCAAGTCTCTTCTTGGCCAATGCAGCGGTTGGGAGACCCTGAATTGGTGACAAACGTGGGATACCCAGAGATAGTGCATAGAAGTGTTTGTTGAAATCTGCCAGATCAGATGCCAGTAGTTGGTATGATTCGGGGAATTGCGTTCCTGTGATGGGGCCGAGTACGGTGTTGCAGACAAAGTCGTTGATAAGGGTGAAGAAGTCACATTCCACCTCGGATGTCCCGTCTGTAAGCTCGACACTAGCCACTCGTTCCCATTGCATTTGGTCGACTATCGAAGAGTTGAAGGTGATCAGGTCTGGCAAAGTCTGCGTGAGTATCCTGCAGGACTCGGTGACCAGTGCTTCTGTCGACTGTGTGCCAAGGATGTCTTTGTTAACAGCCTCGTTGATTTTTGGTTGCAATCGTAGGTACTCCTGTTCATAGGTCTTTGGTAATCCAAAGGCGTTACAGAGAATTGCCCATCTAGAAGCCTCGTGTTCTGCCAGGTTGCCGCATTTCCTGTGGTATTCCTCAAGTAAGGCAGATGTCAGGAGCACGACATGCCTTGCACCTGCTGCCTTGTACGAAACGATACTATGTACCGATGCATCTCTGACCCCCTTCAACCACTCCTGCTGACCAGAGACAATGTTTCCTAGATGTTGGATTCCAGGAATCCAGTATGGCAGCGATTGTACCCTGCTCTTCCCGCCATTCTTGCTCTTACTTGTACTCTTCGAGCCGGAAAGTAGCCTTGTAGGAAGAAGAACAAATACTGCTGAGATCGCAAACTGCGGCAGGATGTCGAACCAGGAGAATTCCTCGCCCACAAAGTCTTGCAGTATTTGGCCAAGTCCGTACCAGTAGGCTACGCTCAGTATGAACGGGCTGAGAAGCAGCAGATACCATGTTGGCATAAACAGTGTTTTTACTAAGCCATTAGAGGCATTAATGGCCACGAATAGACCCTTGAGCGCCATATTGGCGTGTTGTCGTCGTCGTCAACCCTAACGACTAGATGCCAGATTGAAGGGGTTTGGCCGATGAGGTCCGCTCCACGAGGTGAAGCTCCAGCGAGACGGGTTACGAGCCACAATCAGGAAATGGTCTGGCGTACCACTCTAAGGAAACAAATAGGAGAGGACACCGTTGGTAAGGCTGGGAAATAGGACGCTACCTTTAGAGTGTGTGTAAGACGAGGTGACGGTAACATGCGCTAAGACTTAAGTAGTATCTGCCTTTTCAGGCCCTAGCGCCTTCGCTTTCTTGCCCAAAGATAGATCTCACCTTCAAGTTGTGCAGCTCGACTGGCATTGGTGCATCTTGCTCAACCTTAGGAAATAGAACTCGAGCTCTTTATCCGATCTGATATTAGCCTTGCCAAAGTCTCGTAGGCCTACGACGAAGAAATCCGTGGTGGGTCGCTCCGCCCTTCAGCCCTCTTTCACGACTAATTCCGCCCTGTCAGTCATACCCTTTGCTTATATCATCATCATTGTGGTGCGGAATTGAACATTGGAGACTCTTCAGCACATTGTCATAGTATGTTAAAGTCCACCTTTCAATGCTTCTGGAGGCAGTCCATCAACTTACCCCGCCAAGGTTTCGACAAACGTGCGCTATCAAAAGCACATCAGCACTATCAAACGCCACAACACGCTTCTCAAGAGCCTCTAAGAGCCTCAAGCATCCCATTCGCCAAAGCCAAACAGATTTCTGAGCCGTTGAGTCCAGATCATTCGACCAAGATGACTTCAACACCTGTGCCCAAGCACCTAAATTTCATCACAGGCAACAAGAACAAGCTTGCCGAAGTCCAAGCCATCCTTGAAGGCGTCATTGAGCTTCGAAACCAGAATGTGGACTTGGTCGAGATTCAAGGAACTGTCGAAGAGGTCACGCTGGACAAGGCACGACGAGCAGCGGAAGCAGTATGTTATGTTGACAACATCTCTGTTCAGTAATAGCTAACCCTTACGTAGATTGGAGGCCCGGTCCTAGTTGAAGACACTTGCCTATGCTTCAAAGCCATGAACGACCTGCCCGGACCCTACATGTATGGCTTTCTCTGCGACCCTCCCGCCCCGTTGCATATTGTGCTAACCCACCACTAATAGCAAGTGGTTCATGCTCTCCCTTGGACCTCTCGAGTTGCACAAGATGCTATCCGGCTTCGACGACAAGTCGGCACAGGCGGTGTGCACGTTCGGGTACTGCGCCGGACCTGGCCACGAGCCGATTACGTTCCAGGGACGCACGGATGGCAAACTGGTGCCGAGTCGGGGACCTACTGTGTTTGGTAAGCAGCTGTTCCCAAGGTACGGGGTCTGACATGAACGCTAACATAAGGGCAGGCTGGGACTCATGCTTCGAGACACAGACCGGCCAGACATATGCCGAGATGGAGAAGGTAGAGAAGAACAAGATCAGCCACCGCGGCAAGGCGCTGGAGAAGCTGAAGGAGTGGTTGGCAAGCCAGCCCACCGCTTAGAACCTCATCGCATCCCTATAGAAAGGAAGAGTAGAAGAACACAAACTCACCTAGCACAGCTCAGCGCAGCTCAGCGCCGCAATCTTTATCCTCTCCACTCCCCAACAAACTCCCTACTCATCATCCTTATGGTCCTTCTTCCAGTTCTCAATCCACTGCTCAATCCGCTCCAAATTCCCCTCCACGTCATCCGCACTATCACTCCTCAACTCCTGCACAATCTCCTCCTTGTACGCCTCGCGCGCCTCATCCAGCAGCACCTGCATAATCTCACTGTCCATGTTCTCATCCAACTTCTTGTCCTTGTATCCGCGCGCAGTAAGACGGTCGTACAGGACGGTCGAGTCGCAGCGCAGGACGACGACGAGGTCGATCCAGCGCTCGGGGAAGAGGTCGCACGCGTGCCAGTCGAGGATGGAGCCGCCTTCTTCGGAGATCTTGCGTTCCTCGAGGTAATCTAGGAGCTGTGGAATCAAGAGGCATTAGTATACAGTAGGGTTGAATGGAAGAGAGATAGGCAAGTTACCTTATCCTCGTCGACAATCCAGCTCCCGGTCTCCTCGTCCTTGCCCTCGTGGAACCCCTCATCCTTGACAATCTGGTTCACAGATACGTGTTTCAGCCCTGTCGCGCGTGCCAGCTGTTCGGCGTGCGTTGTCTTGCCTACACCAGGTGTGCCGGTGAGGATAATGTTCGGGCTCTTGCGCGCCATGGTCTGGATTGTGCGGTTTGAAAGTTGTGCGTGGGCTATTCGTAGTCGCGAGTATCTGCTGGCGGTAGATATATAGGTTTGGAAAGCAAGGACTTTGTGCTGTGGACGAATCGGTGTGCTGTTTCTTTTTCTTGCTGGCTGGACCTGTTACCTTTCTCACAAAAATTATTGTCTGGCGGGGTAGCCAATCACAGGCTTAGTGCGGGGTAGTCGTCATGATCCACGGCCACTCGTGTATGCAGCATGAAATATGGTAAATTGGTCGGGACTGGGGCGTGCTTGATATCAAGTCTTCCTGAGCAGCATCACCGTATCGATCTTGCTCTCCTGAATGTTTTCTCGCACCATGCTGATATTGGTACGTGTAGGGGATGTCAACTCGCTTTCGTGTCTCATTCATCTCGTTCTATATACCAAAACTTTTGCTATCCATCGCGGTAGTCGTGATTCGTCCGCTGCTAATCGCTCACTCATGCCATCGGTATACAACGTATTCCAACTCCTACGCACCACGGCAAGGCCTGGTGCAACCGGGCACGGCGTGCTTGAGAGGAAGCTGCGGGCAGGGATTATTAGGGTCGAGTAGAGTGGATCGAGGGCGCAAGAACCAGTATAGTTCATGTGTAGCTAGAACAACCACCCCCAATCGGCGTCCGGCTCTTTTGATGCAATGATACGCCGTGTGAAAAACATGTAGTGCTGCAAAAATAACGGGAGGAAATCAGGTTGCGAGCCTGTCACAGCCAGAAGTACCATCTAGATTGAACAAGCTCAATGCCCAGAGATATCATCGAAGAAGGTCGGTCGAAAGAGACATCTAGCTCTGCTTGCACTCAGCAGCCTCCTGCTTGGGTTTTGTGCCGTCGTTCTGCAATATTGTCAATATTTCACTATCGCGTCTTGGAGAGGGATAGCTTACCTCGTCATCTGACTCCTCGTCCTCATCACGGTCGTCGCTGAGCTCGTCCTCATCTTCATCATCCTCGTCCTCAAACTCGCCCTCGTCGAAGTCCTCGAAGTTCTCATACTGAAGAGCCTCGCCGGTGAACCAGTCGATGGCGCGGGGAATGAGCTTCTCCTTGATGTCCTCACCGAGCTGGTAGTCGAGCTCGAGGCGCTCCTCAATGTCGGAGGTAGCGTCATCGTCGTCCTGGGGAGGGCTCGGGGGATCGAAGAAGTTGAAGAACGACTCTGTAGGCACGGTCTTCTTGACGACGCGGGTCTGCTTTGTGTCTGCTGGTCATTAGCTTTTGACATCTATCAAGCGGGTCACAACTCACTCTTGTTCCTCTGCTTCTTGCTCTCGACGCGGACGGTAAGGTCCTTGCCCGCCTTCCACTCGATCTTGTCACCCTCGGCGTGGTCGTAGATGAAGTCACCGCCGTAGCCGTTCTCCTCCTGGTAGAAGTAGGTCTTGGTGATGGTCTTGTTTGTGAAGAACTCGTTCTCCTCAAATTCGAAGATGAGGCGGAACCCAGGGCGGTCGAGGTACTCCATGCGGACATCGGTCAGGTGCTTCAGTGCAGCCTCATCGCGGTCTGTGATCATCTCGGCGAGCGAGACCTGGTTCTTCATGGCGCTGAGCCAGAACTCTGGGATACCCTTGATGTCCTTGCCCTCGTCCTTGTTGAGCTCCTTCTCGCCCTCCTCCTCGTCATCCTCATCGTCCTCATCTTGCTGCTCGCCAACCTTAACCTGCTCCTCGGAGGGCTCGGCAGAACCGTTGACGATCTTCGCACGCTGCTGGTACAGAGGTGTGAACTTGGCGAAGTACTTCTTCTCGAGCTGGAGAACCTCCTCCTGGAACTCGGCCTCGAGCTTGGAGTGCTCCTTCTGGACACCCTTCAGGCCGGCAACGCGACGGCGGACGGAGCCAGGAAGCGACTCGATGTAGCCACTCGAGCGGCCAACCAGGGAACCAAGCTTTGCCTGCATCATCGAGACCAGAGCGGGGTTGGCAGCGAACAAATCAGCGGCGGCGCGGTCTAGCTCCTCTGTAAAAAAAAAATTGAATTAGCGGTCAAGAACAGCAAAAGCGCCAGCGCGCGGGGCTGGGAGGGGCAGCAAAACAACAAAAGCAAAAAGTGCGTGTGGCGTACCTTCTTTGATGGTGCCAACGTTCGGCTGCTGGGCGCGCGACGAGATCGGAGCAGCGTTCGCGGGGGTGTTCTGTGGTGTGCTGGTGGGCTGCTTGTTAGACCTTGGGACATCCATAGTGGCGGTTGGGGTTGTGTGGGAGGGTAGAGGGTCGGGAAAAAGGTGTCGTGGGGCAGAAAGAGACTTACGGAGCAGAGCTGGAGTCCATCTTCTTATTGCGGATCGGCTCAGACATCTTGGCAGAGGTTCTATGGTTCCGCGACGCAAGGTGGCAAAATGTTGAGGGATGTTGTGTGTTGGTGAATGACTATGCAGCTTTTGGTGGGACTGGAGGGGCGGATTTGGGGCGGGCTGCTTTTAGCGGCAGGCCAAGCGTGAAAGAACGACCGTCGAAGCTGAGTTTACGGATGACGGAACTGGTGCGCAATAGCGTGCTTAGGCGGCAGCAAGTTTGTGTTTTGGTATGTGGGAGTAGCTGGAAGGGTGGACGCGAGCTTTATGAACTCTGCAGCTCCGTGCCGTGAGGGCGCTGCACGTGTCTCCTGCCATGCACATCCACGAGAAGCTGCGACTCGAATCAATCTGCCGAACGCCATTGCTCGCAGCAGTTGCCCGTCGCTACAATACTAGCGCCGACATTGGCCGCAGGCGCCCTCTTTTGATCCCTCCCTTCTGCTACACACGTTCCTCCACAGATTGGGCGCCGTAAACAGGAATGACAGCACCTCGGAAGCGTCACCGGGCTGCTTTTTCGTTCACCTAACCGCTCTGGGGCAGCTTAGACGGCACGTTGTCGAACCTTGGGACGACTTGCAGAAGTTCGTTGCTGCGAGGTTGCTCATACACAGTATGTACTACTTGTGTATGAGCCCTGCATGTCTGCATCTCACGGACAACCTCGTAGCCGTACTTTCCCATGTTCTAGAAGAAAGCGGGGGCCATACAAGAATTTCTTGCTAGAAAACTTACCCGCCGCCATTTTGCACGACTAGTCGAGCCACCCGAAGGGGACAAGCGGCTGGGGATGGGGTTAGGGAATGCTTGCACGTCACCCCGACCGAACTCCAAGTTCGGTAATGCTACCGAGAGTGCATGCAAGCTTACACATGGGAAGCGTCTTGTTGATATCAACAGTGCTGTCGCGTGCTTCCACGGAGGTACATTGATCACCTGCGTAACCTACCACGACTGATTAGAGCCCTGCAGATGCCAAAGCTCGCATAAGAGAGATTATATCTCGCGTGTCCAGCGCCCAAAATGTACCTGTGCCTCTTTTGTGTTTCCTACAACGAGATTGCAGGTACATTAGCAAGACTATTGTACAAGCGCTGCCCAACAAAAGAACCTCACAAAGATCAATGCCACAGTAAAGTTTAGCCATCGCTGCCTGATCACGAACAAGCAATTGATATGGTCCCGCATGCGCAGAAGCACCTTGCACAAAAGTCACGATCTATTGTTGAGTCCATTCAGTACTTCGCAATCCTTCCAAGCTTCGCTGTAGTAAATCCTGCGACGACCGCACACATGGCCCCGATGAACAAACAAACACTGATGGCGTTCACGCCTTCGGTGCTATGGTGCTCGTGTTCAGGCGCATCGCTGAGTTCGGGACTCTTACCGGGCTCAAGCAGACTGAACACTACGAAGCTGATTCCCGTACCCACAAACTGTGGCAATGTGGTATACACGTTCATAATGCCAAGATACTTGCCACTGCCCTCGCCAGTGGATTGCTGTTCTGAGTCGGGCTGCTGCAGGTGTAGGGTGGATGGACCATCGAGTTCGATAGAATTACGGCCGAGAGGTACGTATGAAGGAGTAGAAGAGAGCCTGTTTATTTCTACGCCAAGAAAGGCGAAGGGCGCCCAACAGCTTATTGCCCATGAACTGGTATAGTTAGTTTGATGAGGGAAGCAGATGGGGCGAAGGTAAACGTACATGCCGCAGATGCCTATGATGAGAGTGGCACTGCGGAGAGATTGGACGAAGGGTGCTAGGCACATAGCAGCTGCGAAGACGCCGTGCGAGATCGCCCATGCTGTGAGAAGAGTGGGTTTGAACTTTCCGGCTTTCTCAACCAGAGTTGCGAGCTTTGCCGGTGGTCGTGCAGTAAAGGGTGGTTCTTCGCCCTCTGGACTTTTGACCATGAAAGGCAGCAAGACAGACATGATGAACGTGACGATCGAGAACCCGATCAACGCCAGCGATCCGATGCGGCCGACCTGTCCAGTCATATCGTCGGACTCTTTGACAGCTGCAGGTGCATCGTATCGAAGGTAGGTTTCGCCAACCCAGGTGGTGCTGTAGAAGAGGAATGGAAACCAGCCTGTCACATAGTCAGTATCAACCGTACAACACTCCTAGACGAAACCTACCAATCCATGCCCAGAACTGCACATGGCAGATCAACTTGATGGTTGCTGGCAGGTCAAAGGTCGATTTTGCAAGATCAATGAGTACTCTCGAAGCACTCAGCTGCTCTTCACCGTCATGCCCGATTAGCACCCTCTCAGTAACAGCCCAGCTCGTAATTCCTACAGCCAAGCAGAGGCTGAAAGCAGCAACTACAACGAGTTGCTTGAACTGCGTATCGCCCAGCAACGTCCCAAACACTGTATCCAGCTTGAGAGCGCCGATACCATACCCAATCAGACTTCCCACCGCGACCATTCGACTGGCCCAACTGCTGCCAGCCTGTTGTTTCGGAATCGGTAATGTATCGACAATCAGACCTCTGCAGCTGCCTTGCACAGCATTGATAGCAAAGTCAATCCCATAGATACTGAAGATAGCGAGTACTATCGTCGCGTTCTTGATAGTGTCCTTATCGGTCGCAAACCAGGCAACCACCTCCTTTGTCCATCCGAGCAGCAGCAGGAACAAGGACGTAAGGATGGCGCAGCTGACCATGAACGGGCGTCTACGACCGTAGCGCGAGGTCGAGCGATCTGCTATCACACCAACAACGGGCTGCATTATCAGGCCCGAAAGTGGCCCGGCAATCCAGACGAGGGAGATGCGTGACTTGGTGAGACCGAGTTCGAGGAGGTAGGGCGTGCAGTAGGTCATTTCGACGTTCCAAGTGATCCTGCGACAGTCAGTATTAGTTATGCTTTGCTATCAAGCTGGAGTTCATGGAATACGCACTGCAGACCAATGAGCGATGCCGTGAGCAATACCATGCGCATGCTCTCACTCGAGCCCTTGACAGACGGCGTGCCGGCCCATTGCGCTACAGACGGCATCCTCCCTCTCTCTTGTTATTCTCCAATGGGCTTTGCGTGTCAAGGTCCAGCGATCTGGTGTGTGGCCGCGTGCGTTGTTTGTTGGAGGATGGAAGGTTGCATTGGACGGAAGCCCGTGGGACTCAGGGTCTCATACAGCTTCGCTATTGAAGAGTCGTGAAACGAGACAGGATATGAGTGCACGAAGTAGAAAGTCAATGATTTATTTGTGATGTACAAGTATACATTGCTGCAGGGGTGAGTGAGACGTCAGCCTCCAAGATGCTTGGGTATGGGAACGTTGGGGCTAGCGCTAGGGTTATGTATAGAACGGGCCGCTTGCGTGCAGCGCGACGACACTGAACGCCTGGTCTCGGCATAATGGGCGCCGACTTGGTAGATTTTACATGCCTGTCCTCACTCGAGTCCTTTGAGTCCTTCGAATCAACTGGGTCTACAATGCACACGTCGACGATGTTGTCGCTACTCTTTCGCGCTGTTTCCCGATTCAAGAGAGCAATCAAGCGATGACGTGTTCGCAAATCTCATCTCCACACCCCGTACCGCCCTATCCATCTAGGCATTTCTAGTTGTGGGGAAGGGTTGCCGGCTAGGCCGACTATCACGAAGCTCTCTGACTCTCTGAGCCTACTGAAGTGGACCAGCAATACGCATGGGCAGTGATCCGAGATATTTATTCTGAGTACACTATTAATCGTCTTCTATGAACTATTTGACAATAAATTAAAGGACTAATAAACACAATATATCAAGATGCGCCAGAACATGCCATGGATATACAGCTCCTAACATACATGTACAATATATAACAATACCGATGTGACAGCATATTCGTCTTGCCTTGACACGCAGTCAATAATTGGAAAACACGACTCATCAAGCACCGATCATCTCTTTCGGCACACAAGCAAAGCCCGTGCTGATGACAGCCAAGATGGTGCTGAATATGATCAGGGCCCAGTTCAAGGCCTTCTCTCCTGGACTGATGACCTTGCCGAAAAGCTTCAGGTGGAAAGCGACTGGCAGAATGATGCAGATTGAGAAGCAAGCGACACTGCCAAGAAGTGCCATGATGCGGTCGAATGACGGAAAAACAATGGCGATGAAGACAAAGACAACGAGGGTGATAATGCGTAGCGCCACCTTGAAAAGGCCTCGATTGAGGCCTGACATTCCATTCAAGGAGGAGGAAACAGCCATAGAGCGTGTATCAAGACCGAAGAGTACTTCAAGCGTGGACACGATAGGACGCGCGTTGAGCGGGATCTTACTAAGTGGGATAATGGCGATGCAAATGGCGATGAACACAGACAAGCCTGCAGGATAGCCTGGCGTCCTGAAGATGTTGTTCGTGATTTCCTCACTCGCGTCGTCGCCGAACATAAGGATGCCGGCGCAGGCCATACCAATATCGATTATGTAGGTGAAAATGTAGGTGATGTCGACTCCGCGGCGATATTTGTAGGGATGCCTCATATCTCGGTAGATGTTAGGAAACACAGAGTGGCCGCCCCAGGGAGACATAAGCAGACCGAAAGAAAGGGGTATTGTCATCCAGTTTTCCGGGAACAGATATTGGGTCATGGGCTGACGGATCGATCCAGGGGCCTCAGGCTTGATGAGGCCATCGGCCCACACAGCAAGGGTGATACCAAAACAAGACATCACGCCCAGGATGGACGTAAACGATAATAGACGAAGAGGAAGAAAGCTCAGAGGGACCAGGATAACGCCGCAAACGATTTTCCAGGTAACGACGTCGTAGCCGGATATGAGAGCATTCATACTGTCGGCGAAGAGCACGACAAGGGCAACACATGCCGCCAGAAGTTCGAGAGAGAAGAGTATGCTGACGGCAATGCGGGCCTTGTTGCCGAAAGAGACATAGGCAAGGTCGGCGAAGGTGATGAGGGAGCTGTCAACGTCCAAGCATTTGGCCAGTAGCTTCGCTGTGTATCCGGTGACAACGGCCGACCAGGTGAGGAAGATGGCGCCGATCACCCAACCGGAGTACTTAAAGGCTAGGGGCAGCGTTAGCAGCCCCACACCAACTAGAACGTTAACGGAGTTGAAGATGGTCTGCGGAAGCGTCGACTGCCCGACTACGACGTTGATGATGTGCCCATCTTCTTCCACCTGCTTGACCAGCAGCGGTTCGCGCTCTTGCTCTGGCTCCTGCACGCCCTTCTGCTGCTGCTCGGTGAATAGACGTGCAGCGTGGCGCATCGAGGATTCGTTGACGCGTGAGGACAAGCTGCCGTAGGCTGTGCCGTAGCTCCCACCGAATGGCGACGATAGCGACGGTTCGATTTCAAAGATACTGTCGCCCCGTCCTCGCAGTCGCTGTTGAGAGTCCCTCGGCAGAAGACGTGTGTTCTCGCTGATAGCACTTTCCGCATCGTCGGCTACAACGGCCTGGTCAGACGAGCGCCTTCCCTGTGTCTGTAGCGCCTGCCGAAGGCTGGAGCGGTGTTCTGCCAGAGTACTAGGAACGAACCCCGCGCGTGGAAACTCGGCGGTGGGTGTCTCGTCATCATCCTCATCGTCGGTCTCTACGCGGAAACTTGGGCGCACGGGAGTGATCTCGAAGAAGCCTGCGGCTCGCTGCCACGAGCGGGCGAAGTTGTTGATACTGTTGACGCCGCCTGCATCGCCTAGCGCTTGCAATTGCTGCGAGACGGAGGACCTATTGTTCTTTGTCAGTTTGGTCTTGGTTGGGCTTTCTGCCATAGCAGTTGCAGAGATTGCCTACCTCCGTCGCCGCAGGGCGCCATGGATTGCCGGAGAGGAGGTACCTGTGTTGGAGGTGCTCTGCTCGCTGGGCCGCCGTTCGAGTTCGTCCCACTGCACGCGACTACCCTGCGAGCCCACAGAGGCACCGCGCACGCCGTCGTACTGGTCCCAGTGGGACGGCTGCTTGCCCTTGATGTCCATGATGGTCGGTCTTCAGCCTCTCACACAGGCGCGAACACGATATATATAGCAACAGGAATAGTGGTAGCAATGGTAATAGCAGTAGCAATAGTCAACAGATAAGGGAGGGCAGGTGGAGCCCATATAAAACTTGTTCAAGGGCCCATGCAGGGTGCGGGAGCTAAATGCAGTCTCGAGGGAAGGTTATCGTCGGTAGCAAGATTGTGCTGAGGAAATGTGTAACGCCTCCAATGCATAGCGGCAGTTATCTTGGACAGAAGCGCCGAGAACGGAGAAAGACATCATGGATGAGGGTTTGGGGATAGCCATGTCACGAGGGAGCTGGAGAAGACGCGCCCCGCATGTGCTCTTTCGTCATGCCGCGGGCGCACAGCAGCCGTGCTGTACCGTGGGTGGGCCGGGTAAGCGATTGGAAGGGGCCTTGAGGTCTTCGCAGCCATCAGTGACTGTGTTTGACTGTAGCTGACTGAATTTTGACTGTGCATGACTGTACCTGACCTGCAAATGGGTGCGCCACGGTACCTGGCCAGCGAGACGGATAAAAGCCCCGTCGTCTGTCGTGCGCTGCTGTTGCATCCACTCCCGTGCCCGTTGCTGACCGTGGTATTGGCATAGCTCGCGGCCCGCATTTGGCGTGCGGACATTGTGCAGTTGCAAATTTATCGGGCGCACCCCGCCTCATCCTAACAACACCATCCACACCGCGAAGATGTCGTCGAAGGAGCCCCAGCCCAACGACGCGGAGAAGAACATCGAGATCTGGAAGGTCAAGAAGCTGATCAAGCGTCTTGAAGCCGCCCGTGGAAATGGCACATCCATGATCTCACTCATCATCCGTACGTGAGCCCCCCCCCCCCCCCCCCCCCCTCCCCCCCCCCCCCCCCCTCCTCCTCCTCCTCCCCACGCCAGTACACCCCCTCCCCCACCCACCTCTTACTTATGTTAAGAGAGAGTCCTGAGACACACTACCCAGATCACGTTTCTCTTCTCAACGTTTTCCTCCACCATGTGTGTGATGGACCGGGGTAGGGAGAGTATAGCGCTTTGTTTTTCCATTTCTTCCTTGCTCAGTCCAACACATT
>KZ107854.1:499329-563018 GCA_002116315.1 Epicoccum nigrum
CTTGCCCCTAACGCAGCGCTTCCCAACTTGCAGAGACAAGCGCCAATTGGCGAGCATAAAAAAGCGGGCCAGCGGGGGGGGGTAGTGGGAATACAATCTTCTTCTTGGGGTTTAGGGGTTTCCTTAAACAACTCCTAGTTGGGAAAAAGGACAGGCCCAGATCTTCCCCCATATCCCGTCCTGGGCCCCCCCCCCCCCCCGGCTGAGCCTTGCCGCGCACGTCGCCATGCCTCCATGTGTGAGCGCCACTACTTACACTGCACAGCACCCAAGGACCAGGTCTCGCGCGCCGCGAAGATGTTGGCTGAAGAGTTCGGTACCGCCTCCAACATCAAGTCCCGAGTCAACCGTCTGTCGGTCCTGTCCGCCATCACCTCGACCCAGCAGCGCCTGAAGCTGTACTCCAAGGTCCCCCCCAACGGCCTCGTTATCTACTGTGGTGAAATCCTGACCCCCGAGGGTAAGGAGCGCAAGGTCAACATCGATTTCGAGCCCTTCAAGCCCATCAACACCTCGCTGTACCTCTGTGACAACAAGTTCCATACCGAGGCACTGAGCGAGCTGCTTGAGTCGGACCAGAAGTTTGGCTTCATTATCATGGACGGAAACGGCGCCCTCTTCGGCACTCTTTCAGGAAACACCCGTGAAATCGTTCACAAGTTCTCTGTCGATCTGCCCAAGAAGCACGGCCGTGGTGGTCAGTCTGCTCTGCGTTTCGCTCGTCTGCGTGAAGAGAAGCGCCACAACTACGTCCGCAAGGTCGCCGAGTTGGCTGTGCAGAACTTCATCACAGCGGACAAGGTCAACGTAGCTGGTATCATTCTGGCTGGTAGTGCCGATTTCAAGAACGATCTGAACCAGTCCGATCTCTTCGACAACCGCCTGCAGTCCAAGGTCATCAAGGTCGTCGACGTCTCCTACGGTGGTGAGAACGGCTTCAACCAGGCCATCGAGCTGTCCTCGGAGACGCTTGGCAACGTCAAGTTCATTCAGGAAAAGAAGCTCATCAACCAGTACTTCGACCACATCTCCATGGACTCTGGCAAGGTCTGCTATGGTGTTGAGGATACCCTCAAGGCTTTGGAAGCTGGTGCTGCTGAAACTCTTATTGTCTTCGAGAACTTGGAAATTACACGCTGGGTCCTCAAGGCTTCTGATAATACCGAGGTCATTCTTCACACCAACAAAACACAGGAGGCTGACCGCACCAACTTCATGGACAAGACCACCGGACAAGAAATGGAGATTGTTGAGCAGTCATCCATGCTTGAGTGGCTCGCCGAGAAGTACCGCGATTTCGGTGCCACCCTTGAGTTTGTCTCAGACCGCTCGTCTGAGGGCAACCAGTTCGTGAAGGGTTTCGGTGGTATCGGTGCCATCCTGCGTTATGCGCTCAATTTCGAGCAGCTTGCCGACTTTGATGATGATGAAGACGAATTCTACGATGATTGACGGTTGTGCGCCCTCGCTGACTGCGAGGCAGCCTCCCCACTCCACGCGTCGAGTGAAGGAACGTCCGCTGCCCGCGTGCCAAGTCAACATGACGCGCCCGGATTGAAGGACGGAGCAGTCGATATCACGACGCTTCGCCTCTCCCGATTGTAGATGGATAGGGGAGCGTTCACGGAGGCTTTGTATGGTAAGTTAGGCCATACACGATACAGCTCCAGTGCTAATATTTCGACAGGCTGATGAACCACCATTCTTAACACCACCCCTTTCGTTCTACGGAGAGGCAGCAGCCTTCTCTGACAAGTTGCTCAATCAAATCTGATTGCAGAGCTCTATCCTAGCCGCGACTGAGAGTGAAGAGACGAATAGGTTACTGAGAATAGCCATTGACAATCATCTGCTTGCGAGCTTTCCGCAACAATCCCAGTTGGTAGAAGGAGAGGCAAATTGCTCATTCGCGTATGCGTCAGCTCGTCTGTCGTTCATATCCAGCTGAATAAAAAACGTGCTTCGAAACTGTTGTTTTTGTCTCTGTGACTGTAGTGTGGCCATGTTATGATGTACATGCCCAGTCCTCGTGATGTGGATCCCATGCACTTGTCGTAGATGCGCGCCCTATACAGTGGACGTACAAATAACCATTGGACGGCAGATCTACATCATAGGGCGGCCGATGCCGCTCTGATATTTCGAACCCCGAACCTCACTTTCTCGAGTTTCTCCCTTGCTACAATTTACACCACGCACAATTCTACGCCATGTCACCAAAAGTAGCTTTTCTGGGGCCAGAGGCAAGCTATACACATCAGGTTTGTGAAGTTTCAGTCATTCGTGTTGCCGTTTTGTCATTTTCAAGATCTTCCGGAAGAGTCAAGATGTCGCCATCCAATTAGAAACGAAAGGCATCGCAAGATCATTGAAACCTTCGTATCTTGCGACGTTGGCTTCGAGTCGCTTGTCCTTGTGGATATTATTTTTCGAATATATCTGAACCTCAGCATCTATTCTGTACTGACGTTATTCAAGGCGGCCCTTGACACCTTCTCGCCTGACAAATATACTCTTACCCCACAAACCACCATCGAGGATGTCTTCGCCGCAGTACAGGATGGCAGTGTCTACCGCGGAGTTGTGCCTTTTGAAAACAGCACCAATGGATCCGTAGTCTTCACTCTCGACCTGTTCGCCGATCTACACAGCAAGTACAGCGACATTCTCGTATGCGGCGAAGCGTACGTGAGCGTGAGCCACTGCCTGCTTGGTCTTGACACTTCAGTAACCAGCGACTACTCGAAGATCAAGAAACTGTACTCCCATCCACAGGCATGGGGCCAGTGCAAGACGTTTCTACAACAGCACCTCAAGCACGCAGAACGCTTCGATGTGTCCTCCACCTCTCGCGCCGCGCAGATGGTCGCGGAAGGCAACGATCCCAGCGCGGCAGCTATCAGCAGCAAGGTTGCGGGTACGCTGTTCAAGCTTTCGCTTCTATCTGAAGGTATCAACGACGTCAGCGGCAATCAGACACGCTTCTTGGTCTTGCGGCGGAGAGACACCTCAGATGAGTCGACACCAACGTCTGCACCGAGCACAACCCTGGATGTCGAGGAGAGCCCGTATGCAGAAGACTGTAAGACATTGCTGTTATTCACTCTTCCATACACACCATCGAATCCTAACCCCGGCGCTCTGGCTCAATGTCTGTCTGTCTTCGGCAGATACAAGCTCAATTTGACGAGCATAAACACGCGGCCAAGCGGAGTGGCGAGTTGGGAATACATCTTCTTCATTGAGTTTAAGGGACGCAAAGAGAAGGATGGTAGCGGAGCAGTGAATGCTGCGTTCAAGGAGCTTAGCGGCGTATGCGAGTGGTATCGATGGCTGGGAAGCTGGGAGAACAGACAACCGGCGCCAGTGTGCCTGGGAATATAGACTTGAAACAAGTCTGGCAAAGCAGCTGCTGAATTGGGCTGGGTATTGTGCGTTACATGCACTGCTATTGACTCAGCTATAGCGACAATACTTTTATTACCTTGGAGCAGAATAAGGAACGCATAGACAAGGGAAAGCTTTCTAGACTCAGTACCTGCCAGGCTAGCGTACCTGCCACCTGGTTCATAGGCGCAGCAACTTTCACCCAGTTCGGTAACAAGCACCTTCCCAACCCAGTAATCGTGGTCGCTACCTAATCATCAAGTTTACATACATCCAGACAAAACCTGCCTCTACGACACCACAACACTGAAGAGCCAATACTGACAACCAGAACCATTACTACATACTACATTAGTAACTTTACACACCATCCGCTTGTATCAAACACCATGTCAGTATCGCCGAAGAGCACG
This sequence comes from Epicoccum nigrum, assembly GCA_002116315.1. Taxonomy (NCBI): domain Eukaryota; kingdom Fungi; phylum Ascomycota; class Dothideomycetes; order Pleosporales; family Didymellaceae; genus Epicoccum; species Epicoccum nigrum. The sequence continues at coordinate 503,130 of KZ107854.1, forward strand.
CCAACATCGCCGAGAGGCAAGTCGGCATCACCAAGCAAGTCGATATCACCAAATAAACGAAAGCAAGACAGACCGCCACGTGGTAGACCGCCTAAGCGCAGCAACATCTTCGAGATGTCAGAATCACCACCATTACACTCACCACGGGTCTTCTTGCCAAGTGTTACCGTCCAAGTTGAAGGCCATGCGAAGCACACTAGGCACGCCCCGACACCGCCACCGCTCACTGCCGCAGAAAAGACTTGTAAAACCAGATCAACCAAATTGGCGAAGGGCACCAAGAAATCGAAAGCTGCTAGCCCTTCCTTCGAGACGCCCGGGACAGAAGCCGCTGCCAGATTATCAACGTCGAGTCCTTTCCTGGACTGGCTTGATGTGCATACCGATAGCTTGTTCAAGAAGTTGAATAGCTACGACAAGGAACCGAAGTCTGAGATAGTGACGAATCCTACAGAAATCGACCCTGTGAGATACCCGGACCCCGATGAAGGAATCATCAGCAAAGTTCATGTCAAAAAATATCCAATCTACGCAAAGAGCTATGTGGAGTATTTACTCACAGGCGACGCCATGATGACTGTCGCCATTCCAGTGCCGAGCATACGAGACAAACGCGTCGAATACCCACTTCCTGGTGAGCTTGTGCCAATCGATACAACCATGGTTCCCGGCGAGAGCGAGACGGATGAGATGTTTATGATGTCTGGCGCGCTTCCAGTTGAGAATGTGCACGACGAGAACGCAACTCAAGCGGTGATGACAGACGCGCTTCTTCTTCAGAACTTGCAGGACGATTTCACCGTAGAAATAACGCAAGGGAAAATGACCGACACGCTTCCCCTTGAGAGCATAGCACACACGATGGTGACTGGCCCGCCTCCTCTCGAGAACGCGCAAGATGAGGCCACCGAGGACACAACGCAAGCGGCCTCTTAGATAGATACGTCGTCTGGCTCAAACCAAGCCTCAAAACCCGACAAAGAGAACCGGCCGCCTGGCAGCCAGAACCCGCAAGAAAGCCAAGCCATACCCACGCTCAGGTCTGTCGACGTCTCACCACACACCATCCCACAAGAAAGCCAGGCCTTAGTTCCGTTCAAGCACCGCAACCTCTTGCCACCGCCGCAAAAGCCGAAGCGAAGGTTCGTAGGCAGAAAGGGACGGCTGCGCAGAGCCTCCCCCGGGTCAAAAGATGGGAAGCCGAAGCTCAGCGAGGAGGACCAGGAGCTTGCACGAGCCGTGGACAGGATCAACGCGAACCACGATCTGCTAAAAGCGCTGCTGTTCATTGTTGGGCAAAAGGTGCCGGATGCTCGTAAGCTGATACTTGAATCGTACGTGCACTTGGTGGACAACAGAGAAGGATCCTTCATACTGACTGACCTTGATAGCGACGAGAGATTGAAGAAAGTGCGATACGATGAGTTATACCACCCAGAGACTTTCGATAAGAAACTCACAGTCGGCGAAGTTCTAGCAAGATCGTACGCACACCCGCATCTCCACAGCAAAGACAATATCACACCTTACTAACTATCCTGCGATCCAGCATCACCCGCCAAGACTCAGCCCTCGCCGACACCTTCGACTGCGCCTCTTCCAACGAGATCTACGACAGCGAAGCCATGCCCTCAGACCAGCCCAACACGCATCCCGTCGGCGCCGACCGGCCCGCTCACATACTCGGCAGCATCACCGAGCTGCGCGACCGCCAAGTCTTCAACGAGCACATCTTCGAGAACCCGGTCCAGAAGGCTGAGAAGCGCGCCGAGGCCGTCGTCCCCGCCTCCATCGACGTGGCGGACATGAGCTGGAAGTGCGGGCGCTGCAGTTTCGAGAATCAGCCCGTCAAGAAGAACGATGGGCGCCTGGTGATGGGAAGCATACAGGGCGTGTATCAGAACCATCAGTGTGGGAATTGCGGGAATTGGTTGATCGGGAGGGCGGAGGTGGAGAGGGAGGCAAGGTACGATGAGCAGGTGGAGTTTGAGAAGGAGACGGCGGAGGCGGAGCACCCCAGGGCTATTCTTATTCCTGGGACGGAGGCGTCGAGGAAGAACATGACCGATGTGTTGGCCGGGCACAGGGTGATCAATCCGGGGCAGGAGTAGGGTGTGAGTTGGAGCTGCGGCCGTTGTGGTTAGTTGAATAGAGAAGTGAATGCAACTGATGGAACAAAGTAAATGAATTATGAGAATGGTAGCTAAAAGGGTATCTTGATGTGGGAAAAAGTAAAAAAAGAAAAAGGTTGCGAGAGCGTCCTAGGAATGTTGAGAGAATATATCGGGAGAAGGCGAGTCGCAGACTTTTGCTCTTCCTAGTCTAGTACTAACGTGCGATGCTTTTTCAGGCGGGAGCACCGCCAGTAGCCCAGCAGTTCCGCGTCACGCGCCACACGACCAGGCCGCGGTCGCCCACCACCCTGCTGAGGGTGGGCCAGACGCCGTCGTCGCCAAAGTCCATGTCGTCGAGGTTCAGGTGCTGGCGATAGCTCCACACCTCCTCGAGCTCCATGTCGCTGCGATTGGCGGGGTCCTGGAAGGGTTTGAGGGCGTGGGCGGAGCGGGGGGCCACGAGGTAGACTTCGCCTCTGTTGTCGTCGATCTTTGGGGGTTTGCGGGTGCGGCAGGGCGGCAGGACAGCGGTGACGTTGGCCAGCATGTGGTGGGCGGGCATGCCCATGAGGTCGACGGTGGTGAGCTCCTCGTTCTTACCGTTGAGCAGCCAGGTCGGCGGGGAGTAGGTCTTCCACCAGAAGGCGTGGGAGACGTTTGCGGTGCTCTTTGCGATGTGCGTCTGCACGGGGACGATGCCGCCTTGGTGGTATACGCCCATCAGTAGGCCTAGGGCGAGATTGAAGAGGATCCACGTCGCGGTCCAGGTTTTGCGGAGTGTGGGGCTGTAGGGGAGGCGGATGGAGGAGAGGATCAAGGGGACCGCGGGGAGGAGAAAGCGCGCTTCCTGGTGGGGGAAGATGCTTAGAAGCGCGATGCCGGAGAGGGCGCTGACGAGCGAGGTGTTGACGTGGGAGCGGCGCAGGAAGAAGATCAGGGGGAAGGCTGGGCCAAGGAGCTGCGGGAGGTTGGCGAGGAAGTGCTGGTAGCGCGGGTGGATGCCATGTTGGGCGAGGTTGGTCGAGTCGGAGTTGTAGAGGAAGTTGTTCAGAGGGGTTATCACGGGCTCTGTGAAGACGGTCGAGAAGCCGACGTCGCCGGGGGTATATGAGGCAGTGTCGACGCAGATGGCTACAAATGCTGTAAAGAGAGCTGCTGCCGTGAGGAAGCAAAGGGAGAGTGGTCTACAGGCGTCAGTCGTCAGTGCTGGCGGCGATCAGGTATGGGCAGGAGAGGAGCGACTCACTTGCGCTTGAAGTGCGGCAAGAGCAGCAAGGAAGGAAGCAGCAGGAAGGCTGGAAAGGTTATGCGGTTAAAGATTCCCACAACGACCATGCATCCCAGCATGGACGAGGCCAGGATGCCGGAGCGCTTCTGCGGCTTGCGTTAGCTGCATATCTCTCGGGAACGGACCGCGGTTGGCGGTCGGCGTACCTTGTCTCCCACAATGCGCTGGATCAACACCAGACTCCAGCACACGAGCAGCGTCTCCAGGCTGTTGGAGAAGGTGTGCGTCTGGAAGGTCCAGGTCACGTACGACGACGCGACCAGGGGCACGGCAACGCGGCGTGCGCGGGGCGACTCGACCAGCTCATGGACCGCCCAGTCCTCCATGACGACGCTCAGGGCGAGCATCATGACCCGCAGCGCCCAGTACACCACCGACGGCGAGACGTCGTAGCCGAAGCCCTCCCACAGCCAGCGCAATATGTACATGGGCCAGCCGTATGCGAGCCATAGCGGGAAGACGCTCCGGATGGGGTGCGCCGAGGTGAACTCCCATGTTTCGTGGACGGGGTAGTCGAAGACGCGGCCTGGCAGTGAGTTAGTCGGTCGCTCCTTCTTCCTTCTTCGGCAATGCTGGCGCAGCGCAACGCAACGCAACGCACCTGCTATGACCTCGGGGCCCTGGAAGTTCTCGTCCGGGTGCAGGTAGCTCGGCGACAGCGCAAAGTAGATGCGCGCGAGGATCAGCAGGAAGTAGACTCTGCGCCACATTGTGACTGCAAGGTGGGTGCGCCGCTGGAGGGGTGCGAAGAGCAGCTCATGCGCATATCTGTTGTTGTGGAGGTGGGAGGGACGCTGAAGAGTCACAAGTGTGCGCGTTTGTGATCGAGGCCACTATTGACGGTTGATAGGTGCCTAAGCAACGCCGTTGGAATAAGCAGAAAGGGGGAGAGTGGGGTGCCGGGCAGCGTCGACGACGTCCGACGACACGCTGAGCCTGCTGCTTTCTCACATCTTGCGGGACACGGGTTCAAGTACGGCATCGGGAACACCCGCGCTCGTCTGACCTTGCGACACACGCCACGCCGGGCATCAACCGCGACCGCAACCGCAACCGCAACCGCGACATCACGTGGTGCGCGTTTCGAGTGTCTAGGAATGTGTCCTGAGCGCAGCTCTAGAAAGTACCCGCCAGACCGAGCGGAGCCACCGTGATGTCATGCAGAGAACAGTGTCCATGCATTTGCGCCTGTGAAGTTATGCGACGTTGTTTCAGCCACAGCTCATACACAGTGCGCTTCTCGCTTGACGCAGTTTGTCGCGGCCTTCACTATGTATCCAAGTCTCTGTGGACATACAATGATTGTTCGCCCGTGCGTCGAAGCCACAATTAGAATACCGCAAGTGAAAGCTGTTTGCCTCGTGTCACCAACCCGAGTGTGTTGCTCGGGCATGCTTCGAGTTGAATGCTATTTGTGCAAGGTGTCGGGGTTCTAGCTGCGACGATGTACATGTACATACCGGGGATCATGAGGCAGTGCGGAGTCATCTCGCTGAGAACCTTCACAGCGAGCACAGCGGACCGAGGACCATGGTATATATGGCTCCAAGCACGAGGCAACTGAACTTTGCAAACACCATCGATTGATCGGGTAGCTGCGCCCTTTGTCAATTGCTGCAGTGGTGACCAGCAAGTTGCAGCCTTGCACTTACCGCTTTAGTGGGCTGGCGCCTGAGCTTGTGCGGCGGAGTACAGCAAAGCGCGGGTTGCCTCTCACTCAACCTCATTTTCACGAACAAGCCTGGCTCCCATATAAGCCCCAAATTGCCCGTCTTCCTCGCTTTCTCCTGCCCACAACAGTTGATTCAGCCACCAACCCCACGCGCAACCGATCTTCTGCAAAGCCCGCATAACCAGCACTTACCCCACTTCAACCTACATACGACACACACGACACACACCATGTCTACCGACGCAGCTCCCGCGCAGACTGTCCGCCTCATCACGAGCGACAACCAGGACATGACCGTTGACCGCCAGGTCGCGGAGCGCTCGATCCTGATCAAGAACCTGCTTGAGGACCTCGGCGGCGACAACGATGAGGCCATCCCCATCCCTAACGTAAGCACCGCTCTCTACCCGTAGTTATTCAACAGACACTAACAGCACGCAGGTCAACGAGCCTGTCATGAAGAAGGTTCTCGAGTGGTGCGAACATCACCGCAACGACCCTCCCGCCTCGCAGGACGATGACTCTGATTCCCGCAAGAAGTCGACCGACATCGACGAGTGGGACCAGAAATTCATGCAGGTTGACCAGGAGATGCTTTTTGAGATCATCCTCGTACGTTTTCCCCACATTCCCAGAATCCAGGCAAGTGCTAACAGACCCAGGCTGCCAACTACCTCGACATTAAGGCTCTGCTCGACGTCGGCTGCAAGACCGTCGCCAACATGATCAAGGGCAAGTCTCCCGACGAGATCCGCAAGACCTTCAACATCCAGAACGATTTCACTCCCGAGGAGGAGGAGCAGATCCGCCGCGAGAACGAGTGGGCCGAGGACCGCTAGAGCAGCGTCTCCTAGCTGCTAGGGTATCTGGCCTCTATTCCCTCAAGCTTCTGAGCTTCTACTCACGGCTTGCCTGTCGATACACTTAAGGAAGGTATTGCAGGTTCTGTTTCGGTGTTCGGGGTTCTTGTTGGAGCATCTTTTCTTTCTAGCATGTTACCGGATCGTCTCCGATGCTACTACATACGTCATTATACGTACGGCTAGGGGTTTTGCACGGTGATGGCCATCATCAAAAAGACTTGACCCTATCCTATAGCCAAGCAATGAAAAACACAAACTTCACCCCCTGTTCTATTGCCTGTGAATGCATCTTTAATTTACTAACTGCCGTGTTTCTAGGTGACTCAGACCAGCGTCTCCACTTCTTCAACAGTCTTGATGCTAGGAATGGCCGGCTCGTTCAGGTAGGGACATGTTGCTCACTCAGGAAAGGTAGTTTGTGCAAGTCTACGCAACCAATATTGCATTCATTGAGAAGATATGCCCATGCTCCGCGTTCGCATTGAAGCAAGCCGGCTTTTCCACGACCCAAACGCCTGGAAATGTTTATAATCCGTATGCTCATACATTCCACCTCAGCTCAGCTCAGCTCAGCAAAAGCAGCGAACAACGCTCACCATCCACGCTTCGCCAGCTTCTCCTCCTCGCCCATGGTACCGCAGTTGATGCCGACCATGGCCTCGCCCAGATCCATGCTGACCTCCATCAACACCTTGGGATCCTTGTAGTGCGTAACGGCCTGCACGATGGCCTTAGCGCGCTTCGCGGCATCGCCCGACTTGAAGATGCCGGAGCCAACGAAGACGCCGTCGCAGCCGAGCTGCATCATGAGGGCCGCGTCGGCGGGGGTGGCGACACCGCCGGCGGCGAAGTTGACGACGGGGAGGCGGCCCAGCTGCGCCGTCTCGCGCAGCAGCTCGTAGTCGACCTGGAGCTCCTTGGCGTACACGCGCAGCTCCATCTCGTCCATGCCCTGGGCTTTTTTGATCTCGGCGTTGACGGTGCGCATGTGCCGCACCGCCTCGATCACGTCGCCCGTGCCGGCTTCGCCCTTGGTGCGGATCATGGCCGCGCCCTCGGCGATGCGGCGCAGGGCCTCGCCTAGGCCGCGGCAGCCGCAAACGAAGGGGATCTTGAAGGGGTGCTTGGCTACGTGGTGGACGGCGTCGGCGGGGGTGAGGACTTCGGACTCGTCAATGTAGTCTACGCCGAGGGCTTCGAGGATCTGTGGGGTGGTTTGCGTTAGTGGGTGGGGTGATGTATGTAAGTTGAGCATTGAACAGTGGCCTGTTGCTCGAGATGATTGGGACGTACCTGGCACTCGACGAAATGCCCGATGCGCGCCTTAGCCATGACGGGGATGGTGACTGTGTCCATGATCTCCTTGATCATCTGGGGGTCGCTCATGCGTGCAACGCCGCCCTGAGCCCTGATGTCTGCGGGCACCCGCTCGAGGGCCATGACGGCGGAAGCACCGGCCTCCTCTGCAATGCGGGCCTGCGTTCACTTGTCAGTGTTTGCCTCCGAGGTGCCCGTCTGGGGCTGGAGCAATTGGGAGTATGCTCAAGAATAGACTCACCTGCTCGGCGTTGACGACGTCCATGATAACGCCACCTTTAAGCATGCGGGCAAGACCAGCCTTGACGGCAAAGTTGTTCTCGCCATCCTGGGCTCCGTGGCCGTTTGTGGTGGGGAGTTCAGTTGCCATTGTGTATGTTTGTGAAGTTGTTCAAGAAATGACTCGGGGCGAGCAATCAATGTGTTATTTGTAGAACGGGAAGGTCAAGGTGGGGCGTGAACTATAAGCTGAAGAGAATGTCAAAGGAAGGAGCAGCTGTCGAAGTGAAAGAAGCTTATGGAAGAAAGAGTGACCTCGTGAGTGACTCAATTCCTGTCGATGACCGTTATCCAAGACAACGCGGCGGCATCGCAACAATTTTTTGCCCATCCAAGGGTCATGCATCCCGCTGTATGGTTCAATCGGTGCCGCGGATGACTGGCGGGGCACCGCTCCGGAGTGTGTGACGCGCTCTAGGCCCCTGCGCCGCGCCCTTCAACCACTCGTTGACACATCGGATCCAATCATAGCGGGGTTGATAGCGTGAGCAGGACCGTGAATTGCCGCAGCTTAGTCAGTAGACTGTAGTGGCCCTGTGTGAGCACCACATTGTATTCTGGAATTTACCTGCTTGAAGAAGCAAACTGTGGATGCAGGGACTTGCGCTTGTTCCCAGAGGTTGTAGCGTGCTCCGATTGTGATGTGCAACTCCGAGTAGGGTAGATAGACCAACGCCAATGCTATGCAATTGCCTCAGCCGCTACATTCCGACGGCAAGCTGCCAGAAGCAGTGGTAGATCCATAGAATACATAATGACAAAACATGCCTAGTATGGTGCCGTCTCTCGCTTCAACCAATTGAGCGTCAGAGCGTCGTCCTTGAAGTACTCGCTTGTCTTCTCGAACACCTCCTTGTGATAATCGTTGATGAACTTCTTCTCATCTTCCGTGATTAGGCTCATGTCGACAAGGTTTCTGCAGTGAGGAGTCATTGTGACATGCTCGAACCCAAGATACGGCTTGTCGCCGAACTGGTGCTTGGTCTCAACCTCTTTGACCATGATCATGTTCTCAATTCGAATGCCAAACTTGCCATCCTCATAGTATCCTGGCTCATCCGAGATAACATTGCCAACAGCAAGGGCGACTTCGGAGTATTGTACTCTTGTGCCAATGCCAATAGGGCCTTCGTGGACGTTTAGGAACGAGCCAACACCATGCCCGGTTCCGTGTCGATAATCGAGTCCTTCGGCCCACAGGAATTGGCGGGCAAGTGCGTCAATGGCAAAGCCAGTTGTGCCCTTAGGGAACTTGATGAGCTCCAGAGCAATGTTACCCTTCAGCACAAGTGTATAAGCCTTGCGCTCCATCTCAGTCGGCTCACCGAAATGAAGTGTTCTTGTAGTATCGGTTGTGCCGTCCTGGTACTGCGCACCGGAGTCGCACAGGTAAATGGCCTTTGGGTCGATGGTCGCACATTCACCCTTCTCCGGCTTGTAGTGGATGATAGCTGCGTTAGCTCCTGTTGAAGAGATGGTGTCGAACGAGAGACCCATGAAGCCATTATGCTTCGAACGTATGCTCTCCAGTTTATCAGCGCCATCTACCTCGTCGAGTGTAGCCTTCTTGTTGATCAGCTGATCCTCCAACCATGCAAAGTATTCACTGAGAGCGGCACCATCTCGAATGTGGCATTGCCGCATACCCTCCAATTCAACTTCGTTCTTCACAGCCTTAGCATCACCAATTGGACTGCGTGTCTCCTCAACCTTCTCCTCGCCACCGAGAGCCTTGTTAAGCGCCCACGATGCTCGGTTAGATGTGAGGAACTTCTTCTTCGTCTCAGCCTCGTCCTTAACCTCCAACGATGCCTTGCTCAGAGCAGCAACATCACCGAATATGGCCTCGTAGGGGCGGATTTCAACCTTGTCGCCGAGGTGATTTCTGACTCCTTGCGGCAGCTTGCTTTCGTCGACGTAGAGCGTGGCAGCAGTCGGTGTAACGACAGCGTAGGAGAAGAAGACGGGATTGTAAGGGATACTGCCAGCTGTTAGAAATATCGCAGGTTCTACGCCACTAGCAGACTCACTCGTTTCCACGAAGGTTGAATAGCCACGCGATTTCGTCGAGCATAGAGACGACAAAGCCCAGACTCTTCCTTTTCTCGAGCTCTTTTCGCAGGTCTGCAATCTTGTCTTCGAAGCTCTTGCCAGCGAAGTCCATGGGCTGTACTATGACCTTCTCACTGGGACGGCTGGGCCTATCGCTCCATACTGCGTCCACGAGGTTCTCATCGACAGCCTTGTATTCACCGCCCTTCTTCTTGATCTTCTCGGCCAGCTTTCTAGCATCGGCTGCAGTTACCACACGGGGATCCACGGCAACGACCTTGCCTCCCTCGACACGGTCAACTGTCCACTCCTGAATGGTCGGGACATCCTGGATGCCCTGCTTGAGCAGCTCCCAGTTGCCGTCCAGCTGCGTCTCAGCCTGGTTGAAGTAGCGTCCGTCTGTAGATAGAGCGGCCTTGTCGTGCGTAATGACGGCGTAGCCAGCAGAGCCCGTGAAGCCGCTGATGTATGCTGGAGGGAATCAATAGGTGTGCTGTGAGGGACGGCGGGGGATCTGACCTCGACGGGCGTCGCAAGGGGCAATGTATTCGCTCTGGTGGCTGTCTTCGGAAGGTACCACTGCGTGCGTGTTAGCACGTGCTTTGGAATGCTTGACCAGGGCTTGGTACTGTAAATATCGACCTTGCGCTCCTTCATGAGCTTGCGGAGCTCCGCAAGCCGCTCGGTGGTGTTGACCTTGGACATATCGATGGCACGTAGGGCAGCAGAAGCGTGGAAAGCACGAGAGGTGGTCAAGGAGGTTCTGGCTGCGTACACTGCGGCTGTCGCGTGTCTGCACAACAGAGACCGTGGCAGAAGCATAGAGACGCCTACTATCGGTATGCGAGACACCCCGCTACCACAATGGTACAGCTGCAATGCGCCGCGGGGTTAGCGTCGTTTTCACAGGACAAACAATCCGCCAAGCCTTGCCTACTAAATATCTCCCAACCAAGGCTGCCTCCTGAGTGCAACACGGAAGCGGATGATCTAGCCTTCTTTCCGATATTTGACTGTTTTCGATATTGCGAACCATGCGATCGCACGGTGCCGAATCTCTAGCAATTTCATCAGATTATCGTGGGAGGTAAACGAGCCCAGCCAGCCCGCGCTCAAACCGGAGCTCGAGCAGCGTTATTCAGCTTCGACTAGTTGTACATTGTCAACTTCTGTCCGAGAATATTCAAGGGCCGGCCTGTGCAGCGCCTAGCATTAAAGGTTCGTGGAAGAGCTGGACCCCCAAACATTTAGAGTTTCTTGTTTCCACTCCTATGTCATAGACCTTGTCTAGTTTCCTTCACATCTTGCAAGTTGATATTTAGGATGAACAAGCTCACTTTTGCTTTTAGCAGCCTGCACCGACACTAACAGGACAAATCTGTCGCAAACACGACCATTTTCCACACAGCTAACGAGCTCTTCACAGTAATCAAAGACGTCATGGCTACGAATGGCGCCCAGCAGGAGGGTTTCCCTTTGAGCTTTGCTGATATCGAGGGCCTGGTCAAGATGCTGTACGACCCAGGCCACGCTAAGAAGATCGCTCAAACAGAAGCAACGTTGCGAGTCTTACAGCGCTCATCGCAAGGTTGGGAGATTGCTGATGCTCTTCTGAAGAGCGATGATGAGCAAGTCCGGTTCTTTGGAGCTCTGACTCTTACTATAAAGCTCAATTCCGACTCGTGAGTGGAGTCCGTGAACTCGACCATTTCATTTGTCTGATCAGATGTAGTAACGAGTTGAGCGAAGAGCATTCTGCGCAACTGCTATTTACTCTCATCGTACGTTCGCATGCTACGCATATACAGCCTTGACTGACTATTATGTGCAGCGCCACCTTGTTTCGCAGCCCTCATCCTCTATAGCGACACGCAAAGTCAGCTCAACGTTAGCTCAGTACTTCACGAAAACCATCTCGGTATGGAGCCTTTGCCTTAGAAGCCTAGTCGTATCGTTCGCTGCGCAATCACCAGTACTGGACGATGCGTTGGAAGGCCATCCTTCAACGTGGGACCTGCTGCCTCAGTTGTCTGATGACCAGATCCTTGTCTTGTTGGACTTTGCCATGAACTTGGCAGATGAAGCGAAAAAGCTTTCCGCAAGTCCGAAGTAGGTTTCCTCGGTCAACACCACTCCAGAGCTCCTTTTTAACGACATCTAGTCGCAAGGTACATCACGAGATGATCGCCAACGCTGAGACCTTAGAGGCGCTCTTGCATGCCTCGTTCGGACGTGGATTCAAATACTTGTCAGTACCAATCAACGACCCCAGCTATGACGAATCGGTACAGCAAGGCGAAAAAATATGCGTCGCTACTTCGAAGTGCTTTATCGTAAGTTTGTCAGAACAAGTGACGCTCGAAGCTGACGATAAAGGGTTGGATCTTCTACGCACAGTCTGAGTTCAAACATGTGCCAGAGAAGCTGCACTACCTCAGATCTGCCACCGAGCTCGCCCTGACCTGCCTTGAGTATCATGTCGAAGATGCTATGGATCTTGTGGCCGAAGTGCTAGAGAACTACCCGACATTCTTTGAAACCAAACACCAAGAAATGCTATGGGCAGCAATTGCCGGTCCATGGGGCTTAGAGATCCTCCGCGAACAAGATGCTGAAACCGTTTCGCTCGCCAGAATAATCGTTGCGTACGGACAAATACTGCTGGAGTCTAAAAGCCTGTATAGAGAGCATGACACAGCCCATAACCAGCAGGTCATGTGTTAGTTATCCACTCACAAGATTTGATATGTATGCTGACTCTATCCAGCATTCTTGCACGATCTCCTAAAATATTCAGAGACTGTTGGTGTCGATGACGATGTCGCACCGGTGGTACTCGACTTCTGGAGTGGATTCGTAAGTGCAATTGCGGAAGAATCTTTCGAATATACGGAAGCCGAATCGCTACCTCCTTGGATGGATGCCGCGAAGTCGAATGTATTTCAGGCTGTCTCCGAGCTTGCGCAAAAGATCATTTATCCCCCGTCTAGCGAAACGAAGTCTTGGGATTCAGACACCAAAAAGACTTTCAAAGTCTTCCGTGTCGATGTTCGCGACATAATCATGGAGGCTTATGAGTCTCTCCGCGATGTCATGACAGATCAGTTCATCGGCTTCACCTTGCGTGCACTTGGGACATGCAATTGGCTGGAGCTGGAGGCTGGTATGTTCTGTCTTATCTCAATCGCGGATGCTTTCACAGAGCGGGATGACGAGCGCCTGAACCGTCTTTTCGAACAGCCGTTGTTTTCCGCCATGTCGGGCGATGCAGACATTCCTGCCATGACCCGGAGGTCTGCGGTCGAGCTTGTTGCCGCACTTAACCAGTTCTTCCTGCGAAACCCACGCTTCTTGCCTCAAGTTCTACCCTTCCTCCTGAAAGCACTGGCTCAGCCTGCACTCGCTCATACTGCAGCCAAGTCGTTCGCGTCCCTTTGCTCCGAATGCAGAAAGTCGCTTACAGGCGAGCTCGATTCTTTCTTCCAGATGTACCAACAATTCCTCACATATCCAACTGCTGAGGAGTTCACAAAAAGCAAGGTCCTCGAAGGCATCGCTGCCATCATCCAATCACTGGATACCGAAGAAAAGCAGCTTGTCGGCGTGAGGCAGCTCTTCTTGTACATCGCGCAAGACGCAATGAATGCTATCAAGGTCACCAAGGAAGATAACGACCCTGAGCTTGGACAAGTCCTTGCATTGACAACTCTGAAATGCTTGTCAAGCGTTGGTCGCGCGTTACAAGCTCTTGATGAAGATGTGGTGGATCTCGAAGCAGATTCAAAGGCCGAATCTTCGAGGTTTTGGTCAGAAGGGCCTGGAAAGGAGATCCAGAACCAGGTCATTAACATGATCAGCTACCTGACACAGATCTTCCCAGCCAACGACGAAATCATCGAATCAGCCTGCAATGTGTTGCGCACTGGCTTCAAAGAGTCGATTCCTGGGCCTTTCGTACTTCCGCCGTCTGCTGCTGTCGATATCATTACCAAGACAACGCTGCAAACACCAAGGCTACCATTCGTCCTGGAGACAGCATGTTGCTGGCTTTCATCTCACAAGCACAAGCGCCCTTCCGACTTCGCCGTGCAAGCGCAAAGGCTGCTACAGCACGTTCTAGGCATCATGCAAGCGCTACAGCACCCCCGAAATGATCCAGAGATTGCTGTTGGATGCATTGAGCTTATCCAGCAATTTGTCAACACAGATATGCGCCTACTCACCCAAGAGCACCCTGATATTCTACAGGGTATGTTCGGCTTCTCCATTGAGTCGATCAAATCGCCCGAAGTCCTTCCCAAGCGAGCATCCGCGAAACTGTGGAAAGACATCTTCGAGTCGACAGGAAACTCACACGGTCAGCACCAAGGTACCTCACAGGATATCGTGAACCATTTCGGGTATGCAGTCACACACGCATTGGTTACCAACATCTGCGGTGAAGTTGATGCCACGAGTCTGGAACATGTTGTTGCACCGCTCCGCGCTCTTATACGGACGGACAAGAACGCGAGGGCATATCTCACGACTTCTCTGGCAGAGCAACCTCTGCTTCAACGCTTTCAACAGGACGCAGGAGTGCAAGAGGTGTTGCGGAAGTTTATTGAAAGTTCCATGAGGTATTCCGTCCAACTCATTGCGTCGACTCAGCGCTGACATATATACAGGAATGCAAAGAGCTCGACTGGTTTCAAGGACAATGCCAAAGGCTTTTGGCAAAGCTGCAAACAACTTCAGATGCAACTGCAACCCCAGATGATGGCCCAGGGCCATGGTCGCTTTGCGTAGTACACCAGCGACTACGAGCTCATACAGCGACAGGTTCCCTCCGACAATACGTGCGAGACTAGAACTCGGCGAATGCGGCCAAGGCAAACGTCAAGCCGAATGACAGCTTAAAGGCGACGTTGTCTTGCATCAGTGATCGAACATTTGTCGATTTAAAACGGCGCTGTAGGTACGAGTACGGGATGACGTGAATGCCTCTCGACTCGATGAACTAGATCATATGTCAGCATGTACCAAGCACAACGCTACTTCAATGCAAAATACCACAAGTCTGACTTGTCCTCTTGACGCAATTTCCCCACAATCCTCCAGAACGACTTACCTGTAACGCAACGATCCCTAAGCCAAGCAGGATAGCCAATGGCTTACTGAACACACTGATGCCTAAGCCCCCAATCACACCCAGTATACTCCCCATGCTGATCTGTCTTACGGCCTTTGGGTTCGGCGCTCCCGACTGCGTGATGATGGGCGTCTGTGCTTCATGCGCATAGGTGTTCCGCAGGTCACCAAGCTTCGCAAGCGGGTCTGCCGAGTCGCAGCGAATGGACTGTGCATGGCGGAAGTTGTGCATGAGAAGAGGTGCAGACAGAATGAGGGGCGTTGCGAGGAGGGTGCCGCGGCGCAGACCAGGGAGGAGGAATGACATGGCAGGTGCAGGTGCAGGTCGTGAGTGTCGCTGCTGCTGGATGTATGCCGTAAGTTGGCGTTCGATGGGCACGTTTCTGGGGGCGAGTATCGGCGTGCTGAACTTGGATCGTAGAGCCCGAGAAGCCAATTGACTACGTGGAGACATGGAGGATGCAGAGACGCACAGCTCACGAAAGTCGATCCGATGCGATGATGTCACGAATCATTGGTCAATCGGCACGCTTCCAGTGCACGGACTTTGGACCCTGGACATGAGCTTCAACGTCGCGTCTTTCGCGACACCATGATGGCTTCGTTCGCACATTTTCCCCAAAACCTTCATGTCGCTCCTTAGACTCTTTTTCTTGTTGTAATCTGAACACAGCGGTAGGTTTCAGTATCACGTTCATGGCAATGGCCCCACGGACAGTGCTCCTTGCGCTTGCAAACCTACTGATCCCCGTCGCGATTCTGATCTTCGCGACTGGCTTCTTCCCGTACAAGCCTTTTATGCCAGGGCTAGCCGAGTTCGAAAAGTTGAGTATTAATCGCGAGAATGTGGAGAATGTGCGGCACCTGCCTGAAGCCCCGTTCGACAAGCTGGTGTTCATGGTGGTGGACGCGCTGAGAAGTGACTTTGTCTATGGCGAAGAGAGTGGGATGGCCTTTGTTCAGAGGTGAGTCTTTTCTTCCTTATTTCCCGATACCGCTTCGGCAACTAACTGTGCTGCAGCCTCATCCGTGACGGCACCGCCATCCCCTTCACAGCCCATGCTACGTCCCCCACCATCACTATGCCACGCGTGAAAGCCATTACCACTGGCTCTATACCTTCCTTTCTAGACGTGATTCTGAACTTTGCCGAGTCAGACACGACCTCCACACTCGCCACGCAAGATACCTGGCTGGCACAGATCAAAGCCAAGCGCTTTGGGGACAAGCAGGGCAAGCTAGTCATGTATGGCGATGATACGTGGCTGAAGCTATTCCCGGATTTCTTTGAGCGAGCGGATGGCACGAGCAGTTTCTTTGTTTCGGTCAGTCTTCCGTACTTGAGGATATGTAGTTGGAATACAATGTTGATTCTCCATGTACAGGATTTTACCGAAGTGGACAATAACGTGACCAGACATGTTCCTAATGAGCTGCTGAATGATGACTGGAATGCCATGATCATGCATTACCTGGGTCTGGACCACATTGGCCACAAAGCTGGCCCAAAAAGGTATACTACATCTCTTATACTGAGATTACGCTGTTGTGCTAACTCATATCAGTCCGAATATGGTTCCCAAGCAGAAGGAGATGGACGATATCGCGCGTGACATTTACACCGCAATCGAGAACGAAGATCACCTGGCCAATACGTTGTTTGTAATGTGCGGCGACCATGGCATGAACGAGGGCGGCAACCACGGCGGATCTTCGCCAGGCGAAACATCGCCAGCACTCGTCTTCATGAGTCCAAAGCTTGCCAAGATCACAAAAAGACGTGCGAAAGCTCAGAGCCCTACACGTCCCAAGACGGAGGGTGAGTTCGACTACTACCGGACTATCGAACAGAGCGATATTGCCCCGACGCTGGCAGGGCTTCTCGGTTTCCCAGTGCCGAGGAATAATCTTGGTGTCTTTCTCGATGATTTTATGGCTTTCTGGGATAATGGTAAGATGGTCTCGTGTATGCACCGTTTAGCGCAGAACTGATCAACCAGATGCGGACCGCAATCAACTTCTGTACAGAAACGCTAGACAGATCAAACGTATCGTAGAAGCGACTTACTTAAGTCAGAACTTTCAGCAGAAAGTTGCATCTTCTGGGTCTGAGGTCTCGCAGTGTGATGACTTGGACAGCGGCGACAAGCTCGCTTGTCGTTGGGGTAACGCTGTTGCAAGCATGGCTCAAGAAGATGATAGCCTCAAGCAGATTCATCTCAATAAAGTAGGTCGACCTCACATTGAGTCACTAAATCACACTCTGCATATAAAATCTGCTAACATTGCCAAGTTCATGCACGACGCCCAGAACATCATGTCCAACGCGGCATCCAACTACGATGTCCCTCGGTTGTTTCTTGGGACTGCTCTCGCATTAATCGTGTGCATATTGAGCTTCTTCACGCTCCCGGCCATGCGACCAACCTCCGACGGCCTTTACTACTTCCTCACTCTTACACTGTACGCAGTGCTCATGTTCGCATCATCCTATGTCGAAGAAGAGCACAATTTCTGGTACTGGGTAACATCGGGCTGGTTCTTCTACCTATTCATCTACAACGTGCGCAACAAGCGGACTATCAAGTGGGCTCCCTATTCAGCTATCATGGCGTTGGCCATCCATAGAGTGATCCGGCGATGGAACCAAACAGGGCAGAAGTTTGCAGGTGCAGATGACATTGTTACAAGCGGCGTTTTCCACGGCAACAACTCCATACTGCTGTGGATCTTGATTGGAGCTACGTACTTGGACGTCACAAATCGCATATCGAAACACATCGCCCGTAACGTAGTGGGATTGGACAACCCTCTCTACAGGAAAGTTGCGGATCCGCAACCTTTCGATCGTCACCTTATCGCGGGTAGGCTTGTTTCGCTACCTCTTGTCGGTACAGCGTTCATGTTCAAGCTTGCGTTCACCGCAAAAGATGCCCCAGAACTTACATACGGTATTACCACAAGTCTGATGGCATGGGTCGAAGAGATGGAACTGGTCGGACTTGCAAGGATGGTGTTCGCCGGTATTGCACTCATTTTCGTGTGGATCATAATTGCCGAATATGGGCGGTCGGCTCGACGAGTACAGTACAGCGCCGAAGGTCGTGGTGGTAAGTTGCCATTGCACTCTCGTTGGATTGTGCAGTACTAACAATACAGACTTGGCGACATCCTTCTTCGATCTGTTCACGCTCTTCCTGCTCACACAGACAAAAGCGCAGAACATTCCCCTTTACCTACTCTTCCGATTTCAAATGACATTCTTGAGTAAGACCCCAGTATTTCCTATCAGATCCCCCTCGAAATACACACCAACCCCATCCAATCCTCCGCCTCATCCTGCTCAACACCGACTAACCAAACCCAGCGCGCCTCGCCCTCACCCCAACTCAAAGCACCCTCACAAGCCTCCTCCTAGGCCAAACCTCCTTCTTCGCGCTCGGCCTCAACAACAGCATATCCAGCATCGACCTCTCCAACGCCTACAACGGCGTCAGCGACTACAACATCCTCGCCGTCGGGCTCCTCGTATTCCTCTCCAACTGGGCCGGTCCCGCGTACTGGTCGCTTGCCGGTGTGCTGCTCCTCAACAGCAACAAATGGGACTCAGCAAGGGAGAGTGCCAAGAGGGCGGAGCTAACAGAAAAGCCGAAGAGGAGCTGGGTACAGCAGGAGCACGCCTTCTTGCACAAGCAAGCGAAGTCGGACGCACCGCCTGCGCAGGAAGCGAGGAGTAGTGCTGCGTGGGGAGGCCATGTGGCGCTGCTCACGCTTTTCACGGGCGTTATGCTGGCGAGTGTCATGGCGAGCTGCACGGCGCTGAGGACGCATTTGTTTATCTGGACGGTGTTTAGCCCCAAGTACTTGTTTGCTATGGCGTGGGGGACTGCGTGGCACTTGGGCGTGACGATGGGGCTGGGAGGACTGGTGCAGTGGTTTGGGAGATGGTGAGCTCTGCGAGGCTGAGGGCGGTCGGTGGGAATTAAAGTGGGAGAGACGTTGATATACGGGCGACTCGAGAGTGTAGACAATGTTGGTGCCGAGTGAGCTGTTTTATGTGGTGATATTTTCGATATGTATGTATCGATATTTGATGCTGCCTTGCTTGGTGTCTCGTTCGTGTCTTTTCCAAACCCGCGTTCTTCTCTCGGCTGACTCCATGTCGATGATTACTTGATACGTCCAGCAACCTTACTTATCGCGCTTCGCCGGTTCCAAGCAACCATTTGGCACTCAAGGGAAGACGTATTGGTAGCAAAGCGACAGGTGAAGGCGGCAAAGAAACCATACAGCCTTTCTAGAAACTTTTCATCTCGGCTACCCTAATGAATTCAGACTTACTCCAACATTCTCACATATCTTCCCAACACCAACAGACCCCCCCTAGACAATCCGCGCAACACCCATCTCCAGCCCAGCATTTCCCTTACCTACCCACTCGCCTCAAGCGCAGCCAAAACATCCCCCTTAACGCCCTCCAACAAGCCCTCCGCCCTCCCCTCATACCCCCACAACTCCTTCGCCCTATCCGCGCTCGTCCGCGAATTACTCGCGTATAAGTACCTCGCCAGCGCCGGAAACTGCGGCCAATACACAATCTTGTCCACCTCCTCAAGCCCAATCTCCACCGGCTCAGGTGACGCAATGACGGCCCGCTGCGCCAACACCTCCCCAACCTTCCTCGCAAGCTGCATGTGTGAATGCTCTTGCGTGCCCGCGAAGTGGTACCCGTTCTCGCCAAAGTATTGTTGGACAGTGTCCGCATCCCCGCTCGCCGCGACCTCGACGACTTTCGTGTACACGCGCATCAGGTCATCGATGTGCACCCAGCTGCGTGCGTTGGCTCCCTCGTTGATGTGAAACACATGCCCCCTCTTCATCGCCTCGCGGACGAACATAGGAACCATGGCGCTACTCGTCTTCCCTGGCCCCTTCCCCTTGCCGTAGATATCAGGCGGACACATAACCGCGACCTTCACCTTATCCCCATCGTCTCTTATCGTCTGATGTAACATCTTCTCCGTATTCCGATGCAGCCTCTCCTCGGGCAAGTTCCTAATCGCCTCCACATCCTCTTTGTCCACATCACTCCAGACCTTCGGATTCAACCTACCCTGAAACTCCTCCTCCGCCCAATCCGCCACAATTCCCGTGCCGGACAGATGCACCAGATAGCCTGGTGTGGAGCGGCGCTTGAGGCCGGCGAGCAGCGCGTTGAGGCTGGCCTCGTGGTCCGAGTCGCCGCAGTGGACGACAATGTCTGCGTCCTGCGCAGCGGCGGCGAGGGTGGAGACGCTGTCGTAGTCGCCGTGGAGGATGCGGACGCTGGGATAGACGGTGCTGAAGGAGGGGGGTGCGCGGCGGAGCAGCGCGGTGAAGGTCCAGTCTGGGTGGGCGGTGACGAGCGTGGCGAGCACGGAGCCGCCGATGTAGCCTGTTGCGCCGGTGCTAGAGGGGGGTTGTGTTAGTTGGGCGTTTTTGGGGAGAGAGGGAGGGGGTGATACAGGAAGAGCTTGGGTGCCATGGGGGGTGTTCGTAGATTTCGACGTCAAGGTGTTGTAGATTGTGATTTCGGTGTAGCAGTGAGGGCGGATGGATTGATTCGATGTTTGATATACCTTTCCGGTCTCCACCGCCCGATAATCTACTCCGCGGATCCAGCATGCTGATTTGTAAGCATGTTCGTAATCTGGTGTTTGGTGTTGTATTTCTGACATATCACAATCGCAATGCTCGTCATAAGTAACAAAGCTTCCGTTGCGGAATATGCGGCATTACTGTTGTATTTACAGTGATTTCACTGCACTATGAACACAAGTGCGACTCAGTTTTCAAAAACAGATAACCGCCGTCCTGCTCCAGTCCCATATTTAACAGAAACAAGAAACAACTAACATGGAGTAACGCCTATTGATGTCGTCTATAACAAGCGCACACCCCTTTTTTGTGCTGTCATCTTCTTAAGCAGACGCAGCTTTCTTCGCATCTTGAGCTTCCTTCGCGGTCCTCGTGAGGTTCTCCAGCTCTCCAGATGTCTCGCACATGCTCCTGAAGCTTCCATCTTCCTTTGTGATAAGCGTATGTGGATCGCCGAACTCAACGACTTCGCCCTTGTCGAGCACCAGCACTTTGTCGTAGTCGATGATTGTCTGTAGACGATGCGCAATAGTGATTGTTGTGTTCTTGATCAAACGGATTGTCTCTTGAATCTTGGCGTCGGTGGCGTAGTCAATGGATGCGGTGGCTTCATCCATGAGCAAGACCTTTGGTGCCTTCAGTAGAGCGCGGGCCAGACACAGGAGTTGGCGCTGGCCTTGCGAAAGGTTGGATCCAGATTCGCTGACCGGCGAGTTAAGGTTCTTGAAGGGGTTCTTGTTGTCTCCTTGAGTCGCATTGACGGCCGCGGCGTCTCGGTCTGTCTCCTGACCGTTAGGCATAACAACGATGGTGTCTTCCCCTGTCTCGCCATGCGACCATTCCCGGTTGGCAAGGAGGGAACCAGGGTTGACAGTCGAAGGACCAGTATAGCTGGCGTTGACATCAGCTACAACAGCGCCGCTTGTTGGCTTAGGGATCTCGATGGCATTGGGCGGTGTGACAGCACCCTCGGGAGTGACGGTGCCCGAAGTGGCAGCCGAGACGGAAGTGATGAGATGGACCTCGCGGAGGGCGGTGTAAATTTCCTCGTCAGTGAAAACAGAGAAAGGATCGAGGTTACTGCGAATTGTCCCAGTAAAGAGCGTAGGATCTTGAGGCACCATAACAATGCTCTCACGCAGATCCTGGAGACCAATGAGTCCAACGTCGACATCGTCGATAAGAATTCTGCCCTTTTCTGCTTCGAGAGCGCGGAAGAGAGCCAGAGCCATTGAACTCTTACCAGCACCAGTCCTACCAACAACGCCGACCTTCTCGCCTGGTAATATCTTGAAGGTGACATCTTTCAGAACAAGGTCGAAGTCAGGCCTGTAGCGTGTGCTGTAGTTGATGAACTCCACGGATCCCTTACTTGGCCAGTTCGATGCGGGTCGCGCCTCAGGAATAACAGATGGTGCTTCCTGCTCAACATCTAGGTACTCTTTCACACGCTCGACGGAGTTCATGTTTTGCTCATTGGCCGAGTACAGACGCACAAACCAGAGCACATTCTCAGTGAATGTAACAGCGTAGGTAAGCGCAAGACCAGCGGCACCTGCGTCGATCTTTCCGACGCTCAGGACTACAAATGTACCTGCAAAGAAGGCCACAAGGGCACCCACAACATCAACTCGGAAAGCAAGCCATCTGTTAGCAGCCCAGAGGTAGATGAAAGGACGATGTTGAGTGTTGATCTTTGCAAGGTTCTCACGGATGAAGCGGCGTTCATCGCCGTAAGCTCGGATCGTCGTCATGCCAGATAGTGTTTCGCCGAACTGTTGGTAGAGCGGGCTGCGATGAACAGACTCCAAACGCTTAAGATCGCGTGACGAATTGATGTAAAAGCGACCGATGAGGAAGTACAGAACCGAGATGAAGACTCCAGCGATAAGGAACGCAGGCGTAATGACCGAGATGAGTATTACGATGGTTATGATAGAGGCAAGGCAATGCACCACACCGATGGCGACGGGCGCGACCTCCTGATCGACGGATTCGATATCCTTCGAAAATCTGTTCATAAGTTGTCCGAGAGGCGTCTGATCAAAAAACCGGAATTTGGCGTGGGTCACCTTCTGGATAAGCCGCTCGTGAACGCGTCGAGATGCAGCGAGCGAACCGCCGAACAGGAACCCTTCACGGAGAAAGGTAATGAACATGAAAATCAGACCAAGTATGGCGTAGACAACGAGGAAGTAGGTTGAGTCGACGCCTGAGTCATCGGACGGTTGAAATGTCGTCTGCATCGACGAGCTGTACATATACGACTTCTCCTCGGGTTGGCTAATAAGCGGAATGTTCCAGCTGCAGGTGCCGCTGTTCAAACAGGTCCCGGATCCAAACATGGTGGGTGCATGAGTGATAGGCGAGCGGTTGTGGTGACTCATAGTAGAGAAGCCCTTTTCGGCGTACGCGTTTGCCCAGGTTCTTATCCAGACATTTGTCGAGACAGACGAAATCTGCTGCGCAACGAAAGCAATGGATGCACCGACCCAGTAGTACCAAGGGCCCATAGCCTTCAGATACATGAAGATGATGCTTAATTTCACCCCACCCTCTGCCTTAGTCTCTTCCATACTGTTGCTGCTCTTCTTGGGATCTTTGCCGTCGGGTTTGCCGTTCGCAGCACCATTTCCAATGCTGGCCTCACCATCGGCCTCTTCCCCGTTGACGTCAGAAGGCGATGGAGAAGGCGGTTTCGAGGCTCCGCGAGAGGCAGGCCTAGATTTGGCAACCTCCTCAGTAAGCTTTCCAGAATCGATAACCTCATCTGCGGTTCCTTGGGAAACAATCCGACCATTCTCAAGGACAACTCCGAACTCGGCATATGGCAGACACAGGCTGACGTTGTGTGTAACGAGAATGCATGTACGGTTGAGCATAAGCTCACCGTTGAGAGCATAATCGAAGATCCACTTAGCGGTGTGAGAGTCGACAGCGCTGAGGACATCATCCAGGAGTACGTGACGTGCTTTGCTGTACATCGCACGAGCCAGAGAGATGCGTTGCTTCTGCCCTCCAGAAAGTGTGACTCCCTTTTCTCCGACGATGGTCTGATCGCCCGCGTCCAGAATTTCGATATCGCGCTTCAACGAACAGGCCACGATGACTTCCTCATAGCGTTTTGGATCCCAGTCGCCAGCGAATACAATGTTGTCCTTGACTGTGCCATTGACCAACCAAGCCTGTTGTGCGCAGTAGGCGACGCTTTCGGTGAGCCCCGTCTCTGGATCAGGTCGGAGATCTTCGCGACTAATACCTCCGGGGAGGTAGACGTTGCCTTTGAGTTTTGTCATCTCTCCCAGTAGAGCCATGAGCAAAGAAGTCTTTCCAGATCCAGTTGGTCCAACAATCACATTCAGCTGACCTGTCTTGAATTTGAGGTCAATATCCATCAGCTTGAACGCATCAGCCGCAGCCTGGACCTTCATATCTTTACCACCCCAAGTAAAAGTACCCTTGCTGAAGCCAATGATGGGCTGTCCGTTCTCATCCTTCTCCTTGGTGGTCAATTGTGAGTACTTTTCGGTCTCTGGCTCATTCAGGTACTCTTCAATTCGATCAACTGAAACCCTCGATTCTTGAACGTGGGCAACCATATCAGCCAGTTGGTCGAGCGGAATCCTGAGAATCTGGAAGAGCGATAGTGCTGTAAATGCGATGGAAGGTATCAGGG
Organism: Epicoccum nigrum; assembly: GCA_002116315.1. Taxonomy (NCBI): domain Eukaryota; kingdom Fungi; phylum Ascomycota; class Dothideomycetes; order Pleosporales; family Didymellaceae; genus Epicoccum; species Epicoccum nigrum. The sequence continues at coordinate 527,158 of KZ107854.1, forward strand.
CCTTGTGCTCAATGTTGGTGTAGACGAAGAAAGAGAGGAACGTGATGAAAACCGGTGATCCGGACCAGATGGTCGCTGCTATTGCCCAAAGGATGTATCGCCGGCGGAGATGCTTCAGTTCAACATGACGCTTTTCGTTAACAAGACCGATGAATCGCTGCTCCCAAGCAAAGAACTTGATAATACGAATGTTGGTAAGAACCTCGTTTGTGGTGTGGATGCGGGCATCAGTGGCCGCCAAGATGAGTTTTTGAATCTTGGAGAACTGGCTTGCAACGTACATGTTGATCGGGAGGAGGATGACCATCATGCCAATGCCAGCAATACTACTGTAGCCGAGTATGTTGTACAGTAGAACAACGGCAACGACCACTTGCACAGGGGTGTTGGCCCACAAGAAATGCAGATAAGCACAGATCTCGCTGACCTTGAAGGCATCGACAGCCATAAGGTTTATAATGGCTCCAGTGGTCACTTGGGCATCCGACTCAGGCTTTGCGTTGTCTTCTTGATCCTGCTTTGGTCCTTCGGTGGGCGTCTTCTTCTTTTTCCTACCCCAAGTCATCATTCGCTTGAGGGTTCCCCGTTTCTTAACATCATCGTCTTCGTCGTCTTTCTTCTTGTCTTCTTCGCCTAGGACTTTATCGGTAGTGGCACCTGCTCTGCGCTTCAGCGCCTTGGCATAGATCTCACCAATGATGATTGCACGCAGACGAATACAGATCTTTCGACCGATCCACAGTGCCTGCCCGTCGGCGAGCGCAGAAAGACAGCCAGAGACAAAGAGAAGAAGAACGTAGAACCATGCTGCATTCTGTGGCGTTAGATCTGGTGCCTCGACGTATTCTAGAATGGCCTTCAGAAGTAGTGTGGGCGCAAATGTGAGGAAACCCGACATTGCAGCCCACGCAGCCTGGATCAATAGACCGCGCTTGAAATAGCCCAGAAGGTGGTAGGCCAGTTGCGTTGTGCGCTTGACCTGACGATAGTTGGAAATGACGGCCGCTGCTTTGTCCTTAGGTGCAAGATTCCAGACATCAGAGAGTTCATACGTCTTCTTGTAACCAGTCCAGACAATTTGATCGACCCAGCTGAATGTTGCAAGAGAAAAAACACTAGCTGTGGGCTCCCTAGCAGGCAGAATATCATCCTCATACTCCAATTCCACAGCCTTATTGCCTTTGCGGCTCACGAGAGAGATGATAAATAGCAGCGAGACAAGAACGAAGTCGGCGATAGCGAGCTTTTGCTGGACATGCGATCGTGGATGGATTATCGCGGAGCGAAAGAGCAGGGTGGAGAAGACCCACTGGAAGCCGTAAATAAACGCGGTGTGATACCACAGCTTCGAGAAGGACCACTTATGAGTGCTCGAGAGAAGCAAGCGTAGAGAAGCGAGCGTGGCAATGTACGACCAGACGGCGATATTGGCGATCGCAGCGATCCTGCCATGTCGGCCCCATGCGCCTGTGAAGAAAATGGCGACATGCACAGCGAGCTGCGCCAGGACAGCAGCCTCCTCCAAAACGACGATTGTGACTTCGCCCCGTGGCTTGGTTACGGCAATTGTAGACTTGGTCTGGCGGCTGATAGTAGGATGGAGCAGCGCGCTCTGCTCATTCCGGTCAAATTCATCCTCCGAATCAGTATCCGCTGCGTCGCCGTCGTAGTTGGAACTTTGGAACGACCAGACTTTTGTTGGATCTTCGAGTGCAGAGTAAGCGTGGTAGTATCGTGTTACTTTGGCGGCGAAGTACAGCTGTACTATGAGATAAACGGCGGATGCGCCGCAAACGATTAATGGTAGTAATGTCGACAGATAACTGAGGGGCTGTCAGTACGTTAATCCAGACTGCGGCGCTGCACTGCGATCATAAAATTCTTCCACCAAAGATGCTATTTAATCCACTAAACATCCTCTGTGGAAGATTGTCGCATGCTCTTTGGCACTCACTCTAATTCAAAACACCTCGAAAAGTCGTCCACGCCCCAGAGTGGGCCTTTGCAGTGGGCGAACATGATGCTCCCACTCTGTGAACAGCCGGCGGCGATGTTCGCAGAGATTCCGCGGAGCGCCCAACTTCTACACTGGTTACCGAGAGCTACAAGTGTGCATTGAAGGACTCGAGGTGCGCGTTGGCGAGAGGACTTGTAGGGACGGTCGCGCAGCAAACAAATACCTCGTTCCGGTACCTGGGTGATCGCTGTTCGAGGGAAGGCGAGCGAAGCCCACTTTCGCTAGCGGAGCAAGAGCCTTTCGCACTGATGTTCACGCGCCGAACGCAGGGTGATGTAATCTTCAATTCGCCGCGCCGCAGGGACGTTGAGAGCACGTCCCTCGATCTGATAAGATGCCGAGCAACAGATCTTTCGTCTTGGTGGCTTGGTGAGGAAGAGAGGGCTACAGATTTGACATGAATTGGGCGTATGTTTGTATGACAGCGCAAACGGTAGAGTACGGAGTCGTTCACGCGCCTCTGTCCGAGGGACCCACTGAGTCCTCACCGCTCTGAGTCACGGTCACGGTTGTGGGCAACCGTTGTGCAGAAGCATGCACGAGCGGTTGAGCAATCTGCCATGTTGAGTTAGAGCCCTGCCATCTGCGCGATAGTCCGCCGGCGATCCAAGGTGCGCGCGGCTCCCGCTATTGATTAAGCAATCACGATACGGCCAGCCTGAATCCCAGATACTCGAGAACAACGGAGAAGTCGACCCCCTTCAAAGGTCTGCCAGTGATCGCGACACGCAAATGGAATAGATCGCGAGGCAACCAATGATAAATTGCATTCGGCTGACTGCTGTGTGTTGTGGATCTGGGGTAAGCCAGCATTTGGCGTAAGCGACCTCAACTTTCGACGACGTCGAATGAGGAAGCTCGCAGGTGATTCTTTATCACTGTGCATTGTGGCTTTCCAGTCCCAGATAGCTTGATTTCATTTCCATTTGCCAGCGGGCAAGGACGAGGGTGTTGCAACGGCGCCCTTGTACAAGGTTGATGGGTGCCCTGCTCACTGCCTGGCCGGTTCCCGCCCTTTCTGCAGACTGGCGCAAGATATGTACCTATCACGCCTCACAGCGAGTCCAAAGCCTACCAAGATAATGCTGTATCACTCACTCACTTACAATTACACACTACTGCTCGTAACACGAACTAATGGGAACTTCCAGAGTTGAGTACAATGACGATGGACACCGATCGTGATTTCAACAAGCCTTCCTCATTGAAAGTGGCTGCTTACTACATATCACATTTGCGATATGATGGCACCTGCGTATGAGCGTCTGCAATGATCCGCACGACTGTGAGGATTTCTTGCACATAAAAAATACTAGGAAATAAGTCCTTAGTGTAGAACCCAAAATATCTACGCTCTACAACTTCAAAACCTTTGAGAACTACAAAAAGGCTAGGCCATTAAGAAACTCTTAGTTGTTCCTACTAGCAGTCTTCAGAGTCTAGTTTTGAGTTGTGACTGTGGGGCATCTGCGTTGTGAAGTAATCTGTTATCTGTGGCTTTCTTTGGCGTGCAAGAGAGGATATACCTATATGAGGCTTTCACAGTTGCCGCAATGCGGGATGTCTTTTGAACTTTCAGACGAATTCTGAGTAGTGGAAATAACTATGAAGTCGATCGTTGTACCCCAAATCAGAACACATGCATGGAATGTGAGCGTTGATCTTTTTTATTTGTCCAGGATATATACATGCTAACATAAGAAATCAAACGTCTACTGGCGTGCTTTGACAGTGGGTGTCCACGCAGAGTACTTGTTCTTGACTCTGAAGATATATTAGCATCTTTGAAATCGAAATCGGCACGCTGACATACGTGCTGTACGGCTTGTATCCTGAGCGGCTCCAGGTGAGGGTGGGCCTGTGCTCCTTGGGCTCCCATACGCGGACCTCACGTTGGAGAAGCTTGTCCTCAGCAGGCGACTTATCGACCATGTATGACATCCAAGCGTGCCATCCAGGCTCAATATGAGAGCTGCGCGATTGTTAACCAGACACAAACACTGTGGTCCACGGCCAACTTACGGGTCGAACTCGTGATCCTTGTAATCCACCCAGCGGGTTCGCACTGCCGAATGTCAATTCCTATGCTATGCAACCAAAACTGAATGTGTTCTCACGGGGCAGCTCCTCCGCGAGGTTCTCGTAGTATTTGTTGCCGTACTTGTCAAGACCAATGAAGGTTCCGGCTTTGGTATCACCTGTGTCCAGTCAGCTCGTCGCCCTCGCTATTATGCCATGATTCCCAAGCGTACCAATGTGCTATATGAGTGCGCGTCATCGGTCAGTCGTGTCTACGGGCGAAAGTCGAAGCGTGGGGTCGAATGCGTACCTGCATCTGGTGGCCGTATTCCTATGAAACGAGATCAATTAGCGCTGCGACTTGCACAGAAGCTGTGGGGCACCCCTACCTTGAATCCAATCTTGCGCAAGTTGCGCAGCGTCCTCATGAGTGTCGACATGGCGGCGTTGTATGTCTCGTTGTCTGTGCCGGCCAGTCGCGAAGCGTTGATTGACGATGCCAAGTCCCATGTCAACCTTTCCGTTCGCGGGATAGCTTAGAAGTTCCCCTGCTCCATCAAAACTTTAGGAGGTCGAATCGCGAGAAGTCAACCTCCGATCAAAGCTCAATCAGCAACATGATAATAAAAGGATGCCTCAGGGCACAGCTGCCAAGATTTGCTGCCAGGAGGACTTTCAGGACTTTCGCACAGCCTGTGAGATCGGCAAGACGATATTCATCAACAAATGCACCTCCAATGGCTTCATCAATACCGCAAAGTCAAGCTTCAATGCTTGCTACCATCACGTCAGACTTGGACAAGATAGCGCCAAGATTTGAGATGCAACCTGAGCAAATCACGATCATTCAATCGCCGGCCGAATTTTACGCGACCCTAAAAGTAGGTGACTATTCCATCCTGTGTTCCATCAATACATACGTACTCAAGAGACATCACGAGTATGTTTTTCTGTTTCTCTATTTTATCTCAAGCTTGTCTCTGCTTCCTTCGTAACATTATCTGTGGTCTATCGGTGACTTTACCATTGGCCATCATGGTAGCTCATCATATATGGTGCCAGTCATATACGAGCCGAAGCACGTATATGGAGCACAATATACGGCAGCAGTTCTCGTGTATGAAACACTCAGCATGGTATGTATATGTCAAAGTTCTAACCTTCTGCAGGACAAAATTTCTCAAGCTAAGAACCGGGTGTATCTATCAACACTTTACATCGGCAAGACAGAGCATGAGCTGATCTCCACCATCCGGTCAGCTCTCCAGAACAACCCTGACCTACACGTATCCTTTCTTACCGACTCTCTTCGTGGAACACGTGAGACCCCAAATGCCTCAAGTGCATCACTCCTGGCTCCTCTAATCTCAGAATTCGGGGCCGACCGGGTCGAAGTGCGCATGTACCACACACCTAACCTGACTGGTCTTCGCAAGAAGTACATCCCCAAACGTATCAATGAAGGTTGGGGTCTACAACACATGAAACTCTATGGTGTGGATGACGAGATCATCATGTCTGGTGCCAACCTCAGCTCAGATTACTTCACCAACCGCCAGGATCGATACCACCTTTTCCGCTCCAAAGACCTGACAGATTACTTTGCCAAGGTTCATTCGGGCGTCGCAAATCTCTCCTTTGACATCCAGCCGTCCTCAAAAGAAGGTTCTGGTGGCTACACAATGGCATGGCCAACTAGCAACGCGGCGCCATCACCACTCGACTCACCCTCGCAATTCAAGATTGCTGCATCAAAGCACCTCAGCCACCTCCTCACGCCCTCCAACTCGCCACCCAGCTCTTCTTCTGCCACTTCAAGCACTACCACAATCTACCCTGTGCTCTCGCTTGTGCCGCTCCTGCAAACCTCTACCGAGCTCCCTGCGCTCACCTCTGTTCTGACGTCGCTAGCCCGCGCGCCCTTCACAGGGTCGTCCTGGACCTTCACGGCAGGCTACTTCAATATGACGTCGAGTTTCCGCCGCATGCTCCTTGCGACGCGGCCTGCGCACGGCACCGTGCTGACAGCGCATCCGCACGCGAACGGCTTCTACAGCAGTGCAGGCGTCAGTGGGATGTTGCCGGACGCATACACACATCTGGCGAAGATGTTCCTGCGGAAGGTCAAGTACGAGGGACTGATCGATAGTGTCACGCTGAAGGAGTGGAAGTTCGGCAAGGTCAACGAGGAGGGTGGGTGGACGTATCATGCGAAGGGCCTGTGGGTTACGTTCCCTAAGGCTGCGGACGCGGCTGTTGTTGTGGGTGCGAAGCCTGAAGACCCCAGCCTTACGGTGATTGGGAGCAGTAACTACACTAAACGCTCATACGAGCTCGACCTGGAAGCGAACGTCATCATCGCGACTTCTGACACCGGTTTGAGGCGCCGCTTAGGCGAGGAGGTGGCCTGGTTGAACGAGCACGCGAAGCCTGTCACGGAAGAGGAGTTTGAGAAGCCCGAGCGCAAGGTCTCGTTGAGTGTGCGATTGAGCATGTGGGCTGTACGAGTGCTTGGTGGAGCGTTGTAAAGATGCGATAGCATATCATGGTGGTTTGATAGAGCTGCGTAAGATAAGCGAATTGTGTATTAGTATTTGAATAGATAATGTACATTCAAATAATAGCTATTGCTTAAACAGGACTTCTGCACCCTCGATGACTTCGAAAGGCAAGTAATTGGTGCGTATGCTCTCGTACACGAACAACAGTTGAGATTAGACTAAGTCACTTGTACATCCGTCAGACATTGCTTGGTCTTGGCTTGGAAGATTATTCGTAGGAAGAACATCTGTTTGACCAGCCGTCGCGGACTATTCATATTGTGAAGTCACCGTCAACAATGAGATTTGGCAAGAGCGAGGCCACTCTGTATTCCACTCATTCTTACACACGGGAGGTTTGTCATCGCAAGTTCGGAGGTCGGAGAATACCCAAGGGCGACACACGTCACACCCGCAAGATGCGGGGAAGCTCCTTCGGCAAGCGCACATCACAGCCAGCACATCACAAAATCGCTCAGAAAGGACAAAAGATGTCGTGAAGCATTTTTTCATTCGATATCATGTCTCACACGGAGATGTATCAGTCAAAGACCGTTTTCAAAAGTGCAATGCATGCAAAGCGCAGGTGAAGTACGGCCGGTGTTAGAGTGACCATCGTGTTCAAGTAAACTCTCGAAGACCTCAATGGGTAGTTGACCAGTATCCAGTGCCATTCTCAGTCTTGCAATCGCCCTCCGTGGTAGTAGTTGAAGCTCAAGTCGCGTGCTTGCCGTATGACGTAGCTTAGCAGCGTCGTCGAGTGAACAGCGAATAGAGCGGACAGAAGGTGATGCGCAGATCGGTTCGTTCAATGATCGTTATCGTTCAGAACTGAGGTGGTGGTTGCTGAGATTGGGGGCGAGACGTTTATTTGCTGTGCCAGGTTAGCTTTTTGAAGCTTCAAAACATGTTCGAAGTGCAACTTACGAGCGGGCCCTCGTCTTTCTCCTCTTACGCTTAAGCCTCCTGACGCGCTTCTTCCTCCATTTCGCTCTCATCTTGTCGGCTGGCTACAGTTTGCGTTAGCTTCAACTCACGTCATGTGGGGGGGTTGCGGCGAGAACGGCGATTGTTCAACAAAGCACAAGGAGTTTGCATGTGCTCAATTGAACAGCCGGATTGTCCTGCTGGGCGCGGATATAAACTTACGTTGCTTTGAGATGAGTGTCGTGGGTTGCAGAAGGAAAGTTGCTGAGCTCGCAGCTTTGGTTTGTGGTGCGTGGCTGCCAAGAGCGCGCTAGTTCATCTAAGCGAGGAAGGCACGCTAGCTCACCAAAGGCGGTCACCGCATGTGGGTGACCTTGAAGCTTCACAGCGCATGCTTCCTTCATTCAGCAATCGGTTCAAGTTGATATTGTACGATATGGCGGGCGAGATCGTCGCATATCTCAATGTCAGACTGGCGGGCTTCAAACCTTTCAGTTTGTGATGTCATGTGCTCCGATATGCAGGAGAAGCTCACATTCATAGCTACACATGGCTCCATCGAAGTATGCGGTAACGAGCAATTCGTTCTGGGCAGAGATATGAAGTGGTGAGAGTGGTCGTGTCTCGTCTGTTGGCGTCGGAGATGCTAATGTGAGCATCAGTCGTTATAGCTGGCACGACGACTTCACCATCTCCAGAGAACACCTTCGCATCCACTGCATACTGTATGATCAAAACACTATCACTGACATCGCTCCTTTTGTCTATGCGACCGATCTTTCAGCCAATGGTACTTACCTGAAAAAAAGCAACTCGGAATGTACTGGGTCGCAAGGTCGAGGCATTTTGATGGGTAAGAATGGCACCTTCCTTCTCGATGATGGAGACGAGCTTCAGCTGTCAGATAGCGTCACTCTCATTTATCAGTCACTTGGCCAAGTCAAACAGTGCACCCTTACGAAGACTCAAGAACGAGAGAAGGACCTCCTCTCCTCCCGGTATCTTCTAACAGGCCGTTTGCTTGGCGAAGGTGGCTATGGAAAAGTACTCATTGGAATCGACCAAGCCACACACCTTCAGCTTGCTTGCAAAGTAGTGGATCTCAAAAGACTGTATGGACGGCGTTCTACTCTACAGATACCCACAAATGTTGGACAGTGGTCTGCAAGCCAAGAATTCAGACAACTGCCAGCCCAATTTCAGAAGTGCTTTCGCGAGATTGACATCACCAAAGACATCAGTCATCCCAATATCGTTCACATCCAGAAGGTGTTCTGGAGTTCAAGCACAATCTATATGTTCCAGGACCTTGTGACTGGCGGCGATCTTTTGTCGTACATCGACTTCAAGCGCGACAAACTCCCTACCATCGAGTCCGCAGTCATCATTCGACAAGTCTTACTGGGTGTGCAGTATCTGCATAATCACGATATTGTGCACAGAGATCTCAAGCCCGAAAACATTCTGATGACCTCGCTGAATAGCGGTGCCCGGATTGTCATCACAGATTTTGGCCATGCACGATTTCTGCCTAATGGGGACACTCAGCGCGATCTCGCGAGCAACAAGATGAAGCGCATGTGGAGTGTTGTGGGTACGCTGGAATACACTGCACCTGAGGTTCATCGAGCCAACAAAACCATCCCACGCGATTGGGGCTACTCTCTGACTGTTGACATGTGGTCCATCGGAACGATAACAGCGGCTTTACTTACAGGCCAGACCTTTTTCAGTCATCGGAAGGACGGCGCTTTCGAGGAAGATGCTCAACGTGTCGTCGTTGGCCTTGCAGCAAAGTGCGACTTGAGCATTCTCGATGACGAGAATCACCCCTCATGGGGTCCAATCGCTTCAGCCCCAAAAAACTTTGTCAAGCGACTCCTTGTCTTGGATGAAAATGATCGTATGTCTGCTACCGAAGCTTTGGGCCATATCTGGTTCACGCATCCAATGATGGCAAGAGAGTATAAAGCGCAGTACGAGCGATCTATCAAGGATTGGCACCCACGTCACAAGGACAACCAACTTGTTGAACACATCCCAACCATTCAAATGACCCCAGTCTCCTCTCGAATGTCAGACGATGAACCCTTCTCCAGAACGCCTTCTCATTTCCTTCCTCATAACCAAAAGCCATATCTTGATGATTTTGAAGATACGCATCAACGCGCTGAACACTCACAATTTTTCGATCAACACGCCAGTCAGCTTGAGCCTGCCTCTCACGAAAATAGCCATGCAGGCAGCGAGGCTTCATCGTTCGACAAAGAGTACGATCAGGGTATAGTTGCACACCGTTACGATACATATTATGGTTGTAGTCTTGATCGGCAACGAATGGGCACTGAACATGTCATAAGTGCACAATTGATGCATCAAACAGGCAGATCTGATATCTCGAGGCAGGGTCAGCTTCAACGTGTAAGTAAGTCGACCCGAGGTGAGTATTTTCGAAGGGAGGCAATCGACCTTGACGATCTCGAGGGTGGCGCAGAAGAGTTGCACGATACCACAAATGCAGTCGAGCTGTCATCTTCCAATAACGACTCTGCACGATCACAGAGACGATATCTTCCAGTGAACACCATTCAGGTTCGCACGACTCCTTCTCCGGACATCGAAGCATCAGGCGGTGTGAATCAATGGTGGCCTCATCGTTACCCACCGACGCAATTTCATTATGACACACAAGCAGAGCCAATGACTCAAGATGATGACTTTATTGTGGTGCAGGAAACCCCTCCAGGGTCTATGGACGAGGCAACGAAGCCTACGCCGACGATTGTGGATACACCTGACCACGCTCACAAGCAAGCTTTTGAACTCCAGGATCTGCGTGAAGCACCCATCACCCAGAAGGTCAACAAAAAGAGGAAAGTATACGGTCGACGACGTTGATTTATGAGTTACATGTTGAAATATCTAAAAGCAAAATCCACTTCAGATTGCAGAGCCGGATGTCGTTATGTATTCGGTAGACATCCCTCACAATCTATTTCGCAGATTGCAAATATATTATAGTAAAAATCAAAGTTGTTATTTTAACCTCCCGTTGACATTCAAAGTGACGTACATGTCTTTCTCATCATCAAAGGCTGCTCATGCACTGGTCCACCGTATGGACTGAAGTCAACAACCAACGTCTCAACGTCTTCAAATCCGTGCTTCTTGTAAAATGGATAGCCTTTCGTACTAGACTCCAGGTATATTGGCAAACCCAACTCATCCGCTTTCTGTTTTCCCCATTCCATCAATGCGCTACCAGCACCGCGTCCCTGGTACTCAGGATCCGTATGCAGCATGTGAAGGTCTATACCGCGATTAGCAAAGTACATATAGTATCAGCGGGCTTGCAGCATACATAGATGAGGTCGGCTCCCAACAATCTCCTTTTTCTTTTCCGCCATCCCTCCGAAGAACGCCAAACAAGCTTCTGGATTCGTCCCAGGTCCGAATTCCAACTTCCTCATGGAGATTTTAGTATCTTCTGATGTCTTATAAAGGTGCCATTTCGCCGCAGCGATCATGCGTCCGGAGGCTGTATCGATAGCTTGAAGGTACACCGCTGTGGGATCATGTTCACGCATCTTGATCAATTGATCGACGCGCTGCTGCATTGAATCTGGTGGGAATGGGCCGGGAAATAGTATGGGGGAAAGATTGCTGTCGGCGTAGGCTGCAGTTTCGATGACACATGATCGGTGGAGCTCAGTGTCTGAGACGGGGCGGACTTTAATTGACATGACGCTATTATAGAATTCTAGTAGTTTTTGGACGAATTGTGGAAATATCTACATAGAAATGTTGCAATCAGGCAACGGTATATAGGGTGGGTAGACGATGAATGACTAAGCAGAAGCTAGTGGGTTTCGCCCTTCCGCCCTTTCATCACCTGCCTTTCTCGTCCCATCTATTCCAGGCTGTCTACTTGTGTCCTGAACGCCAATTTGATGATTAGTACCGAAGCGCCACAAGTAATGAATAAACGAAACCACGTGATAGCAGCAGACGCGACTTCGTTCCCAAACGCCGATAATTCCATCCCCTATTCCTCTCTTGAGCTGATCGATGACGGCCGTGACGCATCGTCCTGCTCAAGAATCTGACATTTGTTAGTTCTCGTAGAGTTGAGAAGGACTGTGCGAGATCTGGCTCACCTGTCTCGCCCGCGCAACAATTCCCTCCGCCGCGAGCACCGCATACGTCTTCCCGTGCGGCAAGCTTTGATACGCCATATTCTGGTCTGCCCAACTCCTCCTACGCCTGACGTGTCTGTTTGCGGCAACGTCGAGATGCTATAACAAATTAGTCTCCATATTTCGTCATCTTACGAGACGTAACTACCTGTTTGTACTCGTCCATCGATCTTACACTAGATCTACTCGATGACGGAGTACTGGGATTGGATGCGGTGGCCATGATGTATGTCGATCAAGAGATGCTGAGCTTTTGTGATAATGGATTTGTTATGCAAAGAGAATCAGGGGTACGAAAGGTCTGGTAGAATTTGAATGTGGAGATGAGGGATCGATGAGCACGGGCAGGGACTTTTGCGATCTCCACAGAACGGGTCCGCGGTACACGCAATCCCACGAACTCGGCCACGGCGATACTGGATGTATGAATATTGAGATCTGGATGCGCCGCACAGGTAGGATTTTGCTCATTTGGCAAATTTGTTCGTATAATCATCCTTGTGTCTGTCGAATTCTCGATTTAATTATCGCCTTTTTGAAGCGATCTCTGCCTCATTCTCAGATAAGCTTGAGGAAACATGGATCTTATTGGACTTCCTTCTACATGGCTGTCTATATTGAATGTCTCAACCCTAGAATGCCATCTCGTGCCGTCGGGTTTCAGACCGCACCGTAACAGCTCCGCACAGTCATTTGGTAAGATGCTAGACTGAGAAAAGCCTAGTTGCAGACGTCTCTAAATCCATATCTTGAACCTGAGTGCGAAAGTCTGCATCGATCTTTACCAGCTCATTGGTTGTAATCAAAACAAGTCAATTTCTTCTGAATGCCTGAATGCCACTTTCAAGCTGCTAAAGCGTATTGCTGTTGTGATTCAGTGGAACTGAGTCATTACTGCACAACTAAGGGCATGAATAGTTCCCCAGAATCAGAAATGTAGGTTTGTTTGATAATTCCTATAGTACATCCATCGCAGTGAGATCGTTGACAATACCTCTCGGCTCATGCAAATGCATTTATGATTACAAGCTGTATCGACTCACAGGGCAGGAGCTGTTGGAAAAAGCATCTCGCTTCTGGTGGGTAGTGACGGTTCACACTGTTTTATCGCTCTGATTAGGACTAGCTCGTAATGCCGCAGCCGGCAAGCTCGATCACTTTTATTCCCCACTTCATTGCTTCAAAGTACACCATCAGAGCTCATCGATAATCTATATCGAGGTTCTCATTCATCCCCACCACCACTACTATGGGCTCAAAACAGTTCCACCTATCAGACGCCTCTAGATGAACTAGTCTAGTCCGCATCTGGGAAAGTGTCCGACACGCATCTCACTGGTGCATCTTCGCTTCCTTCGACAATCGTGCACCGCTCCCTCCCAAAGCCTCGGACCTGAAGGCCATATACCATATATTCATGACTGCATACCAGTACGACGAGCTTCCTTCAGATGCTTTTCGGTATCTCGTCCTTCAGCCAGGTCTCTCGGGCGAACCTCTCTGTTGCAGCCTTCATATATCGCGCATCGATGAGGTCAAATACGAATCTGTTTCCTACGCCTGGGGTACAGGCCAGCGAGATCAGGATATCGTTTGCGATGACAAAATCCTCAAAATCACCCCGAATTTGTACAACGTGCTTCAGCGGGTGAGACTTCCAGATGCACCACGCAACCTCTGGGCAGACTCCATTTGCATCAACCAGGAAGATCTTGAAGAGAAGGGGCGGCAAGTGACCATAATGGGACAGATCTATCGCAGCGCAGAACGTGTCTTGATCTGCATGGGTGCCACTGGGGAAGAGCATGGTCCCAACGTATTGTCGTTGCTCCAAGATATCAGCAAGATGATCGATGATGGCTTTGATGGAATCAGTGAACTGATTGAAGGTATGGAACGTGACGGTCAGTGGGGGGAAGATTGGAATCCCTGGGATCAATTTCCGCACCCAGACGCAAGCGCACCTGTGATTCACGATCCCCGGTGGGCGTCCATCAATATCCTTGTGGAGCAACAATGGTTTCAACGAGGTTGGGTTGTAAGGGAAGCAGGGCTGGCACAGCAAGGGCTAGTCATCTGGGGGCAGACCGAATTCCTGTGGACCGACCTTATGCAAGCGCTCGTCTGGAGACATCGCCGGGCCGTGAAGACAATCCTAATACCTGCAGAAGACCGCTTTCGGTCCCACCTCGAAGCTTACGAGGCTCGGAATAAAGCAAGAATCTGTGTGTTTTATCAAAATGGTTCTTGGAAACCCTGCTCCCTCTTGGACTACTTGCACTTCGCAAGAGCGCTCCTGCTAAAGGATCCGCGAGATCGCATCTATGCTTTTCTCGATCTCTCCGAAGACGATACACACCAGCTCCACATGGTGCCAAACTACAACGATTCGCCAGAGAAGGTCTATCGTGACTTTGCGACGAATTACGTACGCACACTGAAAAATCTGGAGATACTTCATTATGTCAAGCACGATGAGAGGTCGTTGCAGGAGGGCTTTATGAGCTGGGCGCCTGATTGGAGCAAAGAAGAAGGCAATTTCATAGGCTTTATATCAACAGCCGCGAACTACCCTCCCTTGCTATCGCGCGACAAGCAAGTTCCTGAGCCGATGGTAACTGAAGGCGGCACTCTCGAAGTCAAAGGAGTCATCGTGGATTCCATCTGCTTTGCTTCTGAGGTTTTGCAAAGCAGCACGACGACGCCTGCATCTCTGTACAGAGTATGGACCTCCGCCCGCCAGTCTCAAACCAAATGGCCTTATCGTACCGCCGCCACTCTACTCGAACCCTTCCTCGACGTTCTAGCGGTCCTCGGCTATTACGGCGATGCAGATAGCTGGTACGAGACTCGGACAGCGTACATGGACTGCTTCGAGCGCCTCGATTCCGAAATGCAAACGCACGGCACAGTCACTTGGGACCAAGACCAAGTCTCAAGACTGAAAGCAACTCCGTTCCATGGCTTCATCTCCGCAGCAACAAGCGGTAAGAGATTCATCGTGACGGAGCGCGGCTACGTCGGCTTGGCGCCTGCGGTCGCCCGAGAGGGAGACGCCTGTGCGATCATCTTCGGGTGCTGCTCTCCGTGCATCCTCCGCGAAGGGAACACTACGGACGGTCATATTTACTTGGGCTCTGCCATCATTGCGGGGAGAGATGAATACGATTTGAAGGTCTGGGATCCCGACCTTAAAGGGTTTGGATTCACCAGTTGTTTGGGCGTTGAGGAGAGCAAAGATTGGCTTGAGTGGGATGTAGAGGAGCAGGTCATACGTTTGGTTTGAAGGAAGCGATATCATGCGCGCGCGACGCTCTTGGGGCCGAGTCTGACACACTCCAGAATGGGCATCCGTCTTGTACACTTGTGCAGTTTGCCTGCTTGTTTCGAACCGGTAGCTGGCGCGAATGAAGTCGCCGTTCCCACTTGACCTCGTCGTTCAGACTCGCCACAGCATCTGACTATGTCGCCATAAAACCTATGCTGCACCACTCGATTCATTAGAATGCGGACCTGTTTCAGCATGGAAGATTTGACAGAGCGAGAGCTAGATTCACACCGATCCGTCCAAAGCCCGAGCCATCATTCACAGAACCCAGGTATCGCCTTCGAAGTCTGCATCTACAATTTCCAACTTCACTGCTCGTATTTTGAAAAGTTACTGACTTGAGATCGCGCAGTAGCTGAGGACCTAGCTACAGGATGCGGTTATTCGGTGTTGCAATCGGCTGTTCACAATGACCCGTTGGCAGCTGAGCCATATATGTAGCCCCTAGAATGAGATACGCCAGACGCTTCGTGGGACCCAAGTTGACATATTTGCCTGTGGTAGTTCTTCAGAACCTCATGGGACGAACTGGGTCCTTGGGGGTATGGGGAATGAGAGTGATAGACAGATCACCTGTGACAACAAAAGTGCTGCCTACATGAGAAACCCACTAGTTCCAATCAGGATGGTAAACAATCGAGGTGAAGTACTCTTTCCATCAATTCCCCTCGCCAGTTCGCTCGCTCGCGGCGATCTTCTCTGCCTCTCGCCTGCAACAAGGCATGGACGACTGGACATTAAGCACTTTCGGAGGCTTCAGTTGCGAAGCAGCAGTATAGAAATGCAACCCAGAAACTCTGTAGCTATCTGAAAGACCTTTTCATTTGTCTAAATTCTGCTAATAAGCGCTGAGATGCTCCAATTGAAATGCTGGCTGATGCCAGTACCTTCTCAGCTTTGTGATCGTCGCTGCTAAACAAACACTTCGCCGGGTATTCTGTCCAGCTGCGGTGTTGGAGCTACCGAAGATTGGTGGGCCTTGTACAGGTTGATCAGATTTTGACGTCTCTCCCTCAAAGGCTGTCTTGGGGCCGCGCGATCGTGTCGAGTCTCGGGCTCGTATGTCCCGTCGTACTCGTCGATTTCGGTGCAACAAGCGGTACGTAGAAAACAACGCTGTCGACGCTCACTTCCCCACCACCTATGCTTGTACCGTGTGTTACAAACCCACTATCCTCGATCAGCGGTATTGTATGATTTGTCCGCTGGGAAAAAACCCTGGCACCCCAGCAAACGAAACCCCACAATCCGTCACTATAGTACTGACGGACCGTGACCCCTTCGACGAAATGCACACCACTGCGCAGGAGTGAATCCTTTGTGATTGGCTGAACCGTCAAGCCGGGCCGTGTAAGCAGTTGATTAGCCTTGAAGTCATGAGCTGCTGAGCGTAAGGTCGCTGCCAACTCGGTTTCAAAAGGTGAAACCTTCCTCCCCGTTTATTCGGCAGCTCCTGGTAACAAGAGCGCTCTAAACAGGATACGCGGCATCAGCAAGTTCAGGCTAGCAGCAAGCAATATATGACCGAGTGGTGACTACGCTTCTGGAATCCAGATGGCCATGAAGTAACGACTGAAGAGCTGATTTGAGAGTCCATGGTAGAATAGGCTATAATGCCAAAGTGCTGATAAGAAGTGATGATTTGGGGCTACAGAGTAGTGATGCCTACGAGAAAATACACTTGGCCAAAATCAGGACGGTAAACACACCAGAGGTGCCACTGCACTGCGAGGTGAGGTGCTCTTTCCAACAGTCCCAACCGCTACTTCCGTCTTCGTCGGTTCAAGGTCGTTCGTAGCAAGCATCGATTAATTCGCATTCTGCAAAGGAAAGAGTGGAAGTTTGATTCGCACAAGTCTTCGGGACGAACCGAATGAAGGTTGCTAGGCTTAAAGGTACTGGAGTATGCAGAGTATCGCAGCAGAAAGCCAGCGTGCAGTAAGTTCATTTAGAAGGGCTGTGTTTGGCCATGACGCTTAGCTCTTAGACCCAACAATTAGCAACCCGACCTGAGATAGTAATTCCAATATCCGTCTCTCTCACATTGAGTAAAACACGCCAACGACCAAACACGATCTCGACTTGGGAAAGAACAAGTGGTATTCACAAGTAACATATGCAGCATGCAAGCATGGTATCTTTCTACCTTTTGACCAAAAACAACAAAACAACCATTCGAAATAGCAACAGCTCAAGCCTTGCCCTTCTTCTCCCCACTCTTCCTCCTCGCCTTCTTCTCCTTGCCATCCGCCTTGGGCTCCGCAGCGGCCTTCTTCTCCTTGGGCGACGCGGCAGCCTTGGGGCCCTTGGGCTCCTTGACAGGCTCTACCTTGGCGACAGCGACTGCAGACTCGGTCTTCCCAGCCTTCTTGCCCTTGCCGTCCTTCTTGCTGACCTTGACCTCCGCGACTACAACCTCGTCCTTGGGTGGCGCGGACTCGGTCTTGGCTTCTTTGCTGGCAACCTCCTTGCCCCCGCCCTTCTTCTCCTTGGGCTTCTGCTCCTTCGTCGCCTTGGAGGGATCGGCCTTGGGGTCGCGTCCCTTGCGGCGTGCATCTCTCGCCTGGCCGCGCTGGATATAAGCTTGGTCCTCCTCGTCGTCGAAGCCGCCGAAGTCATCGGCGGCTTCCTCCTCCTCTTCAGTTTGGATAGGTGTCTTGTCGACGTACTCGTCGTCCTTGACGGGAATGGAGGACGGCTGGCCGTTTGAGGCGCGGACGGCGCCGACCGCGTTGGGGGGAGTGGGACCGATTTTCTTGAACTTGGAGACGAAGAAGCCGTCGACGTTGTAGGTGTGAGGGTAGTAGCGTCTTGTCATCTGTGAAAAGGGTCAGTTTGGACTGGTTCGAGAGAAATGGGGAGTGTGATTGACGTACCTTCATCGAGGGGTGGAAGACCTTGCCGCCGATCTTGGTGAAACCCTCCTTTCCGAATGTCAAGCCCGTCTCGACCAGCCTGACGTTGGGGCGCTTGTTCAGCGCGTACTGCACGACCTGCTCGTTCTCCTCCACGGTCACGGAACACGTCGAGTAGACGATGTAGCCGCCGGTCTTGCTGTGGTGGTCGACTGAGTCGATGGCAGAGAGCAGCAGCTGCTTCTGCAGGTGCGGCAGCTTCATGAAATCGGCCTCGGTCTTGTTGGTCTTGACGCTGGCGTCCTTTGCAATAACACCAGTACCGGAGCAGGGCGCATCGAGCAAGACGCGGTCAAAGCCACCCATGACCTTGGGGAACTCGAGGGCAGAGTAGTTGCAGACGATGGCGTTGCGCACACCCAGGCGGTGAATGTTACCGATCAGACCCTTGGAACGCTCCTTGCTGGCATCGTTGGCGAAGATGCATCCAGTGTTCTTCATCAGGGCAGCCAAATGCGTTGTCTTACCACCGGGAGCAGCAGCCATGTCGAGCACGCGCTCGTTCTCCTGGGGCGCAAGAGCCATGACGGGGAGGAACGAGGACGCAGCCTGCAGAATGTAGTGACCAGCGAGGTACTCGGGAGTGGCACCGAGCGGCACCTGGGCGTCGAAGATCTGCAGACCAACCTTGGACCACTTGCCGACAGGCTCGAGCTGGACGCCACGGTTGATGAGCGACTGCGCAAGCTCACGACGATGTGTGCGGAGAGTGTTGGTGCGGATGACAATGGGACGGGGCGTCTCGTTGGCCTCGAAGAAAGCAAAGGCCTCGCGGGCAGGGAACAGACCGAGGAGCTTGTCTGCAAGGAACTCGGAGTAGCCGTAGTACGAGCAAATGTCCTTCAGCAGCTGGGCGCGGTACTCGGCCCTGCTGCGACCAGGCTCGGCCAGGTTCTTGAAGTCGTCGAGCACGCGGATGGTATCGTTGAGTCGTGTGCGCAGCAGCTGGATGTCTTGTGTGACCAGGTTCGAGATCTTGCGACCCTCCTCGTCCTCCTCGTCCTCCAGCACCCGCGGCCTGTCCTCGGGCGCAATGTTGGTCTGCAGGTTGGCCTCCTCGAGTTCGGCGGCGGCCTCGGCGTCTTCGATGGCGCGCTGCATGTCCAGTTTCCGTGACAGACCTTCGATGTTGGCTGCCGTCAGCTGCTCCTGCGCATCCTCGTCTTCATCGTCCGACCACATGGCCTTCTTGCCGGTATCCTCTTCATCCGAGTCGAAGTCGTCGGCGTCGATATCGCTGTCATCCTCCGAGGCACTGCCGAGCGCATCGAGTCCTGTGACATTGACGTCGGCCATCTCGTCGTCGGAGAAGTCTTCATCGGAGACGTCTTCGTCGTCAGACTCGGGCGGCGGCGGCGCAGCCTTCTTCGAGGGCTTCGCAGCTTTGACAGGCTTTGCAGCGCTCTTCTTCGCGGCACCATTTGTAACAGCACCCTTCTTAGACACAGGCTCGGCCTTTGCCTTTGCCTTTGCCTTTGCCTTAGCATCTGTCCTCCTCCTCTTCTGCTCCACGGCCACGGGCGCCTCGTAGTCTTTCCTCTTGCGGGTGACGAGCGTTTCGTCGAGCTTCCCCGGCATGGGCTGCTTCTTCTTATTGTTCATGCCACCCATATTTGCGGTTTGTGTATATGAAAACGGGAAAAAGCGAATTGAGAGATGGGGTGTTTTCTCGCGCAGCGCAAAAGTTCGAGACTTGCTCTGGAAATTATTCTTTACCGCCTTCAGCACAGCCAATGAGGGCGTGGGCGGTGTTCGCGCGCCTGCCCCGCCGAACTTCGAGACGGGAAGCGACGATGTCATTGCAGGGAGCTGTCAACACCACTGCACGTTGCATAGCGCACCATCGAAGCCCCTCCTTCCTACTCTACCGGCTTTAGACTACTCTGCAGTTGCTCCGTTATCATGTCCGAACTCGCCTTCTGCAAAACATTCCTGGGCGCAATCGACTCGCGCCCCATTAAGCTCTCCTCAGACTACGTTTCCGATGCGCGAACCTACCCAGCAACCGGGGTGGTACGTCTTGCTCCCTCTCCCTCTCCCTCTCCCTCGTCCCCTCCCACAGAAAAGCATACCTTCTCCAAAACTGCTAACAACCCCTCCAGCCAATCCTCCCCCGCCTCCCCCAAGGCCACCCCCAGCGCCCCGCCCCAAAGACCGCCAGCAATGCCACCTCCACAATCACCATCACGCTCAAGCCCATGAAGCCCACAACCCCCACCCTCCCGCTCTCATCTATCGACCCGGCCAAAACCTCCGTCTACGACCTCAAGTCCTCGTACGCAAGCAGCACCAGCATACCCGCGGCCAAGATCAAGATCCTGTACAAGAAGAAGCCCGTCACGGACTCGAAGTTGGTCTCGGAGATCATCGGTGCAGATGCCGGCGCAGAGGTCGAGTTTGGTGTTATGGTTATGGGCGGTGCGACTGCGGGTGTGGCGTCGCCGAGTGCTGAGTCGCCCGCGGAGAGCCCTGCGGCTGTTGCGCCGAGCGAGAGCGAGAAGGGTTTGGCTGGGACAGGGGCGGCGGCGGCGGTTGGGCCAAGCGGGAAGGAGCTTGTCGCGACTGAGGAGTTCTGGGGGGATCTCAAGAACTTTGTGTTTCAGAGGATAAAGGATGAGCAGGAGGGCGAGAGACTGGTTGGTGTGTTCAAGAAGGCTTGGGAAGCGGACAGGTAGATCAAGGCTTAGGGAGAGAAATGACACAGACATGATTGATCAAAGAGAGCTCACATCACATAATGCTGACCAATGGTAATCATAAGTCGTTTCGAGGGTGGTATTTCGCCAGTGCCATCATCGCCGGGTCTGATCAAGCCTTGCAACGCACAAACCTAGCGCTGTATACCGGCACCTATTCGCCACTATTCTACAATAGCAGTGTTGAGGTCGCTATGCCATTTCATCTTTACCAAAACGCAAACTCGGTTCACTTCGTCAGAGTCGTTGCCAAAACACAAATCACCCTAATGCTTGCTTTTGGGTGCGCGAAATCGACAGATACAACAACGACACGCTTATCGGCCCTTGGAGACGCGAGACTTGATGTTGTCGAACTCGATGTCGTCAGCGTCGTTGGCCTGGATGTCGGCGGCGAGACCGTTGAGGGCGCGCTTGATGGCCTCCTTGGAGGAGCTGTACATCATGCGGGGCTGTAGCATGTCAGTTCGTGTGCGGCTCTGGTATGGATTCAAGACTTACGTATTGCGGCGCATCATCGGGGGTCCACGAGACGAAGGTGATCTTGGAGCGTGTGCCCTCGCCGTTCTCGAGCTCGTACTCGACGTCGAAGACACCGTAACGGCCGCCAATGCCCTCCTTGCCCTTGCGGTCCTTGCTCTTGGCGTTGAGGAGCTTCTCACGGAAGACGGACCAGTCAGCCTCCTTGGAGGTCTCCTCGACAACAATCTCCTTCCAGTCGTCACTGATCTTGTAGATGATCCACTTGGTGTCTTTGCCGAGCTTGAGCTCGTTGAAGGCGGTGATGCACTCGGGTGCGACGGAAACACTGGAGGGGTGACGTTAGCGAGGCTTGGAGCGGCGACACGATATGGCGGTGTGGGGTGCAAGCACGCGCGGAGAACGCGAGGGGTCTCCGTCGACGGCTGTCAAGGGTCGCGGTGCATGATCGGTCGTACGTACCCGGACTGAGCCTGTTCATACCGTGTTAGCGCTGTACGTTGCAGCTAATCGTTTGTTGAGAACGTACCATGATGTGTTATGTGCGGTGGGGAGAGTAGATTAGGGGGAGGTGTTGGGCTTTATCTGTGTTGCCTGTCAGCGTATTCGTCATCGCCTGCGCCTGGCGAGCGCAATGTGACAGCGCCCCAGCGGATGCCTGGAGCCCAGCAGGGCTGCTTACGTCAATTATAGAGGATGTAGAGGAGTGTAGGTGAGCGAAGGGCCGGGCGGGTGTTGAGTAGCGGAAAAGGGTGGGGCACGCTTGGAGGGGCAGGCACGATGCGCCAAACAGGTTCGACCACCATGGCAACCGCCACGCTGCACCCATCACTCGAGCCGCAGTCCGGCCTTGGACTTCATTGCTTCCAAGCACCCACCCAAGGCAGCCATTTGCTGTGGATTATTTGCAAGTCTCTGTAATTGACGAACCTGCACCTTCTGCCGTGTATACTGGTTGCGAAGACATCATCAACACAGCTTTCCGTCCTGAAGCCACCTGCATGCTGTGTTTGAGCATTGTTCGACGCAGTGCAGTAGAAATTATCGAGCTGGCCATGTCCCCCTGCTTTGCCAGCGCCTTGGTTGGAGTGCTCCAGGTCTAATCGGCAGATCTTATACAACTTGAAATGTCTCTGAGATAGCTACACTGTTTGTCAGCTGCATTTGATCTTTGACTATTCACCACTGAATCCTTCAAAAATCGCTCGTTGTCCAGAGATGACAGTGTGCTGTATCACAGTCGTTACAGATGATCAAGAGAGTGATTCGAACTTGTTTGCATTTCTGTGGTCATTTTTACATCTTGTCCTTCCCAGGAGTTTCTTCTAATACACATGATATCGTACAACTATCCCAAACAAATGCTGCGCTTTTCGTACAAGTAATTATGAAGACAGGGGAGAACAAGAGCGGAGTACCAGCCCGAGGCCGTATACATGAACCGTCGCTGGGGGAGACTTGACTACTAAAGAGGGTATAAAGAAGAGGCGTGAGAAGCGAAGGAGACGATCAATCAAGCGCGTCCGCGCTCACATCCCCATCCCGCCCATTCCTCCCATCCCAGCCATGGGGTTCATTGCGGGACCAGCCGACTTATCGACGTGCTCCGTAATTGCGACTTCTGTAGTACCCAGGAGAGAAGCGACACCGCTGGCATCGACAAGGGCGGTGCGGACGACCTTGAAAGGATCGAGGATACCAGCCTCAATCATGTTGACGTACTTGCCCTCTGCGCTGTTAAATCCCATGTTGAAATCGCTGGCGTACTCATCAGTGAGCTTGCCTACGACGACAGAGCCTTCGGCACCGGCGTTCTCAACGATCTTGCGAGCCGGGTGAGTGATGGCGTTCTTAACGATCGAGATACCAAGCTGCTGGTCGAAGTTGGCGGCCTTGACATTCTTAAGGGCGTTGACGGAGGCCTTGAGGAGACCAGTTCCACCACCGGGAAGGATACCCTCCTCAACGGCAGCGCGGGTGGCGTTCAGAGCGTCGACGATGCGATCCTTCTTCTCACCGACCTCGACCTCAGAGGCACCTCCTACCTTAATGACGGCAACACCGCCGGAAAGCTTGGCAAGACGCTCCTGGAGCTTCTCCTTCTCGTATTCGGAAGTGCTGGGGTCCTCCATGACGCCACGGATCTGCTCGCAGCGCTGAGCAACGGCATCCTTAGTGCCACTGCCGTTCAGGAAGATGGTATCCTCCTTAGTGATGGTGACAGCACCGGTCTGGCCAAGCATGTCAGCGGTAGCCTTCTCCAGCTTGATATCAAGGTCATCGCTGAAGAGGGTGCCGTTGGTCAGAACAGCAAGATCGCCAAGGATAGACTTGCGGTTGTCACCGAAGCCAGGGGCCTTGACTGCTGCGACCTGGAGCTGGCCACGGAGCTTGTTGAGAATGCAGACAGCAAGAGCTTCGCCCTCAATGTCCTCAGCAATGATGAGGAGGGGACGGCGCTGCTGCTGGGAGGCCTCGAGAGCGGGGATGATGTCCTGAACAGCGGAGATCTTCTTCTCGGAAAGAAGGATCAAAGGGTTCTCGAACTCGACCTTGGAGCTCTTGGTGTCGGTGATGAAGTAGGGAGAGATGTAGCCGCGGTCAAACTTCATTCCTTCGGTAATCTCGAGCTCATCCTCGATGGTCTTGCCCTCCTTGACTGTGATGACACCCTCCTTGCCGACCTTCTCCATGGCGTTTGAGAGGAGCTTGCCAATGTGTGTGTCGCCGTTAGCAGAGATAGTGGCAACCTGGGAGATCTCCTCGCTGGTGGTGATCTCCTTCTTGTTTGCGCGCAGGTACTCAACAACAGCCTCAACTGCGGCCTGGGTACCACGCCTCAAGTCCATAGGGTTGCATCCGGCAGCGACGTTCTTGACGGTCTCGGAGAAGATGGCGCGGGCAAGGACAGTGGCGGTTGTGGTACCGTCACCAGCAACCTCGTTGGTCTTGGAGGCGACGTCCTGGAGAAGGCGAGCACCGAGGTTCTCGAACTTGTCCTCAAGAGTGATGGCTTTGGAAACAGTGACACCATCTGAGGGTCGTCAGTAGCCGGACTGTGAAGATGGTTTGCATCACAACATACCCTTTGTGATCTTGGGCGAGCCGTAGCTGGACTCAATGAGGACGTTGCGGCCCTTGGGACCGAGTGTTGTCGCAACAGCACGAGCGATTGTGTCGACACCCTTGAGCAGAGAAGCGCGTGCCTCGACGCCAAACTTGAGCTCCTGTCATTGCTGTTAGCTGCTGAAGCTTTCGATGTATCCTGTGCGATGGTTGCGATGTCGTACCTTGTGGGCGAACCTCTGCTGCTGAAGGTTGAAGCTACGGGCGCTCGACTTCAAAGCGGAAGTCCGCGCGCGGGCTGTGAATGCTCTCTGCATTTTGGAGGAATTGGTCGTATGTGTGGATTCGAAATCTCAAGTCTTGCGCACTGACTCCAGCCTATTGCAAGATGACAAGGAAGAGATGAGGTTATAGAGGAGATGGAGAGGATTGTGGAGTTGATAGCTGCAGTTCGACGATGTTCTTAGAAATTTGCTGGAAACATCGAGAAGCGGTTAGACCGCGACGCGATCCCTGCACGCAGAGCTGGTGAACTTCCACCTCGGCTTTACTGGGTCTATTGTCCGGCATCGCTCTAGAGCGTTCATGCTCACGGCAGTGGTGTATGTCGCAGCCGCAACGACTGCTTCTACGTGGACGCGCAAACATGGGATCATGCAGATGTCGACTGGCTTGAATACTGCGGAAGACTACGGAATGATGCAGGAAAGAAGCCGCAAACGATTCAGTATAGAGAGCAGACTTTTGCACACCGAGAAAAACTGCAAATAACGGGCTGCTTCACAACGCAAAAGCTCTACAAATGCAGCTTAGAATTAATTTGTAAGGACTACAGGTTAGAGAACCTTATGTTTACTTGCCTGCCTAGCTTCTCTGTAATCTTCAATGCCCTAAACTTACAGTCCGTAGGCGCACAGAGTCCTACGCCAAGGTCTTATCTGCTAGTATTCTTGACGTGCAAGAGGCAGATCCATCCAACCGAGCAGATGGAAGTTACCACTTACATTCAGTGAAGAAACTGCTATTGCGTTCAAGATCCTTCGACCAGTAAGAATATCCTGTACATTTCATCAAAATCAATATGATCCAAAAGCGTGGGAGTTTCTTGTCATTTTCGAATGTAGTGAATATCAGACAAACTATATTGAACCCATAAACATAGTAAGAAAGGATTGCACCCCATAATGCAGCTTCATCGCCAACGGATCGTTTACTACAAGCTCACAATCGAGAGATCTCCCTGGGTATCAGGTTCGCCCTGACTTCTCAGAACATGCCCATCGCAAGCACAGCAGCGCCCAAACCCAGGCCAGCCGCAGCAGTCACCACAGGCGCAGCATTCTGCGTGTTAGCCTGCGTAGGGGCCGCGATGACACTGGTAGCCACGTTTGTTCCGGAAGTGACGGTGACGACAACACTGCCCGTGGTAGCAGCTGAAGCCGTCGAAGCAGCGGCGACAACCGAGCTCGCACTGGCGGCATTAAATGAGCTCTGTGCGGTGAAGTTGCAGCGGTTCAGCACATCGCGGACGTCGTTGTCGTTCCGGTCATCAACATCGTCGTCGGTGTCGTACTGTCTCACACACGCCTCGCAGGCGGGGAGGAGAGAAGACGCATTAGGGGCGGTGCAGATGCAGTTTGTTTCGCCGTTGTCGTCGTTGTCTAAGTGATCAGTCAGTATTGATTGACCCACATGGTATGGTATACATACTGAAGCGATTGTCACAGTCGCGGGCGATCGTGACTACTTGAGAACACAACTGTGTGCATTGCTGGGGGATATCGCTCTGTTCGATCTCCTGCGCTGTGGTGAGCGCAGTCAGGGCAGCGGCAATGGCAAGGTTCTGGAAGAGCATTGTGTTGGTCGCTGGGATATGTTGGTTTGAAGTAGAGTAGTGAGTTTGTTGCAGGGGAAAGCGTTCAGTGTTGTTGTTGTTGTTGTTGTTTTTGTAGAGTAGAAGGGGTTGAACTGGATGAAGATATCGAATGCTGTATGCCAGTATATGGCCTATATATCCTGTTTCCCCCTCTATTGTCGACAAGTGTCCAGCACATCGCCAAGCCCGAGAAAGGACCATCTTGCTGTGCGCATGATTGGACATCGTAGCACATATCAGGCTATGCTTGGACGCGGAGAGAGTATGATGGCTGCCAAGTAGCCAAGCAGAGTACCATGCGTAGTCGTCTGAGGCTCAGCTATGCGAATACAACAGCTTTACGTGTTTCGACAAGAAGGCTATACATGGCACAGGCGATGCGCCTTCTTGCGAGCTATGGTCGGCAAGACTTGTCTCTTGGAGCTCTTATAATGACGGTGCATTGGCATTTGGAGTATTGCTTGCCGAGCTGCCGAGAAGCGCTAGGCAAGGCTGTCCAATGTAGAATCGGTGCGGCTGTGTAGAACTAACGCGGCTCTGAAGATCTGGGGAGTCTGAAACAACTTGTTTGGTTTGGAGACGGCGCGGTGAAGCGTCTTGAGCCTCAGGGCACCACGTAAGCTCTGGCTAGGCATGCGCTGTACGCACTGCGCCTTACCAGCACCGCGTGGGCAACCACTTAGCACAATGCGGGGACGGCAAGCTGAATAGGGTGAGGCAGTTCTCACCGTTGCACTGTAGGTGAGCTCAGAACTTTGAGATCGCTGCACGGTTCCGTGACTGATTTTTCCCTTCCTTCAAAAATGTGAAGTGGCCGCTCGAAGCTGGCAAGGCGCGAAGCGTCGAGAGGACGGTACTTTGCGAATGATCGACAACCCCGCAACCTGCGTGAGTCTCGTGGCATGTAAGAATAGCAACGGAGGGCGGGAGAGACCGTTGGCACCGGAGCATCATTGACCTGGGCTTGCGTCTCTAAGAACATCATATCGATACCTACTGTATATCATGAAGCTTCGCGTGGGCGTATAAGGCAGTTATTTCGTTCGGTGCTACTACGGAGCGTCCCGAAAGGGTGGGTGCCATGAACAGGAATTTGATGAAAACGTGGAATATCTAAAACAGTTTCGGGTCAGGCACCTGTAGGCCTTGTTTCGCGTATGTGGGCGAATCAAGGTACATGTATGTTATACACGCTTGTAGACAGCCGCCGGCACTACCGGCTGAACTGCATGACGTATGATGTCCTTTGGCTCGGATCTTGTTTCTTTATTTCAACATCTGATGTTCGATATGTTGAGCTGCAGCATCTCTCAATGCTACCAGCATTCCAGCCAAACACCATGCTCCACACATGTGAAATAAGTGCAAGAATGACATGCAGATCGGAACTAGCCGCAAGTGCCACCACGAAGCACCTGAGTGTCACCCCAACTTCGCCAGCGCGGCGCATCGTCGAGTTGTTCCTGAGTTTGGCCTCAAACGATTCGGAGCCGCCTGTCGATCCTGTTTGGTCAGACACCGGGCCTGCCAGCCCTATGCTGTCGCGCCCCGTGCGCGCTTCCACGGCTGAAATGTGGTATGGCCAGTTTCTATCGATTGCCGCTTGAATCTCGATCTGGCACGGTTGACTTCATGCACTAACCACACTTGAAGACGACAGGAGGTCACGGGTCCATCGTCCCAGTTTTTGTGAGGATTCGGTGGTGATCGTATAGTCTAGACCAACCCCAGAATCTCTCTTGTGACTTTGTCGCAAGGCACACTGTTCCTCAAAGTTCGGAATTGTTGCACAACCCTCGACAACCCCATGACGTCAGCGTCGAGTAACAATCTTTACGTGTAGCATCTGTCTACCATCTGAAGCATCCTGGCCTAGACGTGGCCGCGCAGCAGCCATGGACGCCTTTATGCCTTTTGACGTGAACTCGGAGGCGATAGATGGTGTCGACTGGTAAGCTGGACGAAGCTCTGCTCCACGGCTGGCTAACATACAGCAGGTCCAAGACTCCGATAGGACCGCACGACTCCTGGCCTCCAGCGCTCAAATGCCTTGTCAACTCCTGCGTTCTTCCCATGACTCACTGTGCCGCTGTCTTCTGGGGCAGCGACCTGACTGTCATCGCGAACACGGCTTGGAACAAAGCGCGTGGTGGTCTGGACGGGCAGGGCACAAGCGCACTTCGAACGTATAGAGCTGAGGCTCTCAGTACTCTGCAGCGTGTCGTACGCGGCAGGACCGTCAAGGTAGGTAAGAATCATACGGCCCTGCCTTGCCTGTCAAGTATAAGCTCTTACACTACTTATGTAGATGCAAACTTCTTCCTAGACGACGTTCGTGAACAAGACTCTGAGACGCAGGTTCTGCTTAGCACCATAATCGACGATAAAGGGAGTCGACAGGGAGTGCTGGCACAGCTCATGCAGAATATCACAGTGGAGAAGTACACCGCACTTGATGGCCTGGACAAGCTGGCCGCCCGCGAGCCCCTCAAAGGCCAAAATAACGACACCGACGGCAAAAAAATGGCCACGCGCAACCCGGATATGAAAAAGGGCAGTAAGAAGAAGAAGGGCAGTGGTAAGGGCAAGGGAAGTGACGACGAACAGCCTGATGCGATGCAAACACAACTGTTCGAGAGGTTCGCTGAACTACTGCCTAATGGACTTGCGATTCTAGACAAGGAGCTCGAAGCGATCTTCGTCAATGATGGCTTCTTCCGGCTCACAACGAACAAGATGGCGAACGAGTTCCGCGCCTGGCCCGAGAGTATACATCCCGAAGACTACGACCGAGTCATGGCCGCCTATCGCAAAGCCTTCTCCAGCCGGGAAGACCTCAGGATCGAATTTCGGTGCACAAGTGAAGCTACAGGGGAAGAGGGGGAATGGAGGTTGTTCTTGTTTAGGCCACTCAGCGAGGATCTGGAAGCAGGGTTCATTTGTGCCGTTGTAGACATCACCGAGATTAAACAAGCCCAGATATCCCAAGAGAAGGCTGCAACCGAGGCTCAGGAAAGGAAGGAGCAACAAGAACGGTTCATCGACATGGTCTCCCATGAGATCCGCAATCCGCTTAGCGCCGTCATGCACCTGGCTGAAGAAGTAAAGGACGTCACACGCGAGATTGGAAACAAACATGAAGATGTTAGCGAGCAGGTCTCTGAGATCATGGACGCCGCCGATACAATATTGCTTTGCGTTTCACATCAAAATACCCTTGTCGACGATATTCTCTCCTTCTCCAAACTTGACTCGATGATGTTGTCTTTGGTGCCCCGCGGTTTGTCCATCTCCCCAGATCTGCTGTCTGTCTGCTAATCAAGCTCAGTCGTCCGCCCTAAATGGGAGTTCTCTCAAGCACTCAAGGTCTTCCAATCAGAATTCAAGGCAAAACAGATCAAGTTCCATTATGCGATGGATGTTTCGTACGATGAGCAAAAGGTTGATCACATCATCGCGGATCTCAACAGAATGAAGCAGGGTAATGAACTCAACTGGATCACACGGCCTTTGCTAACAAGTAGTAGTTCTGGTCAACCTGATCACAAATGCCGTGAAATTCACTTCTCGGAAGCAGGGCGAGAGGAAAATCACAGTCTCCATGGGTGCTTCTACGGAACGACCAACTTCTTACCCACCGAACGTAATATATTTCGGACAAGACAAGGAAACATTCCACATCGACTCGACTAAATCCTCAGAATGGGGCAACGGTGATGCCTTCTACATCATGGTAGCCGTAAAGGACTCTGGGATTGGGATCAGTATAGACGACCAGGCCAAGCTCTTCGAAAGATTCAGACAGGCGACACCCAAAACTCAGGAGAAATACGGCGGATCTGGGCTTGGGCTGTTCATCTCCCGGAAATGTACGTGGTAATACTGATTGAATCGCTAGATTCTACTGACTTTTCATTCTAGTATGTCAGCTTCATGGAGGTGATATAGGAGTCAGCTCTAAGGAAGGGGAGGGGTCAACTTTTGGGTTCTTTTTCAAAGTGCGGCAATCTGATGGACGAAGCGCTGAGGACGGACGACCTCCGTTCGCATCGCGGTCTAACTCGGAGAATCCTTCCACGCCGAAACAGCGCGCCCAAACACCACGCCCAAGCAACCGGCGTAACAACTCGAACCTACAAGACGTCAAGGAAAGAACGAACGAACGCGGCAAGAACGAGATCAAGGTCACAGCAGGAGCTGGAGAGGAATCCAAGAAAGACGAATCCAAGAAAGACGAGGCCAGCAATAGCGACAAACGTCCAGAAATGAACACACTCACTAGCCACACAGGAGTTAACGTCGAAGACGTTGATCCTTCACTCAAGAACCCCCCAACAGAATACTTTGCCGAATCACACCCCGAAGCCAAAGAAGATGACCGTTACAAAGAAACAGCCAGCGTTGCCAACAATATCTCTCCCCCCTTAGAAGGCCACCGTGAAGGCCACGATGGGCAATCCCAATACCACGAGTCGGGCGAAAGCACGCGCCAGCGGGCCTCGGCCGACAAACTGCACAAATCCCAGAGCTACCGCCGCTCAGAAGACAAGCGCACGCTCCTGCTCGTCGAGGACAACCTCATCAACCAAAAAGTCCTACGCCGCCAGCTACAATCCCGCGGGTTCGAGGTGTTCGTCGCCAACAACGGCCAGGAAGCCATCGACGCGGTGGAAGAGCGCGGCAAGACCGCAGCCAGCGATCCGAACAACCGGAACTACTTCGACTGCATACTGATGGACCAGGAGATGCCGATCAAAGACGGCAACCAGGCCACGTCCGAGATAAGGCAGCTGCAGGATGACGGCAAAGCCGGGTATAGCAAGATCCTGGGCGTGAGTGCGAATGTGAGGCAGGCGCAGCGGGATAGCATGCGCGATGCGGGCATGGATGATCTGATTAGCAAGCCGTTCAAGGTGGATGCGCTGGTTAAGAAGATTGATGAGTTGACGCTTGGTGGTGACGAAGGGGAGGGGGGCGAGCATCACACTCACGGGGAGGGGTGAGGTGGCTTCGGGGGAGAGGGGGAAGGTGATGGTGGGATAGTGATGGGGTGGGGAGACTGCATAGCGTGGTGTTAGGGTGATGATCATGGGATAGTGCGCCATCAAGGAGACAATTGCCATTGCCATTCTAGGAAGTTATTCATGAAATCTTTCGAAGTTATAATATAGACTTGATATTGTAAAAGGGGAGATCTATTCATTGCTGTAAGAGCCTCTAAACCCTTGACTTTCGATGGTAACAAGAGGGAGGGGGATAACCACCACCCTGATACAGATAAGCGAGATGGCTTCGGGGGGGAGGGGTAAGGTGATGGTAATAATGAAGGGAGGTAGGGAAGACTACATAGCGTGGTGTCAAGGTGATCATCATATCAAAGTGTGTTATGAAGGTGACAACACCCATTGTTATTATACAAAGTTGCCTATGAGATTTGTCGAAGTCATAAAAATGACTTGACAAAATAAGAGTAAGACTGCTCAACGCCGTGAGCGCCTTTAGCTGATGCTAATACTATAGAAAAAACCAAACCCACCCGAAGACCCCCTTCCCCCATCCCCCTACCCCTTACTTAAGGTTGAAGTAGCCCATGAGAGCGACGATGAGTGAACGGTCCCTAGGCTTCCACTTCATGTGGATCTTTGGAAGATCCATGCCTTGTCCGGTCAACTTCTTGTGGATCTTTACGATCGCCTGTTGGAAGGCACCTGCTGTGACGCCGATGAAACTGGCGGCCAGCTCATAGTCGAGGTTGGCGTCGACCTTGTTTGCGGCAATTATAAGACCGATGACTGCCTTCTCAAGGTCGTCCTTCTCCCACAGGCAGAGCTTGCGGCCAATCAAGCGGGCCTTGTAAGGTTGGCCATTCTTCTTGATCTTGGCAACTCCGCCGTTGAGGGACACGCGGCCGCCGGCGGAAGCGTGGCGGGGCGCGGCACGTGGTGCAACTGATTGACGGAGACGGGTATCAGCGCGAGATGAGCGGGCCTGTGCGGATGCACGCAGGTGACTCGGGAACCGGGCAGAACGTGGATCCCGAGGACTGACAGTAGCCGAAAGGGCAGTACGGCTGAGGTCCAGATCGCTGACATCGCTGATGGTGCCGTTGGTGCCGCGACCGTAGCTGTAACCTTGGGGGTCAAAAGCTGGAACATTGCCGTTTATAGGCATTACGTGCTCAGGGTTGCGGGGAAAGGATGGCCAGTTGTAATTATAATGCCCATGAGGACCGCCAAACATGGGATCGTTATTGTGTGTTGCAGCTTGTCTGGCGTAAGTAGCCCCTTGGGGGTCGTTGAAGGAAGTAGTGGCCGTTGCATGGCCGAACGTCATGTTGTTATTGCCGTGCATAGTCTCAAGTCCGCACTCGGACGGCTGGAAAGAGTTGATGGGGTACTCAGAAGTACCTGTCATGTTGTAGCCGTAAGTGTCGCCGTTGTTGAGCAGGTTGGTGCCGCCACCGAACATGTCAGTGCCGCCGCCGCCGAGCATGTCACTGTTGGCATTGAACGTATCAACATTGCCGATGTAGAACGGGTTGTCGTTCACGTTCGACATGTTGCCGTTGAACTGCTCAGACACATTGGCCACTGTGACGAGATAAGTCTTTGTTTATAGGTGCACGCGAGGCAAGTGAACAAGGCAGCTCGCATCACGAGTGGTGTAAGAGGCAGGGGTACTTACTACGATCCATGGTGAATGTACTCAATGGACGTTATGAGGAGGTGCTATACGCAGTTAGAACTGTGTTTCCGCGTGCTGCGTCAATAAGCTATATTGAGGAGAGGAGCAGATTGTGAGCTTTGGCTGCAGCTGCTTGTGTCTTCAACCACTCGCTCTCAAGGCGGAGAAGCAAGACGGCATGCCAAGAGTGCAAAAGTAAGGTGCAACGCTGGCGAGAACTTACAGTGGGCAATGGTCGGGCAGAGCGAAAGCGATAACAGCTGAGACTGTTGGAACTTGCGAGACTGTGGAGGACCCAGGGAGAAACGCACTTGCTCTAGGCTGTGTACTCGAGGAGTCTGGGGGGCATAAGAGTCTGGAGAGCAGCTGGAGAAAGCGTAGGAGCAGCGGCTGGGGCACACTGTATAACAGTGGGGCTCGCCCTTACAACAGCGGGGCTAGTGCGGCGCTGTATACAACGCCTTCACCGCGATTTCTGGGTCCAATTTGACAGCAAACGGGCGGGACAAGACCCTGTGTCTCAGCCAGCACCCAATGGCAATGCCCAGACTGACAGCTACCGTGGTGGTCACTCCGAGTACCGACGATAAGCCTGCAGTCCGGTGCGGGGTTCGAGTGACGGTGAAGCCAAGTCCCAGGAGAATATTTGTGCCAGCAGAGGTGTGTGCTGGTAGAGGTGTGTGTCGACAGATGGCAGAAGGATGTTCTACATTCCGTGTGCCACTTGATATCTCGTATGGCATTGGTATGGCATTGGCCATTTTATATGCACCCATTGGACATTTCGTATGCCATTGGACACCTCGTGTGTCATTCACCTTAATATCCAACTGCACCCCGCTCTTCCAACATACGTACGTGGATCCGGCATCACAGTACGTAGTGTAGGCTCATACCTTTGTACGCAGCATGTAGCTCAAACAAACAGCGGTATGAAATGACGTAACGGAACACTCAGAGTAGTGGACCATCGGGGCAACATGTACGAAGACAGGGGGTACACCAGCAAGCCATAATGTGACCATGGAAGCGAGATGATATGAAGGGAATCTGGGGTGACATGCGACGATGTGTCGTAAACATGGAAGCGATATGATGAAGACAGACGATACAACAGCATACCTTGATGCGACCATGAGAGCGGAAAGATGTAAAGGATGCAAGTGCATGAACGGGTAATGGTGTGATGACCATAGAAGCAGTATGAACGAAAACAGGAGGCACACCAGCAAGCTCTGATGTGCCCAATAAACGAAACGACATAAAGGACGGATGGGCATGACCAAGTGATGTTATGTCATGGTCAGGAACAATATGAGCGAAGACAGAAAACAAAGTATCATGCCTTAGTGTGGCAAGGAAGTAACACGGATGAGGGGGAAAAAAAAGTCTTGCAGGGTCAAAGGGCAGCCATTCAAGAACCAAGATGCTCAGAAGCGGGAAGGATAAGTAGGAAAGAGAAGCAGACAAGGAAAAAGTAGGAAGGAGAAGCAGAGATGAGAAGCAGAGATGAGAAGCAGAAAGGAGAAGCAGAAAGGAAAAGCAGAAAGGAGAAGCAGAAAGGAGAAAGCAGAAAGGAGACATGGGAAGTCCAGTGATCATAGGCGGTAAGGCCTTGGTGAGAGAACCCACATGTGTTGGTCGCTCCTGTGGCATTGATCAACTGGTAGGCGAAGTGGTATCTGTCTTCGTCTAAGGCGATGAACATGGCAAGCATGAGCTTGTTGAAGTTGGTCTTCGCATCGCCCTGGCCAGCAAGCATCCTTGTGTTGAGCTGTACCTTAAGACATATATCATCGGGTACCGTCATGTAATGTCACACATGCTTTTGCCATCAAGGGCGGCAACTTTGTCAACATCCGTACCAGTAAAGGACTCGAAGCAAAATGCTGAGATGGCAGCAAGGCACCGAGATGACTTGGAGGATGTTGTAGTATCGTGCGAGGTATTCGGTGACCGCAATGCTGAGCTGTGGGGTCCTTTCGCTGACGATGGAAGTCGCGATGGCTTTGGATCTGAGGTCTTCTCTTCACGCTAAGTAGTCGACCAACCAAGACATCTGCTTGTACAAAACGGTCTTATCGAGGCCAGAGTTCGACTTCGTGTACTGAGGGTAGGCGAGCATGCTTGTTCGGATACATTGTGGTCGGGGCCGCAAATGATGGCCCCACGTCGTGTTGTGAGGTTGACTTTAACTTGATACGCTAGCACAGCTTGTTCCTGTTTTAGGTAGTATCCTTCCACATTAAATGAGATATCCGGGATTCGCCTGTCTGGGACGCCGCTTTGGATTACAGTCCCTCCTTCTTGCTTTTAGGGAGAACGCCACATCTAGATCACAAGATCAGGTCCTTTGAAGCCTGCAAGGTTGCCGATTGGGATTTGGCTACTGATAAATGAGAAGCGCTGTGCAAAGAAGCTACTGTCAAGTCAAGATGCCTGCGTATGTCAGAGGTGCGCGCACAACGCCGACAGCGACGGCTATCGATAGAGCCTTAGTACCTGTAGAAAGTCATGCTTTCAGTTATCATCTTGAGCGCTGCGGATATCGCTACGTTGATAGCGACGCCTGTTGACATGGCCTTAGTGCGCGTAGCAAGTCATGCTTTCGGCACATCATCTCGAGCGCTGCGGACATGGCACTGTACTCCGAGCTGTGCTGTTACGTACATGCGAGAAGCCCAGAGGAGGCCAGCGTGCTCAAGGTCCTCTGTGAAGTAGCTCGACGAGCAGTATGTGGACGCGTTGGCGGGGGACACTTGCAGCCAACCCCTTCATTGTGCGTCGACCTGCCTCTCTCATAGTCACTGTCCGGCGTGTCCTTGACGGTCGCAGAGCACCTTGACGAGGGTCTGCACGCCATCCTGCACTGATTAGTATGGGGGAGGTGGAGCTCGCTGTGGTGGTGAAGTTTGGGGGGGGGGGGGGGGCGGGGGGGGGGGGGGGGAGGGGGGCAACAAAACTGAGCAATTGGTTAGCCCCCACGTGCGCAGGCACGTTTGAAAAAGGGACGGCATTTCTCAAATAGCAACAGCCAAAGGGTTCTGCTCAACCACACCGCTTCCAACCGCTTGCCTTCTTGCCTTGTACACCTATCGACTGGTTATAGAACAGAGG